>SJYV01011132.1:34350-83921 GCA_006410875.1 Neotragus pygmaeus | reverse complement strand
ATTTTGGGGGGCTCCAAAATCACTGCAGATTGTGATTGTAGCCATGAAATTAAAAGACACTCCTTGGAAGGAAAGTTATGACCAACCTAGATAGCATATTAAAAAGCAGAGACATTACTTTGCCAACAAAGTTCTGTCTAGTCAAGGCTATGGTTTTTCCAGTGGTCGTGTGTGAATGTGAAAGTTGGACTGTGAAGAAAGCTGAGAGCTGAAGAATTGATGCTTTTGAACTGTGGTGCTGAGAAGACTCTTGAGAGTCCCTTGGACTGCAGGGAGATCCAACCAGTCCATCCTAAAGGAGATCAGTCCTGGGTGTTCATTGGAAGGACTGATGCTAAAGCTGAAACTCCAATACTTTGGCCACCTCATAGGAAGAGTTGACTCATTGGAAAAGACCGTGATGTTGGGAGGGATTGGGGGCAGGGGGAGACGGGGTCGACAGAGGATGAGATGGTTGGATGGCATCACTGTCTCGATGGACATGAGTTTGAGTAAACTCCGGGAGTTGGTGATGGACAGGGAGGACTGGAGTGCTGCAATTCATGGGGTTGCAAAGAGTTGGACACGACTGAGTGACTGAACTGAACTGATTGATGGGTTCTCTATTCTGTTTCAATGATCCATGTGCCTATCATTCTTGCAATACCACACTATTTTAATTACCGTAGCTAGATAGTAGGTTTCATTATTAGGTAGAGTTACTGCTCTCATTTTATTTCTTTTTTTCAAGGTTGTTTGAGCTATTCTAAGTTTTGTGTTTTTCCAAATAAATTTTATTTAAAACAGTTTTTTTTTCATGTGGATCATTTTTAAAGTCTTTATTGAATTTAGTACAATATTGCTTCTGTTTATATTTTGGCTTTTTGGCCATGAGCCATGTGTGATCTTAGTTCCCTAACTAGGAACTGAACTCACACACCCTACATTGGAAGTCTTACCCACTAGACTGCTAGAGAAGTCCCTCCATACAAATTCTAGAGTAAGCTTGTCTATAGCTATAAACAACCTTGTTTGGATTTTGGCAGGAAGAGCAAAATCTCAATTATGATGAGTCTTTCAACCCATGAACAGAGTGTCTTTTCATTAATTTAAGTCTTTGTTTCTTTCATCAGTATTCTGTGATTGTCAAAATATGGATTCTGTGCATGTTTTGTTAAGTCTATACTAAGTACTTAATTTACTTTGGAGTGACTGTAAATCATTTCAAATTTCTAATTTCAGTTTCCACACATTCATTGTGAGTGTATTGAAATCTACTGGGTTTCTGCATGCTGATCATTTATTCTGTGACCATGCTGGACTCATTAGCTCTAGCAGGTTTCTCTTCTTTTTCCTCTTTTATTTTTTCAGATTCATTGGCACTTTCTAGGCAGAAAATCATGTCATTTGCAAACAGATGTCTTTCCAATATAAATGAATTTTAAATTTCTTTCTCTTGTATTAATCTGGTGGCTAGAACTTCCAATAATATGCTTACTAAGAGTGGTTCTATACATCCTTTCCTTCTTCTCCATCCTAGAGTGGAAACATTATCTTTCACTATTAAGTACAATGTTAGCCATATTTATGTTTTCTTTTGTTGCTGGTGTTGTCATTAAGTCAGGTCAAGCTCTTTGTGACCCCATATAGTGGAGCACGCCAGGCTTCTCAGTCTTTCATTATCTCCCAGAGTTTGCTGAGACTCATGTCCATCTCATGTCCAGACTCAGTGATACCATCCAATTATCTCATCCTCTGTCACCCCCTTCTCCTCTTGCCCTCAATCTTTCCCAGCATCAGGATCTTTTCCAATGAGTAGGCTCTTTGCATCAGATGGTCAAAGTACTGGAGCTTCAGCTTCAGCCATCAGTCCTTCCAGTGAATATCCAGAACTGATTTCCTTTAGGATTGACTGATTTCATCTCCTTGTTGTCCAAGGGACTCTCGAGTCTTCTCCAGGACCACACTTTGAAAGCATCAATTCTTAGGCACTCAGCCTTCTTTATGGCCCAACTCTCACATCTGTACATGTTTTTGTAGATATTTTTAATAAATTGACCTTAATAAGTTCACCTCTATTCTCAACTTGATGAGTCTTGATCTAAATGAGTATATGATTTTGTCAAATGCTTTTCTGTATCAATTGATATGATTCAATGTTTTTCTCCTTTAGCCTTTAAATTGATTTTCAAGTGATGAATTAGTTTTGTATATTTGGAGATTTCCTTTTCTGAAATTATAAATAACAGATCTAATTTCATCAATGGCTTTACAACTATTCAGATCGAGGTGCAGGTATTTGTGATTTTCACGGGATTGTTCTATTTCTTCCAAGTTGTCAAATCTATCAGTGTCAGATTACTCATACTATTCCATTGTCATTTTAATGGATGAAGATTTGTAGCAATATCCTTGTTTTATTCCTGATACTGGTGATTTTTGTCTTCTCCCTTTATAACTCTTTAGGTCTTGCTAGAAGTTTATCAATTTTATTGATTTTTTTGGAAGAATTAGCTTTTTGTTTCATTGATTTTCTTTCTGTTTCATTGTTTACTTGTTTTCAGTTTCTCCTTCTTATGTTGAAGATCATGTCTCCAAGACAGGAAGAGCTCTTTTTCTCTCTCATTTTCTTTCTAGTTCTTGGTATCCCCAGCGCATCTTTTTTTCACTCCTTTTGTGTTAAAGGGAGGCTCCTTCCTCCTTTCAAAGGCTAAGCACCCTCTCCCCAGTTTTGCCTTGGTTTCCTTCTCTGGGGTATTCCACATTCAGTATCTGTGCTTTCTCTTTCATCTTCAAGCTTCTTAGCCCATAAGTCTGTTCTTGCCTCATTTCCACAGTAAATAAAGTCCTTCAGGCACAATTCCCAATAAACTATTGCTTTCCTCACTATCACACTTCTCAAGCGGGTAGTCTACCTCACACATCCTGCACCCCGGTCCTCTCGTGAGTTCCCTCTAACCATGTCTCAGTTTGCTTCTGATTCTGCTTGTTGGTTTCCGCTTCTGACACTAGCCTCTTACTAAAGACAGTTTCTACTGCCCTACCCAAGTCTGGGTTTGTATTCCTCTTTTCACCTTATGTCTTCTGTTTTGTTGTAGATTCTGCTTGCTCTCTGCCTGTTATCTCCGTGTCTGTGAGCTTTGGCATCAAACATTATCTGTGTTTCTGGCACATTCTTCAAGAGAGTATTGAATTGGTTGGCCAGTAAGACTTTAGTAAAAATTGCTTGACTGGCCACATCTATTTTGTAAGGTTAGCCCCTAGGCTGACTCTGGGCTGACCACTGTTCCCTGATCCAGTCATCTGTGGCCAGCACAGCAAGATGATGTGGTTGCAAAGCTTGGTGACTATACATAAGAAACTCGTCAGAAGGGAGCTCTGGATAGAGGGTCTATGAAGCAGAGAGTAAACCATAACTTAAAGTTCCAAACTGAGTATACTTACAGTGTTAGTTGGAAGTTTTGGCCATTTTTGGTAAAGAAGATAAGGACACTATTCTATGATAGCCATTATATCTGACCCAATATATATAGTTTAAAAGTTTAAACATCATTACTTTTTGTTTCAATTTCTTCAGCTTCTATGTCATATGAGTCTGAAATTCACCAAAAGTTATCAGTCATATGGCTGTTTTCCTTTAAGATGTCAAAGAATAATAGACTGATTCATGTAAAGTCATTGAATTTACAGTCACTGAGATTTTTAAATTTCTACTTTTTGTTATTTCTTTGTAGAAGTCAAGATTAAAAAAATTCAGCTATACTTCAAAAGGCCAGATATATAGAGCTGACTCGAGAAGCTATTCTAAGATACTTGACTATCCCTTCCTGGACATGACATACATACACTTTCTTTTTCTTTTCTTTTTTTTCTTTCTCAATTTACATGTGAAATATAGTCACCACCAGAAAGATGAATATAGTATGTCAAAACATGATACAGGATATTATTTCTCACTACCTTATTTTCCCACAAATATTTCCATCTTAAGGCTTTAGCACAACTTTCCACCTTATTTAATGTCATATTTATGGTGTTTTCTCTGATTTTTATTGGCAGTCCTCAGTGAAACTGGTTATACCTCTTTTCTGTTATTTCTTGCACAATGCTAAAAAAAATTCTTTCTTTAACGCTACACTGCTCATCCTCACTCTAACTTCAACTCTCCAATTACAAAGATATTTTGAGGCAAAAGTGCTCTGAGTTTGCTAAGATTAAAATGGAGAAAGGTCAGAAGTTTATTTTTTAAGTAACTAAGTGCCCTTAGCTTAATCTCTGGGAATTTAGTTTGGTTCACCCCATGTTTATTGAGCACTGTCAGGCATTAAGGACATCAAGATGAATTAATACAGGTTCTAAAATCAAAGACCTACAGTTTAGCAGATGAGACAGTTGGTTCATCCATGGCCAGTGTGACCACTGGTATATTTCTTCTGGACAAAAAAGGAAAGGCACCTTGTCCTTTAGAGGGAGATCCTATTAGAGAAAACTTTTCAGATAAGAAGATGGTTAAGCCATGTCTTAAAAAATGAATAGAAATTCATTAAGGGAATAAGGCAGGGATTTGTGAGACTGGGCAGAGAGGCAATCTAGGAGTGGGATTAAATAGTGTCAATAATTAGTGCCTGCGAAAAAACTACACTGTTTAGTGCTAGAAAATACACAACTGGATCTGTCTCTTATACACATCTACATACAATACTAATCTACACTAATATACTCCTGTGCANCAGTAGTAGATATAATGGTCATTTGAGTTAAATTCACCCATTCCAGTGCATTTTAGTTTGCTGATTCCTAAAACGTCAATGATCACTCTTGCCATCCCCTGTTTGACCACTTCCAATTTGTCTTGATTCATGGACCTAACATTCCAGGTTCATATGCAGTGAATATTGCTCTTTCCAGTATCGAACCTTGCTTCTATCATTAGTCACATCCACAACTGGGTATTGTTTTTCCTTTGGTTCCATCCCTTCATTCTTTTTTTTTTTTAATAGTTTAAACACATTCTAAAACTCCATCAAATTTTATTATAAATGAACAATATTTTCCATATTATGACAAGTCTTGTCATTTTCGTTTAACAGACATTATGCAAATTTAGAACCTTGTGATTCTTACATGTTAATAACACCACCCACTTAGCTATGTCTTCTGGAGTTATTTCGCTACTGACCTCCAGTAGCATATTGGGCACCTACTGACCCAGGGAGTTCCCCTTTCAGTAGCCTATCATTTTAACTTTTNATACCCTGTAGGAGCTTTCATTCCATCCTCGGGGTATCCAGGAAGCTCGGATGATGTTTAAACAGGGTCATGCTCACATTTTTTCTTCAGAGGGACCACTCACTCAGCTGCATGGAAGATGAATTTGAAGGGGTAAACCCAGAGGCAGGCAAACCAGCTCAGAAAGAAAAAATTAAACTGCCAACATACATCAGAGGCACCAGTGGTAAAAAAACAAAACAAAACAAAAAACTGCCTGCCAGTGGAGGAAGCTTAAGAGACATGGGTTCAACTCCTGGGTTGGGAAGACGACCTGGAGTTTACCCACTCCGTATTTTTGTTTGGAGAATCCCGTGGACAGAGAATCCTGATGGGCTATGGACCATAGGGTCACAAAGAGTTGGAGACAAAAGGAAGTTGAAAGGTAGGATATAAAGGCTGCCTTACAATATCCTAATGACATCCTAGTAATCCTGAGCTGTGAAAACAAAGACATGGAGAAGAAAACAAGAAGTGGGTAGAACAGAATCTTTATGATTCTTCAGTTATAGAGGCCACTTCGTGGCAGTGAATCTCATTTTAAATCTGCGTATTCATATGTGTGTGTAATAGATGCTGTCCATTCAACAGAGTGATTTGTGCTGCTGCCAGCAAAAGAGAGTGTTCAGTAGGGTCCAAAGTATCACTACTTCAAACACTAAAGCTGTGATAGAGGAGTGTCCAGAGCTTGGTATGGGGCCTCGTTCTTCTGACTTGCCTCTCCAACACTGATGCTGTGGTTAAAAAAATGACTTGAATGCTTAGAAAAGTTTTATTGAGCTGTCTTCTTTTTTGTGCTTTCAAACTGTGCTAGAAGCCAGGAAAGATTTCAGGCACATCATCAACTTGACTCTTGCCTATGTCTCTGTCTTTTACAAAGAAGATAATTTCTATCCAACTCATTAAGTTTTTTTTAAAAAAAATTTTGTTTATTTTGGCTCCATTGGGTCTTCGGTGCTGCATGCAGGTTTTCTCTAGTTGCAGTGCCTGGGCTTCTCTTTGCAGTGCCTTCTCTTGTTGCAGAGCACAGGTTCTAAGCCCACAGGTATCAGTTGCAGTGCATATGCTTAGCTGCTCCATGGCACGTGGAGTCTTCCCAGACCAGGGATCGAACCCATATCCCTTGCATTGGCAGGCAGATTTCTTAACACCGGGGATACCAGTTCAGTTCAGTTCAGTTTCTCAGTCTTGTTCAACTCTTTGCAACCCCATGGACTGCAGCATACCAGGTTTCCTTGTCCATCACCAACTCCCGGAGCTTGCTCAAACTCATATCCATTGAGTCAGTGATGCCATCCAACCATCTCATCCTCTGTTGTCCCCTTCTCCTCCTGCCGTCAATCTTTACCAGCGTCAGGGGCTTTTCTAGTGAGTCAGTTCTTTGCATCAGGTGGCCAAAGTACTGGAGCTTCAGCTTCAGCCTCAGTCCTTCCAATGAATATTCAAGACTAATCTCCTTTAGGATGGACTAGTTTGATCTCCTTGCAGTCTGAGGGACTCTCAAGAGTCTTCTCCAACACCTTAGTTCAAAAGCATCAATTCTTCAGCACTCAGCTTTCTTTATGGTCCAACTCTTGCATCCATACACAACTACTGGAAAAACCATCACTATGAATATACAGGCCAATACTGGTGAAGTAATGTCTGTGCTTTTTAATATGCTGTCTATGTTGGTTATAGCTTTTCTTCCAAGGAGCAAGTGTCTTTTAATTTCATGGCTGCAGTCACCATCTGCAGTGATTTTGGAGCCCCCCCACCAAAAAAAAAATAAAGTCTGCCCATAATATGGGAGACCTGGGTTTGATCCCTGGGTTGGGAAGATACCCTGGAGAAGGGAAAGGCTACCCACTCCAGTATTCTGGCCTGGAGAATTCCATGGATGTATGGTCCATGGAGTTTCAAAGACTCAGACACAACTGAGTGACTTTCACTTTCAAAATGAAGTCTGTCACTGCTTCCATCATTTCCCCATCTATTTGCCATGAAATGATAGAATTTGATGCTACGATATTAGTTTTTTGAATATTAAGTTTTAAGCCAGCTTTTTAAAAAGCCAACTAGGATACCAGGGAAGTCCTAAATTTCTCTTAAAAAAAATAATTTTGGGGGACTTCTCTGGTGGTCCAATGGCTAAAACTACAGGCTCACAATTCAGGGGGTCTGGGTTCAACCTCTGGTCAGAGATCTGGATCCCATATGCTGCAATTAAGATACAGCACAGCCAAAATAAATATTCAAAAACTTTAAATATGTTACTTGATAAAATATTATCTATTTAAAAATAAGAAATAAAAAATTCAAATTATGTATAACTCCATTAACCTGAGGCAGTGAGAATGTGTATATGTGTGTGTGTATACGTTGCCAGTTTAATTTTTCCAAACAACTGAATCACACTGTACACATTTGCTAGTGATCCTAGCTTAATAATAAATCTTAAACAAATGCAAGACATTTTGACCCTGATGTGTCTATTTTTCCTCCAGCTTGATTTTTAGCAATGTTCAATGTTAGGAACAAGTCAGTTTTTGTATGTCATAAATTTAACCCTGTTTTTTCAGTCTTTTTAGCTTTATTTTGTGTTGATTATTTATATCATTAACATTCATTATAAACTGAAAAATAAAAAATTCTTTCTTTTTATGTATACATGTGCAAAGAGCAATAGTAAAGTACACGTCTAACATCCTTGTCCTCAACAAGGTCAAAAATGAATTCAAAACTCTGTTTTCCAAATTCTAATTTGTACATTGGAAGGAAGTAGGGCTCAGAACCTTGCCCACCTGACTTTCTACTCATTCTGAAGGGGTTCCTGGGGAGACTACATAGTTAATCTAGGAAGAAATAATTCTGTAGAAAAGCAGTAATTCTGCTTAGGATTGTTTTCTTTATCTTCTTTAAAATTATTTATCAATATACCTTGTTAATTCCTATACTAAATTTTTGGTGACATTTGACATACAAAGTTTAATTTACAGGGAAAGTATACTACCATATTTTAAGGGAAAACATATTGTTTGGACCATGAAGCCAAAACCAAGATTTAATTAGGGTATACCCTAATTGCAAGAATACCTAAAAGGTGAGGAAAAAACTGAGAAAAAAACCCTCAAATTTTGTATTGACAAACATAATCCCATTTTTAAATGGAAGCCCACTGCAGTATTCTTGCCTGAGAAATACCATGGACAGAGGAACCTGGTTAGCTACACTCCATAGGGTTGCAAAAGAGTCAGACACAATTTAATGACTAAACAATAACAAAAGCAGTCCTAATTTTTTTTTTTAACAAAACCAATGACATACCAGCTAGATTTTAACCAGAGCACTGAAAGAGAAATTCATGTCTTGTGGTTGGTCCCTGCTGAGCACTAAAGATGTTTCAAAATCCCATCCTTTAGTAATTTCATTCATTTTCTAGTGGCTACCAAAATCTTGATGTTTACAGAAATTTTACTTCTTCCATTTACTAAAAAATACAACTTAGACCAAGATCAAATTGGAAGAAAAAGTGCCTGGGTGATGAAGTTTTTAGTTCCAATCTATAAGATCAATGTGTCATTTGAATAGGGCATAGAGTTTGGCTTTTTTTTTTTTTGCCAAGAACTAAAGATTGAAAGCCTCTCTGGCAATGTGTGGCTGTTCTTCAGATGCTGAACAAGGGGTGGGTTGGGAGAGAGAGCGCAGAGCAGCCCTGTGAGGTGGCTGACTCACTTCTCTCCTCAATGTGTCATCTGTCCCAGCTTCCCACCTGCAACCTGTGTCTCAGAAACACTTAGAACACAGATATAGAAAATTTTGTTTTCAACCAAAATTTGGATTCTCTTCTTGGTCCAAAAGTAAAAGACACATCCCTCCTAAAACTATGCAAGCAGCCAGTCCATGGGAGATATATTCTACATGAATACTTCAGAGAATTTTTTTTTAATGCAGATAACTAGATCAATCTTGTCTTTACACAGAATGATTATTATTACCACCAAGGAATTTTTAGAAACATGTTAAAATCTTAACGTAGATCCACACCAGCCGCAAGTCTTCCCTGAGTGAGTAGATGCACTTGTTGGTCTCTCATATTCTAATAGCAAGTGCAGCTCTTTAATTAAACATGAATGTAGCTCAATAGACTGTGGTCTCTTCGTACACAGGGAGTTTATGGAGGTAGTGTTATTAAAGCCTGGTTTTCATCATCTAGGATTCCAGTGAGTGCTGAATTTGAATTATACGTTTTTTTTTTTTAGTCTTGACTACTTATTTAAATATACTCTTCACCTAATGAGTAATTAGAGGAGCAAATTTTATAGTCACAGGGATCCTGAAAGGCATGTAAATCACCACTATCTGCATTTTTATCTACATCCACATAAACTACTTCAATTTTATAGATATAGATGTCAATGGTGGTAATACACATCCAGTTCAAGATGTTAATAAATTCCCTCTCAAATTCACATTGATAGTAACCTGTAGGAAAGGTATCTTTAGAAAGATCTGATCCTCAGTGTTTTAGATTTTAAAGTTAATGCTGAAACTTTCTTTATAGGTGTTTCACCAGGTATCAAACTTTTTATTTAAAACTAAGTTGTACAAATCTCTTCATTATAGGTACAGGTGAAACCAAAACTTCTTATCTAAGCCTAAATAAAAATGTTTGGTTGACTTCTCTGAGCAATCAACTTAGACAGGTAAAATGCTCTCTCCTGAAATCACTATATTTACTTAGTTCCCCCGCCCTTCAAAAAATCATCCATGTTTAACTATTGCAATTGTGACACTGCATATCACCACCCGCATGTCCTAATTTCATGACTGCATACATTTATGCTAATTATATAAGGTGAAATTACAATAATTAAAGAGGCAACAATTTAAAAAATTACAAATTCCACTAAAATAACAGTATATGACATGAAAATCATCACACATACCAATACAGAGAAAGCACTGAGTGAGTGAATTTGCTTAGTCATGTCCGACTCTTTGTGACCCCATGGACTGTAGCCTCTGTCCATGGAATTTTCCAGGCAAGAGTACTGGAGTGGGTTGCCATTTTCTTCTCCAGGGGATCTTCCTGACCCAGGGATCAGACTCAGGTCTCCCGCATTGCAGATAGACACTTTACCATCTGAGCCACCAGCGAAGTCCCTAGTGGGGCTTATACAGCATATAAGGTGAATAAAACAATACAGGAGAAAACATGCCAGCAAAATGCCTTGGTCTTTGCAAATGGAAGCATGTTATGTTGAAAAATTTGAAGTTTCAGGTTTAAGAGCAGAGTTCTTTCTCCTTTAAATTTGGTTCCCAGGCCTATAATATGAATGTTTAACATCTTCCCTAAACACATTATGACTAGAGAATCTTTTTCCTTAGTAATTTCTTATAAACTCAAAGAAAAGAGGAGAATAATTAGTAAAGTGATAAAACATAAACATACTAAAGACAACACTATGGATTTATTTTAGTTAGGGAAGAGTTGGTCCAGCTATGATTTTCTGGTCCTCTTTTCTATGAGCTGTCTCCAAACATACATCTCATTTTCAAGGATTTACAGTCTTTTGTCCAATTCATTTTCCTTCTTGAAGAGTATATTCATAAGACAAATTATGCAACTGATACATTTGAACTCTCCATAAATTGCCCTGTAGTGTATTTTATTTGCATCTTAATTTCTTGCTTTGTTTTCTATTTCAGACAAATATCCTTAATATAAAAATTGGGAAGTTTGCATCTTTGGTTTCTTTTGCAAAGATTTTGCTAGACCTGAAAACATCTTGCCAACCTGTGACTGAAAGATTGACATTCTGGCATACCAGCATTCTTCACAAAGAAGCTTAGATTTATCCTTTAGTCTAGATTATTCATAATATCTATCTATGTTCCAGGTACTTATTTGCAGTATATTTTATGTAATATTTCACAACAACCCTGCAAGGTGATCTTTTAGACCAATAGAATTCTCACTTTACACATGATTCATTGAGGCTTTGAGAGCTTAAGTACAGAGAAAAGTGTCAGAGACAGACAGTAGAGGAGCCTAGATTTGATTTCTGGCCTCCCCTAAGCATTTATACATTTACTGACTGCTGACGCTGCATAGATATGAGGTTGTGAAGATACAAAGATGAATTCGACATGGTCACTGCCCTTGAGACACTTCATATCTTACAGGTTAGAGAGACATAAATATCAATAATCTCATATAAAATGAAAATGCTGACAAACATGCCTGAAATAAGTTTCTTAAGGCATTATTAGATGCCGTATGCATTTCACTGACAGTAGCAAGATTTTAATAGACACAGTAGTGATGATTGAAAGTAGGGACAAATAAGATACTTTAAGAAATGAAACTAATACGTAATTTCAGGAAACACAATTTCAACTTCTTAGAGCATCAGAGACTTCTATAGGATGTAAATTCATTAATTCAATGACTCAGTGATTAACAGAATGATCTATTTACTCACTCATTAAGAATTTATCTTTAAATAGTCCCTCTGGCCCAGATACTGCAATAGGCTTTGAGGAAGGAAGGATAAACAAGACAGCAAGCATCCTACAGTGATACAGCTTACAGACGCTCAAACAACCCAACAGAGTGTGTTCGGTGTGATGTGATAAGAAGGGAAAGGAGCTAGGGGGCACCCAGAAAAAGCTCTAACTCAGATGTTCTGGAGGAAGGGAGGTCTAAGCAGAGATTAAGAAGTAGGTAAGCAAAGAGGAGGGGAATGATCCCAGTGGACCAGAAGCAATTTGTTGTGTAGAAGTCTTGAGAAGAACAAGGGAGTGGAAAAATTAGACTAGTTTGCATCTTGGTTGGGAAGGTGAATACTAGGTAGTATCATCAGAAAGAAAGTTTATTGTATTAAAATAGTGTTTTAAGCTAATCATGCATAGGGAAATAAACCCTTCTGCAAGTGGTTTTGCATGTGTAGAAATAGCTCAGGGGTTGCCATGATAGAAATGCAATGCACTAAATTAACGCTTTCAGTATTCCTTCCTAATAAGATATATGACAGTGATAACAAAACACAAAAAAGACCAGGATGATCTTGGGACTAAAATTAATGTGAACCAAGGATCTCCACTTAGCAGGAATCCACTAAGTGAAGTGTGGTAAGTCACCTCAGTCATGCCCAACTCTTTGAGACACTAGGTACTATTACAGCCCACCAGGCTCCTTTGTCTATGGGATTCTCCAGGGAAGAACACTGTAGTGGGTTGCTGTGCCCTCCTCCAGGGGATTTTCTAATCTAGAAATTGAACCCATTTATCTTAAGTCTCCTGCATTGGCAAGTGGGTTCTTTACCATTAATGCCACCTGGGAAGCCCTAAGTCAAAGCCTAAGTTCAAATATCTGTCTTGATGGTTCCAGTTATGAGAACTCTCTCCTCAATCTTCAGTTCAGTTCGTCACTCAGTCGTGTCCGACTCTTTGCGACCCCATGAATCGCAGCACACCAGGCCTCCCTGTTCATCACNTTCTTTGTAAGGAATGATGCTAAAGCTGAAACTCCAGTACTTTGGCCACCTCATGCGAAGAGTTGACTCATTGGAAAAGACTCTGATGCTGGGAGGGATTGGGGGCAGGAGGAGAAGGGGACAACAGAGGATGAGATGGCTGGATGGCATCACTGACTCAATGGGCGTGAGTCTGAGTGAACTTCGAGAGTTGGTGATGGACAGGGAGGCCTGGCATGCTGCGTTTCATGGGGTCGCAAAGAGTCAGACACGACTGAGCAACTGAACTGAACTAAAGGGATGTACATATCTTCAGGATTAATAAGTGGAGAATTTAGCACAAATATCAAGACATATTTATGAATTATTCAACTCTAATTGGAATATATTTGGGTTTTAAGCTATTAAAAGAAATCTTTTATAGCTCATGTCCTTTACTATACCACCAATCATATCATATTATAAAACTACATACATATAGACCCATATAGGTTTCCCTGATCACTCAGCTGGTAAAGAATCCACCTGCAATGCAGGAGACCCCAGTTCAATTCCTGGGTCAGGAAGATTCCCTGGAGAAGAGATAGGCTACCCACTCCAGCGTTCATGTAAGGCTTTCCCGGTGGCTCAGACATTAAAGAATCCACCTGCAGTGTGGGAGATCTGGGTTCAGTCTCTCACTTGGGAAGATCCCCTGGAGGAGGGCATGGCAAACCACTCTAGTATTCTTGCCTGGAGAATCTCATGAACAGAGGAGCTTGGCAGACTATATAGTCCATGGGGTCGCAAAGAGTCAGACACTACTGAGCGACTAAGCACAACACACAGATGTATATATAGACTAATCGGAAAAGACCCTGATGCCGGGAAAGATTGAAGGCAAGAGGAGAGGGGAACAATAGAGCATCAGATGGCTGGACGGCATCACTGACTCAATGGGCAAGAATTTGAACAAACTCTGGAAGATGATAAAGGACAAGAAAGCCTGGCGTGCTGCCAGGGATCCAAAGAGTCCATGGGATCGCACAGTGTCGGACACAACTTAACGACTGAACAACAAAAGGCTCATGTACCCAACAGATATGAATTAAAAGCAGGGAAGAAGTACATTAAAATGTCACAGATACATATATTTGATATATATGGAAAAATGTGTAAGGAGATATATTAAATTACCAACAGTAATTATGTCTTGGTAGTAAGTTTATGAATAATTCTTTTCTTGCCATTTTGAGAAACAGAGAAGATATGCATTGACAACTGGGTGGGGGTAAAGTATGCTTTACAAAAATAACATTTTGCCTCTTTTCTCTCATTTCTTTTTGAACAGGCGATTGTGGGAATGATGCAGAAGAAGCTTTTCTCAGAGAGAAGGCATTCTATGCTCTCAAATACGGTCTGGAGGTATAGTTTTCATGAGATGGTACAGAATGTTGGTGTTCACTGGTTGGCAGAAGATCCTGAAGATGCAGATCTGCCCCTGCTTCCATCCTTTACACCTTCTAAACTGTGAAAGACCATCAGGATACTCTGTGGACCCATTAAGAATGGACTTCCACTTGGAAGATCAATTATTAATGTTGAGATTAATAACTCCCTTGAGGACCTGAGCTGCTTATATTAGCAGGCAATCACAGTGCTCATTTCAGGGGGAAAAATAGACAACTGTGATTCTTGGTCACAGGAACTTAACATCAGATGGATTCCTTGTCCATTGATGTTTCTGTTCTGTTACAACACAGCACATCAAATCACACTCAATATAGTAAGGTCAAACAACTTCATAGTTATATGAAGGTCAAAGTCCGTCATAGACACTGCAGAACCCATGATAAGCCACCCTAATCACCTTTCTGGAACCCAATCAGTATTTCATGTGTGTATGGTCAGGAAGAGTTCACCTTTGATAACAGGGAAGAAGCAACTGGTCTTGTTTTCACTCTGGTCTTTATTCCTGGTCCAGGATTTAGTTATTTAATCTTTATACTTCACTACTGAAGGTTCATTCAGTCAGGATATCCTGTTCTCTTATAATGGCTTTCTCTGATTTTTATTTCTGAACTTTTGGATTAAAACCCCTTCAAATTTGAAACAGAGCCAAAACCACACACAGTGGTTAGAAGAGTGATGGGCATAATTCTTTAAGGGATTCATTATGCCTTGAGTATCAAGGTGAAGCCTCTTTTTCTTTGGTAGTGGGGAACACACACAGATTCCTATAATCCCTTTTCCACGTTCCAGAAAACAAGTAGAATACCACCACTTCTAGCATTTTGTTCAAAACCTGCAACAAGAGGAATAAAAATGGAATGATCCAGCTTTATGATTTGCACTACAGAATGGAAGTATGTACTCCTTAGGTAATGGGAGACAACTTGGAAATCCCTGATGGCAGCCTGGCAGGTGCGACATTGCTGAGTAACTCCAAATATGAGCCCCATAAAACTAGAACTCATTCAGATGTACATATTTTTTGCTTCCAACCAAATGTTTTCAGATGAATTAGAAATCAGACCCCCTTGACACATTTTTTTCCTTCTGATGAATGGGAAATGGAATCCACTTTTCTTAGAAGTTGTTAACAAATTTAAGTGGTTTAAAAGAATGCTAATTGTTCTCTAACTATGGGAATGAAAGGAGAGGAGACCACCTTCCACCCCATACTTCAAACAGATCTACACCTGGTGAGATTTATTATGCAACAAAAGTCTCCTATGACAAGGTTATTCTAAAGTAAATTCTCTCCTTGTAGAACTGTTACCTAATAAAAAGTCTTCATCACATATATTCCACACCCCACTGGCTCTGCTGCAGGTGGAGGGTTTAATTCCTGCCATTCATTGCCAGTGTGCGTGATGGAATCTCCATGAACAGCTTGCTCAGCCTTAACCATCACACCATTGTTTTGCTCAAGTCAGTATGTGGTATTAAGATGCACAGCAAGGTTCAAAATTAGACAAAGTTGGAGTGCCATCTGGGATCATCCTCAAACTCTTTTCACTAACTTTTGAGAGGCAATCTCGAGCCACAAACCTTCTGCTGTTCGAGAAGATGCACTCAGACTGTCTGCACCGACACAGTGGGGTGGGTGATCATAGAAACTTAAGGCAGGCACAAATCTTAGATCTTTTTTAAGCATTTCTCACTCAGATCACATCTACACTCTGCTAACTGGTCCCTGTTCCTATAACCTAGGACCACTCAGACCTGTGCCATGCTATGATGATCCACTGAAACACATCTGATGAAGTCATTTCTCTAATTCATCCTTTGAAGACTTCCTCAAAGCTTTCAGGATAAAAAGTTAATCTCCATAACATGTAAATCTTTCTTTCCAAATCTGTGCTGTGCTTTTATGCCTGCTTATCTGCCTCTCATATATGTAAGTTTCACAGGGTCAAGGATCATACCTTATGTGTTGCTACTTTCTGGGTCCTGAACATATTGGTAAGTCACACAATATCATTTGATAAATCAAATAATGAACAAATCTAGCCTCACTTCCCCTTCTACAGACTAGCCCAAAAGTTACAGGGCTTTCCAAAGAGCTCATAACAAGTGAACAGCTTGCATATGCCTATCTGCCTTTCACAATACCATTCTGCCCTCAGATAGAGGCATTTCTATTTCTCAACACCAGTTCAATCACTCTGGAAAGATCAGCAAAACTGCACTGCATTTAAAGGGGAACCAGAAATTAAAGATGTGTGTGCCACAAATGTGAAGTCCTTCTGTCCCTACTTATCATTTCTGTCATTCTTATGATAAGTCTATTAGCCAGATTTGTTCGCTCTCTTCCTATTACACATAATTAGAACAGGATTCTGTTTCCGGGTGGCTCAGACGGTAAAGCGTCTGCCCAGGTTCAGTTCTTGGGTCTGGAAGATCACCTGGAGAAGGAAATGCCAACCCACTCCAGTATTCTTGCCTGGAAAATCCCATGGACGGTGGAACTTGGTAGGCTACAGTCCATGGGGTTGCAAAGAGTTGGACACAACTGAGTGACTTTCACTTTCACTTTCTGTCCACCTAATGTTCAACAAACATTTGTTGAATTTTGACATGTATGAGGTAGAGTTTCAGATTCTGGAAATACTACGATGGATAAGTTTCGTTCTTAGCCTCAAGAAGGTGCAGTTTAGTAAGGGAAATAAGCATGCAAACAAATAATTGCAATATTTTGTTATTAGAGATGTGCACAGGATACAGAGAATATTTTAGCACTTACCAAGGTACAGTTATTGTAATATATATTTCCTCCACTGTGATTTTCCTATGGGTAAGGACTAGGTCTTCCCTATTTTTTCCCTCTCTGTGTCTAACACATAGTGGGCACTCACCCAATATTTGATTCACTGACTGATATGCCATTGGCATAAGAGAATGAGGGGTTTATTCTGCATAGAGGTTGTCTCTGGGAAAACTTTAGCAAGGAAATGCTTGCACTGGGTCTTAATGGATGATTCATTCCCTACCTGCTGGAAAAAAGGAGAAAGGGCATTCCTTAGTGGAGGAAGAGCAGGTGAGTGTGAAACAGCAAGCTGTGTTCCCAGGGTGTGTGGAGCCTGGGTTATGAGTTGCTGTGAGAGGTGAGGTTGGAGAATTAGCCCACAAAGACCTGTCAGGCCTTGTGAGCCATCCTATGGAGTCTGAACGTGATCCTCCAGGAAATGGGAAGCCATTGGAGTTGTGCGAGGAACAAGAGCAGATCTGTAAATGAGAAACTCAGTAATGCAGTTCAGTCAGTAGAGAGGTCCCCTATGCGCAGTTAATTTCCAGAATATGCTTTCTTATTTAAAAATGGTTTAACTCTGCATTTCAGTCAGCCAGGGTATCTTCTGACCAAGGTTCTCAGGAACACTAAAGACATTTTGTTAGTTATCTAATCCAAAAGATTCCTTTTCATTCTGAGCTACAACAACTGTCAAGGTTCATTTTCCCTACTATGGGTAAAATGGTTTTTCCTGTTTGCCTGAAGTCATTCTATCTCTGACTAAGAAGCACATCTCAGAATCTAGCAGGAGTCAATGGTTACGTGAAGAAACTCGGTGAACTGAATCTCCCACTGATGTTTCCTTCCCCGCTGAGGAGAAGGTCATTCAACTGAATGAGTGGTCTACTTATGACATTTTCTGCAAATAATTAAACACCGCACTACTTTTGGTTTGGTTTACTTTAAAAGGCAAAATCTACTCTGATTTGCAAATTGTTCCAATTACATCAGTGCCATGCATTTTATGCAGCCTTTAGAGTACCCGTTGCTAAGTCAGTGGTTGGTGGGAGCTCTTTTCAACTATCTAGAGGCATATGTTCATATTCATTTCAGAATAGTAAGATGTTTAAATATTTATTTCTTTCCAATAACTGGATAGGCCTAGGTTCTTCATTTTAATAAATTCTGTTCAAATAGCATTGAGTCACTGCTTAGAATACATTGGCACTGAATTTCTTTTATAGTAATGATATTCACGTCAGAGACCCATACTTTAGCCCTAGCTCTGCCACCCTGGGAAAATTGCAAGACCGCTCATGAATCCCTTTTGACAATTGTGAAGTTTTTGTTCTAGCTCTAAAATTTTGAGTATGTTGAAGAGATCTGATTAGTATAAGAATGTGGAAATGAAATAGTTACAGAAATACAAATTGTGGCCAGAAAAATTGATATTTACAATATGTAGTTATTCTTTTTCAGTGACTCCAAGCAGTCATAAATGGGCTTATTTTAGAAGAAATATAAAATATTTATATAGATACACTTATGCATTCAACAAATATTTATTGATGACCCATTATATGCCAGGCTGATGATTTAATGACAAAAAAAGAAAAAAAATGCCCTGTCTCCAAGAGTTGATTGTCAAACTGGAAAAGCAGATAATTTTAGACAAAAAAATGACAATAAACTAGAACTGGTATTATTGTGGGAACCTGGTGATGAAGACAAAGCATATAACTCAGATCCCTCACGGGCTACAAGTCTGGGAAGGCTTCCCTGCTGATATTCTGTCTAAACTAAGACTACACATGCCTGTGGCTATATTTGGGAAACTATACTGAATAGAGCATGCAATGAAAACATTTATTTGTCCCAGGCCCACACTATGAGTTTAAGACTAAAACAGCTTGAGAAGAAGAATCTGAGTACATTTCACAAAAGCCCCCACTCCCAAGTTTTTATTGACCATTTGATCATAAATTTACTGACTCACAAGGGAATTCTCTTGAATCACAAGGTGTGGGTAATAATATTACTATTTAAGAAATCATCATTCCTTTTAATATCTAAGGCCCTTCACAGCTGCTCAAAGGCTACTTAATAGATATATAAAAGCTTTTTCAGAATAATTTATTGATTAATGATGGGTTTTAACCTTTCAGTCTTTTCTCATCTCTAATCTCTCTTTATCCCAGCATTTGGAGGACAGGAATTATACTGAGCTGTGGTTTGACCTTAGAGGTTAGAGAAGTCTCCTCTATAACAGATGCTGTGTTTCAGGACAGATCTGATCACAAATATTCTGTCTTGTGGCCAACATGATTATGTACAAATTCATCATACCATGAGTTACGAGATTTGGTTTGTAAATATAGTCACCATATGTTACAGAGACAGGTGAACAAGGTAACAGGGTAAGCTCCCTTCAAGAGTCCAAGGGATCCTATGCCATTCCAAAGGAGAATCATAAAGAGATTGAATATTTTGAATTTAAAATCAATCCACTTTGAAGTTGATTTAATATTCAAGTTGTTGACTAATTATTCACTGCCTGTCATCTATGTTATATATATAGAAACATACACATATATTTAAAAGGGTTAATGAATAATGGAATTTTAGTTTGAAAGTTTTATAACTTCTAAGGTAATAATAGTATTTTATCCTATTTTATAGATGGGACCGATCACAGAAATTGCCTCCTTTTTAGTGCCACTGCCTTGATTTACTGTTTCTTGGTTTCATATTATTATTCAGCACTTGCTTTTTTATTAACCTTTCTTGCTTCTTTGTCTTTTCTTTCCAATTAGATCAAAAAGGTTCTTTGAGGGTAGGGACTGTTTTCTTCTTCCAGAATTCCCTGTAATTTTGCAACTCTTAGGCCTTCAGTGAATATTTACTAAGGGCTGAGAGTAGTTCAAAACCCAGAAACAAATTAGCTACAGAACTACACATTATGATGATGAAAAACGTTTCAGATGATGATTCTCAAACTTTAATGTGCACGGTAATAAGGGAAGCCTATTAAATTGGTAGATTCCCAAATCTTATTCCCAAAGAGTCTTATGTTTTAAATTATTTCTTCTTCTTCCTTTCCATTATCATTATTAGGTGGAGTAATAGTAAACCAAATTTAGGAAAGATGGGACATACACGGGCCTGGGACTGCCCTAATGTTTCTTTTAGAGAAAGGACTTGACGCAAGGTACCCCCAATGCACCCCACTTTCTTCTTTCTTTCCATAAATACTTACTGTGTGCTGACCAATGGCCAAGCATTAGGCTTGAAGTTAAACTCTTCAGCAAGAAGTATAAATATTTGCTGTCACAGCACTTAGATTGTACTTGGGGGGAGGGCAGACAAGACACAAATAAACTTTCAGATTATTTCAGATATTCTTAAGTATTATGAGGGAAATAAAACAGGCTGGTAAAATAGAGAATGACTGTTGAGAAGGGGGCTATTTAAAGAGTTTGATACCCAAGAAGATGATATGTGATCTGAGGACTAAATGATCAGAAGGGATCAACCATGCTAAAGATCTTGGGCGAGAGCTTTCCAGGGAGATGAAACAGCCAGTACAAAGGTCCTGAGGCACAATGAGTGTGCAAGGATCAGAAAGAGGCCAGAACACCTGACACTTGAAAGAGAGCCAGGTCAGACTCATCCATTAGGTACAATCTGGGCTTTGGCATAACAGTATTTTGGGCTTACTCCTATGGGAAGTTGGAGAAATACTCATGGATTTCAGAATTTAAAAAGGTTAACTATTTCATTAACCTTATAAGAATACTTTTCCAGTTTAAAACTACATTATTGGAAATTTTTGCCAATAAAAAGCTGTTCATTTCATGATTTCTTTTAGTTGATGCTTTGTGATAACAGAGTTTTGCCATCATTGGCACTTTACATTTTATAATACTTGAACACTGCAAATGAGTCACTTTAAATTTCTTTGAGAACCAAATTATCCTTCACAGGATGCCTCAAATATTATAAAAGAGTCTAATGAATGATACAAACTTATATCTAAGAATTTATATACCTCTCTAAAAAAAGAATTCTTATGCCATAATTTCAAAGTAAGTTATATGGCATATACCTTTTCAGTGAAAGAGAAGAGTGAAAAAGTTGACTTAAAACTCAACATTCAGAAAACTAAGCTCATGGCAACTGGTCCCATCACTTCATGGCAAATAAGTAAGGAAACAATGGAAACAGTGACAGACTTTATTTTTTCTGNTATGGTACTGGCACAAAGACAGAAATATAGATCAGTGGAACAAAATAGAAAGCCCAGAGATAAATCCACACACCTATGGACACCTTATCTTCGACAAAGGAGGCAAGAATATACAATGGAGTAAAGACAATCTCTTTAATAAGTGGTGCTGGGAAAACTGGTCAACAACATGTTGGCAGTCTTTTAAAGGTCTCTTTGCTTTTGCACGGTTTTCCAGATAAAGCTAGAAATCCTTTTTCAGTATCCCAGGTCCTTCCTAATTATGGATCCACCATTCCCTTTGAATCTCATCTTCTGACTCTCTACCTAGGGATGCTTTGAATTAGCCATAAAAACTGTTCTTTGAATTTACAGTATTTATGGCCAGTCAGCTGGGTCTTTCAACGAGTCCCTTTCTGTCCTACTTCTTCACATCTCAGCCTGTACAGCATCCACCAGTATCCCCTCCTTTATAAACCTGCAGGTGGACAGTGAGGCCCCTCCTTAATTCCACCCGAGCTCAGTTAAAAGCATAGGCTTGGCGTCATAGAGACCAGGTTTTGCCCAACCTTTGACACTAGCTCTTATGTGATCAAGAACAAGTCACTGACTGCCTTTCTCAGTGTCCTCATTTGTAACAGGCAGATAGTAAGACCTTTCAAGCCCAATAGCTGTGTGGACAAAACACGCTAACATATAGATAGGGTTCATCACAACACTGACTGTACAGATGGATCAAGTAAAATATATGTTTTCTTAAGGGTTTGCCTATTTGGTAAAAAGAGAGAAGAATTTATCCCCAAATATTTACTCAACTTAAAATAATAGTTAATAGGTGTTGTGTGCCTGCTGTCAGGCATTGTGCTAATTGTAGGCTTTTTAAATAGGATATGATGTCATCTCTGCTTTACCAACAAGGAAACTGAAACATTGAGCTGTGAGGCCGTTTGCTCAAGGTCACATGGCTAGAAAGGGACAGAACCAAGAACTGCCCAGAACTGTCTGACTGCAGAACCTTCCTTCACAAGCTCCACACTCCACTGTTTTCTAAATTCTCTGACTCAAGGCCAAGTCCTCCGCTAGATGCTGGAGGTGCAAAGAGGAGAAAAGACACAGTCTTCTAAAGACAAATCCATGATCAGGTAATATGGTAAAGAATCTGCCTGCACTGTGGGAGACCCAGGTTCAATTATTGGGTTGGAAAGATCCCCTGGAGAAGGTAATGGTTACCACTCCAGTATTCTTGCCTGAAGGATTCCATGGACAGAGGAGCCTGGTGGGCTATAGTTCATGGTGTTGCAAAGAGTTGGATACAACTGAGCAACTAACTTTTTTTTTCAGGTTCAGTGTAAAAGTTGAGTTATACATGAAGGATTAAAGAGGTCCCAGAAAAGGAACATATGGCTGTGTGAGAGTGCTTCAGATATGGTTTCTGGCAAAAGAGGAATGTTTAGTTGGTTTTAAAGGATCATCAGAAATAGGTCAAGAGAAGGCCTGTGCCCCTTGGCATAAAGGACAACATAAAAAAGCAAAACCCATGGTAGGTGCTGAAAACAGAGAAAGCATGTGGGTAAGAAGTTACCAGGTTCTGTACATTTGTGCAGGTTGTGCAGTGTGTAAGGATACACATCTAAATGGTTGTTGCAGTCATAGATGCTGCAGATTTGTATATTTTCTTTTCATCAATTTCCTTGAAAATGACCAGAAAGCATCTTACTCTACACATATCAGAATAATATAATAATTTTCAATTAGATGGAAGTAAAGTGTTGTAAGTATGAGGACGTTTTTNAATGGAGTAAAGACAATCTCTTTAATAAGTGGTGCTGGGAAAACTGGTCAACAACATGTTGGCAGTCTTTTAAAGGTCTCTTTGCTTTTGCACGGTTTTCCAGATAAAGCTAGAAATCCTTTTTCAGTATCCCAGGTCCTTCCTAATTATGGATCCACCATTCCCTTTGAATCTCATCTTCTGACTCTCTACCTAGGGATGCTTTGAATTAGCCATAAAAACTGTTCTTTGAATTTACAGTATTTATGGCCAGTCAGCTGGGTCTTTCAACGAGTCCCTTTCTGTCCTACTTCTTCACATCTCAGCCTGTACAGCATCCACCAGTATCCCCTCCTTTATAAACCTGCAGGTGGACAGTGAGGCCCCTCCTTAATTCCACCCGAGCTCAGTTAAAAGCATAGGCTTGGCGTCATAGAGACCAGGTTTTGCCCAACCTTTGACACTAGCTCTTATGTGATCAAGAACAAGCCACTGACTGCCTTTCTCAGTGTCCTCATTTGTAACAGGCAGATAGTAAGACCTTTCAAGCCCAATAGCTGTGTGGACAAAACACGCTAACATATAGATAGGGTTCATCACAACACTGACTGTACAGATGGATCAAGTAAAATATATGTTTTCTTAAGGGTTTGCCTATTTGGTAAAAAGAGAGAAGAATTTATCCCCAAATATTTACTCAACTTAAAATAATAGTTAATAGGTGTTGTGTGCCTGCTGTCAGGCATTGTGCTAATTGTAGGCTTTTTAAATAGGATATGATGTCATCTCTGCTTTACCAACAAGGAAACTGAAACATTGAGCTGTGAGGCCGTTTGCTCAAGGTCACATGGCTAGAAAGGGACAGAACCAAGAACTGCCCAGAACTGTCTGACTGCAGAACCTTCCTTCACAAGCTCCACACTCCACTGTTTTCTAAATTCTCTGACTCAAGGCCAAGTCCTCCGCTAGATGCTGGAGGTGCAAAGAGGAGAAAAGACACAGTCTTCTAAAGACAAATCCATGATCAGGTAATATGGTAAAGAATCTGCCTGCACTGTGGGAGACCCAGGTTCAATTATTGGGTTGGAAAGATCCCCTGGAGAAGGTAATGGTTACCACTCCAGTATTCTTGCCTGAAGGATTCCATGGACAGAGGAGCCTGGTGGGCTATAGTTCATGGTGTTGCAAAGAGTTGGATACAACTGAGCAACTAACTTTTTTTTTCAGGTTCAGTGTAAAAGTTGAGTTATACATGAAGGATTAAAGAGGTCCCAGAAAAGGAACATATGGCTGTGTGAGAGTGCTTCAGATATGGTTTCTGGCAAAAGAGGAATGTTTAGTTGGTTTTAAAGGATCATCAGAAATAGGTCAAGAGAAGGCCTGTGCCCCTTGGCATAAAGGACAACATAAAAAAGCAAAACCCATGGTAGGTGCTGAAAACAGAGAAAGCATGTGGGTAAGAAGTTACCAGGTTCTGTACATTTGTGCAGGTTGTGCAGTGTGTAAGGATACACATCTAAATGGTTGTTGCAGTCATAGATGCTGCAGATTTGTATATTTTCTTTTCATCAATTTCCTTGAAAATGACCAGAAAGCATCTTACTCTACACATATCAGAATAATATAATAATTTTCAATTAGATGGAAGTAATGTGTTGTAAGTATGAGGACGTTTTTAGAAAAAAATGTTTATTTATTTGGCTGCCCTGGGTCTTTGTTGCAGGCTGCTTGCAGGACCTTTAGTTAGGGTTATGCGAACTCTTAGTTGTGGCATGTGGGATCTAGGGATCGAACTTCAGCCTCCTGCATTGGGAGCATAGAGATGTAGCTACGGGACCAGGGAAGTCCTCTGAAGCTTTCAACATTTGCACAAGTAGTACCATCTGGACTGGGAATGGTAGGGTCAGAATTATTTTCTGCTGTTGCTGCTACTGCTAAGTCACTTCAGTCGTGTCTGACTCTGTGCGACCCTGTGGACAGCAGCCCACCAGGCTCCTCTGTCCACAAGATTCTCTAGGCAAGAACACTGGAGTGGGTTGCCATTTCCTTCTCTGGAATTACTTTCTAGGTGGGGTCTTTGGAGACAGTGAGAGGGATGGCTATATAGGGGGAAAGACGGGAGCTAGAGAGAACACCAAGGACGCTGTTATGGAAATCCAGGTGAGAGATAAAATCTTCAGCCAGGGCAATGGTGGTTGGGATAGGATTCAAGAAATTCTTAGGCAGGTATTATGTTATAATGGTTACAGTGAATCAAATCCTAACTATGCAGAAGAGGATTTGTAAATACAAAGCAGTGCTTTTTCTGTGCAAAATAGTGCATATAATTCTGGCCACATTTCAAAATGATAAATAATAATAACAGAAAAATTGGCTTACATGATATCTTGGTTTGGGTTCTCACAAGTATACTCTGGGATAAAGATATATGTGCAAACTTCTCTTTGGCAGGTGAGAAAACTTTGAGGGGAGAAGGGAAGTGAGATAGGGAGAGAAGGCAGCCAATACATAATGCATTATCAAAAGTTACTATTGTAGACAACTGGGGCTCCGTCCTGCTGGAGAGATTCTGGCAGCCAATGCAGATGCCAGGCATGGTTATTCCACTGGGGGCTGAGGGAGAGGTGGTCTTTGTGCTGCTCTGAGCATGGGGGCAATGGTGCTGGCTCTTTGGTTCCTGCTGCCTGCCTCACAGGTGGCAAAGGAGGTGGGCTGCAGGGGCTAGAAAAGTCCCTCTGGCAGAGGCTGGCAGGTACTGGAAGTTTAAGTCCCTGGTTGCACTGAAGTGGCAGAAGCAGGGGATATGGGCAGAGGACCCACAACACCTGCCACATGTGGAAACCACTCTTTAGAGTTTTTAAAAGATCAACTCCTTAAGTTGTTTGAACCTCCCAACAACTTTGTGAGTTAGAAAGATGTGTGGTTTCCAGCTGAGGCTGGGAGGCTCCTATTCACAGCCAGTTCCTCCTGCCCCCATAGCTGTAATTCCAAACAAAGACATCTCTTGTCAAGGTCTTTCCCCTTTTCCTCGCTACTGACCTGTTTAGATATCTGTCTCCTGATGTAGACTGTGAACAGTTGAATCTAGAAATTTTGTATACCTCACCTTTGTTTCAACCAGAGCCTTGCAAACAGGAGGTGCTTAGTAAATGTAACTTGGTAAATGAGTGGCTGGATGAATGATTATAGTCATCGCCTTTTTTACTTTGTTAAAATTGGACTGACCAAGCTAAAGCAACTTAAAGTCAGAAAACTAGTGAGAAGACTACAGGACTTGAACTCAACTCCTCCACCTTCCTCTTGAGAAATCTTACTGCCATGACACAGATCCTTAAGGGTGGGCATGGCAACTCTATTGAGAATTAATAAATCCCAGAGCCCTGTAACATTTGGAGTATTAATATTTGAAGGCAGGCCAACGCTAGAAAGAAAGACCAGGAAACTTTGGAGAGGGGGTTTTTCACATTAGGAAATGCCTTTTGTTTTGTTGTTTATAATATCTCAAAGTAGAATGGGGAAAGACAAACAGAGGCAAACACTGAGACCCTCCATATGTGAAAAAACTTTCTCTCTCCTTGTGTGAGAGACAAAGGACCCTCCCTGTAGGACCCAGTGCAAAACCGGAAAGCTGAGTGAGCGTGTGCTATAAAACTCGCTGCGCTCCTCTGTCACCTGCGAAGTCAAGGGTGATGCGGGGTCTACATCCAGGAAGACCGGCCTTTTTGTTCTTTTTGTGCAGCATTCAACATAAGGGGTAGCAGCTGCAAGAGGGGAAGCCAGCTAAAGAGTTTTCAAAATGAATTTAAAAGTGCATTCTTGAGTGTCCTTGCAACAAATTTCTGCTAATGTAAAAAGCATGATTGATCTATAAGCATCTTTCTGCTTCTCTTCCCATTCCAATTTATACCATTCTTGTGTCTTCCTCCTTTTGTTAGGAAATATTGCATATGCCATTTTAAACAGCTGATTCTATTTAAGTAGCATTGAAATATTACACTTTTTTAAAAAAAGTATTTATTTTTAACTGAAAGATAATTGCTTTACAATATTGTGTTGGTTTCTGCCATACAGAAATGTTACACTTTTAACCTGTCAACTTTTTTTTTTTTTTAAGTCAGTGTGGACCTTGCCTTCTCATGAAAAGACCTAAATTTGTGACTTTTGAATTTCTTTTTATCTGTAGACACTGTACTTCACTTATGTATTAAGGGCACAGGCTCCACTGTCAACTACATCTATGTTGGAATTTCATTTCTACTCTTTATAAAATGTGACCTTGAGCAAGGTACCAAATCTCTCTATGCCCCACTTGTCTCATCCATCCAAGGATGATGGTAATAATGCCCTCCTCAGTGGGGCTATTTAAAGGCTTAAAGGAGATAATGATGATAATATCCAATAGGTCTATAGAATTTTTATGTATTTAATCGTCATAACAACCTTCTCGGTTAGCTACTATCATAGTGTCCTTTTACAGATAAGGAAATCGAGGCATAAATAGGCAAATGTCTTGATCAAGATCACAGAGTTACTGAGTGGCAGTTCACTTTCCTGCACTGGAGAAGGAAATGGCAACCCATTCCAGTGTTCTTGCCTGGAGAATCCCAGGGACAGGGGAGCCTGGTGGGCTGCCATCTATGGGGGTCACACAAAGTTGGACAAGCCTGAAGTGACTTAGCAGCAGCAGCAGCAGCAGCAGTATCAATATTTGGACCCTCACACATAATGAAGTTTATAAAAAGCGCTGTCAATTATTATTGTTGCCTAAATAAAATCTTTCCTGGAGGTTTGTTTTGTGTTAAAACTAGAGCTTCTCTGGTAGCTCAGCTGGTAAAGAATCCACCTGCAATGTGGGAAACCTTGGGAAGATCCCCTGAAGAAGGAAATGGCTCCCCACTCCAGTATTCTGCCCTGGAGAATTCCAAGGACTGTATAGTCTATGGGGTCACAAAGAGCTGGACACGACTGAGCAACTTACACTTTCACTTTGGTCGAGGTAGGAGTGGGAAACCCAGATTTCTTCCTCCTGCCCAAAGTGGCTGTAACTTGGTTGGAAACCACTTGCCATCTATTGCTGATAGAGAAAAATAAACATGAATTAAAAACAAAAACAACTGATGGATCCTTACACACATTCTGGTTGGAATGCCTTCTATGTCCCACCTATCTTGTTGCTCTTCAAATAAACAGCTGCATCTCCTAAGCTGACAGACAAGGCCAGAGCCGTGACAATAGGTTTTGGGGGGCCTGTTTTGTGAAATCCAAATGAAGAGAGGTGAGTGGTGCAACCAGATAATTTTGCATTAAAATTTGTAGTTAACAACTTAAATTGTTTGAAAAGTATTCATTTGTTAATTTATTCAGCAAACAAAGCCATAGAGTACACAGTATGTATCTGACACAGTTCCAGTATTTGAGGTTTGTTGGATTCAAGATACAGAAGTAGAAACCCAACTATATATGCTTATACTTCCTCCCCCTGAGTCATCTCACTTGGCACCTACCGGTGCCCCTGCCTGCCCATTCCCCACTGGGTGTGGTCCAGATGACCACTTTCTTGTTGTACCATCTCAAACCAGACACTAATTTTTTTCCCATGTGTTCTTATATATTCTGTATTATTTCTATCATTTCCATAGAGACTTGCATTGTTTGGTTTTCTATGTTCAGAACCTTCCTTCCATGCTCTTCCAACCAAGGAAAACTTCTCATGTGAATTTGTTTCCCTTTTCAAGTCAAAAGCCTGGGGTTTTCTTCAGCATGATATCTCTGAAGGGACAGAGCTGCACAGCACCTAACTTGCAAGATGCTCATGAGGGTTGACCTCTGTCATACGGTAGGCCCTCAGTTACATATGGTCTCCTCTCTTCTTTAATAACATAGTAGCCTAAGTTACATACTGTGAGATCATTTACGGCATATGCATTGTTATACATCAAAGGCTTAAAATATGAAGGTCATTTTACGACATATGCATTGTTATACATCAAGGGCTTAAAATATGGAGGTCATTTCTTCCTTTTCTAACATCATCAAATAGAATTTGGGCTCCCTGTAGCTCAGCTGGTAAAGATTCTGCCTGCAATGCAGGAGACCCTGGTTCAACTCCTGGGTCAGGAAGATCCACTGGAGAAGGGATAGGCTACCCACTTCAGTATTCTTGGGCTTCCCTAGTGGGTCATCTGGAAAAGAATATGCATTGTTATACATCAAAGGATTAAAATATGGAGGTCATTTCTTCCTTTTCTAAGTTATCATCAAATAGAATTTATGAAGCCTCAGATTCATGGGCTTACAATGAATGTTATAAAATTGAGGCACTAAAGCTCCATTCCATACTTTGGCTCAGAACTTCTTTCACACACATTTTTGGGCATAATAATAATATTTTGTAGTTGTAAAACTTCTTTTCAACTTGGACATTTGTATGATTGTTGGCATTGTTTCATGCTTATGTCAAGCAGTCTTATGTACCAACGAGTTGAGTTTTAACTTTCCATGTATAAATTTGGTGCTTGCATTTGTATGTGTCAGAAGTGAGAAGGCTAATTGAAAAGTGATGAGATTTGAATTTAAGTGACTTGACATGCAGGAGCTTCTAGGACTAATTATTAATTAATTGCTTCACCTATCTAACATTTATTGAGAACTTACATGGTGATGTGCGGCATACTAGGTGCTGTTAATATGAAGATGAAAGAGTTTCTCAGGAAGCTCATGTGCAGTCAGTAGAGATGGTTCTGTAAAGGCTTGCAGCATGGTGTGTGGAATGTGCAGCGATAGTTGTGTGGTATGGTGATAACAAAAAAGCAAGAACAATCAGTTCACCAATTTTTTCAGTATGCTATGATGAGGCCAACAGATCATGAGATGATTTCCATTGAAAAATAGTTTATACTCTGTTATATTCAGAGATTCCAGGAGAAGGGACATGCTGTACCACTTGAGAAGGATCCAGGGTTGGTTAGGATGTAGGGGGAGGACCGGATGTGGACAGGAGGCTTTCCTGTGGTGAAGCAAGGCAGGGTAAGCAAGTTTAGGACTGGCTTGTTGAATGACTTCAGTGGACTCTGGGGCATAGAGGCTGGCCCTAGCTGCCTGGTATATGGTCCTGGGCGACTAAGGCAGGTGGATGAGACTTGTAAAGAAGGCAGTTGGGGGTGTGGGGTCTGGATCGCTTGGCTTGTATGTGAAGGGCATCCTCCTGGGTTAGTTGTTCACTGTCTTTCTCTAAGAATTAGCTAACCCCTGGAGAAGCAGTCCCTCCAGAAACAGCAAGTCCCCAGATATCAAGGCATCAAAATATACAAAATGGAGAATATGGTTAATCCTTCCATCTGGGCCAGGGCAACCCAGGACTAAATCAAGAGAAAAGAGCTTTCTGAGCAGAGGGTTCCATTTATGCAAATGCCAAGGGCCCTGGAAGAATCTGTTTGTATTTTAATATGCTTGGAGTCCAGAGTTAGGACATGTGAGTAGTAGGGCTGGGGGTGGGGGTGTGGCAGGGTGTACAGTTCTGCCTGGTAAAGGAATTTGGACTTCATTTGAAAAGTAGTGAGGGATAACTGAAGGGTTTCACAGAGAAGAGTGACAGTGATTTCAGTTTCCTTCTGTTTGGTGAAAATCTATGCTGTTAAATCTGAGCTACTTAAAAATTAATGAGGTTTCACATTTCATCTTTGCAAGATAAACAACATGATATGTTTAGTGCTTTGAATAGTTATGTAAAGCATATTTACTCTTTGTCTCCTACAGATTGTAAATCCTTGATGTTCTCTTTCCAGCATTCCCCAAGCAGGCAAGTAGTACAGCAGAGAGTACAGGGTGATAAAGCAGTGGTTAGAGAACCAAGCCTGCTTATTCCTTTGGTTGAGTCACCTAACTTCTCCAAGGAGAGGCTCAATGGATAAGACCATTCACTGAAGCTGAAGCTGGTCAGTTGGTGTGGATCCTGTCTCTGTCACTTTCATCTGTTTCTTCATATATAAAATGGAAATAAAAAGAACACCTATATCATAGAATTGATAAAAAGATTTGGATTTGGTTTCCCCATCCATCATGTTTCTGCCAGCACCATCTCTTTGCAAACCAATGCCTTACAATGCAGAATTATGAGAATCTATGTAACATTGGACCAAAGAATATACATCATGGCAGAATAAAAGGCAATGTGATGATACTTATGGAAGTCTTTGGTACTATCATATTCCTCAATCCCCAGGAGCAGCTGGTCTTCTAAAGTGTAAGAATAGAATATTGAAGACTGCTGTTCTTGGCTGAACACCTGTAAAGTGTTCAGCACCCTGTAAAGTTAGTGTGATATCTTATAGGTTGCTATAAATCAAGAGATCAGTGTCTGGCATGGTCCTTTTCCTCCTGTTATCTATGACCAAAATACAGACATTGGGGAACCAAAAGCTGAGTGGAGTAGTGCCTTTTGTGATTACATCTAGTGTCTCCTAGCAACTTTGTGCTTCCTGTCCATATGCCTCTGGGTTCTATTTCTACTTACTTGGAGATACAATAGTTGTTCTCGTGAATTGGAATCAACCAGTGCTACCTTGTGCTTTCAAATTCTTCATGTCCTTAGGATGCTGCCACAAAAGAGATTGCATTTCATCTGGGCTTGATGATTGTGAGTAGCAAAATAGCGCTGAGGCTACATGAATGGTGAGAATAGGGAGAAGTAAGGATGGAAACAGTAAATGCTTCACGGAATTTTAATGAAAGACTGTCACAACTCCACATAGGCAGGTCCAGCAAGGACTTGGATCCCTCAAGAATGAAAGTCTGGTCAATGAACTGGGCAAAGAACTCCAACAAATGAGTTGATAAAGCAAAGAGACGGAATGTATAGCCTTGAGTTGTATTTACTTCCTTGCTATTCTATAGAGGTGATAGATAGATGATAGGTAGATAGAAGATGATAGGTAGATACTAGGTAGCTAGATAGACAGGTAGCTTGCTAGCTAGGTAAAAGTTTGGCTGGGAGGCTGGACGGCTGGATGGGTGGATGGATGGACACATACACACATGCATACATATGTGGTGTTTCCATAGTGTAGTGGTTATCACATTCGCCTCACTCATATACATACTTACATAGTAAAATCTCACATAACATGAAAATTGGACCCCAAACTTTTAAAAATTCTTGTTTTAATAAGGTTCCTGAAAAGTGGTATTTAGAGTTGATCTTCCAGTCACCTTGTAAAAGAAAAGGAAATTTTTCAATTATTTAGTTATGCAGAAAATAGATTAAATTACACACAGAATATATCCTATAAACAAAACTAGGAAAGTCCCAAATGATTATAAGGCAGTCACTTTCTACTTACCCTTTCTCCTAACCCCTTTCAAGAAGATAAGAACTTAAACCAGGCTCAACTTTTTAAAAAATTTTATTTATTTTAATTGGAGGATAATTACTTTACAATATTATGATGGTTTTTGCTATACATCAACATGAATAGGCAACATGAATAGGCTTAAATGTATCCGCGCCATCCTGAGCCCCCCTCCCCCTCCCTTCCCACCCTATCCCTCTGCATCTCAGAGCACTGGCTTTGAGTGTCCTGCTTCATGCACTGAACTGGCACTGGTCATCTGTTTTACATATGGTAATGCACATGTTTCAGTGCTATTTTCTCAAGTCATCCCACCCTTGTCTTCTCCTACTGGGTCCAAAAGTCTGTTCTTCACATCTACGTCTCCTTTGCTGCCATGCATGTAGGATTGTCAGTACCATCTTTCTAAATTCACATACATGTGTTAATACACAGTATTTGTCTTTCTCTTTCTGACTTACTTCACTCTGTATAATAGACTCCAGGCTTATCCACCTCATTAGAACTGATGCAAACATACTCCTTTTTATAAGCTGAGTAATATTCCATTGTTCAAGCTGCATTTAGAAAAGGCAGAGGAACCAGAGATCAAATTGCCAACATCCGTTGGATCATAGAGAAAGCAAGAGAATTCCAGAAAAACATCTACTTCTGCTTCATTGACTATGCTAAAACCTTTGATTGTGTGGATCACAACAAACTGGAAAATTCTTAAAGAGATGGGAATACCAAACCACCTTACCTGTCTCTTGAGAAATCTGTATGCAGGTCAAGAAGCAACAGTTAGAATTGACATGGAACAATGGACTGGTTCCAAATTGGGAAAGGAGTACATCAAGGCTGTATATTGACACTCTGCTTATTTAACTTACATGCAGGGTACCTCATGAGAAATGCCAGACTGGATGAAGCTCAAGATAGAATCAAGATTGCTGGGAGAAATATCAATAACCTCAAATATGCAGATGACACCACCCTGATGGCAGAAAGCAAAGAGGAACTAAAGAGCTTCTTGATGAAAGTGAAAGAGGAGAGTGAAAAAACTGGCTTAAAACTCAACATTCAAAAAACTAAGATCATGGCATCTGGTCCCATCACTTCATGGCAAATAGATAGGGAAATGATGGAAACAGTGACAGATTTTATTTTCTTGAGTTCCAAAATCACTGCAGATGGTGACTGCAGGTTTGAAATTGAAAGATGCTTGCTCCTTGGGAGAAAAGCTATGAAAAACCTGGACAGCATATTAAAAAGCAGAGACATTGCTTTACCAACAAATGACTATATAGTCAAAACTATGGTTTTCCCACTAGTCACGTAGAGTTGGACCATAAAGAAAGCTGAGTGCTGAAGAAGGCGCTTTTAAACTGTGGTTCTGGAGAAGACTCTTGAGAGTCCCTTGGACAGCAAGGAGATCAAACCAGTCAATCAATCCTAAAGGAAATCAGTCTTGAATATTCATTGGAAGGACTGATGTTGAAGTTGAGGCTCCAATACTTTGGTCACCTGATGCGAAGAACTGACTCATTGGAAAAGACCCTGATGCTGGGAAAGATTGAAGGCAGGAGAAGGGGATGACAGAGGATGAGATGGTTGGATGGCATCACTGACTCAATGGACATGAGTATGAGCAAGCTCTGGGAATTGGTGACGGACAGGGAGGCCTGGTGTTCTGCAGTCCATGGGATCGCAAAGAGCCAGACACAACTGAGTAACTGAACTGAACTAAGATTCCATTGTGTATATTTACCACAACTTCCTTATCCATTCACTGCCCATGGACATCTAGTTTGCTTCCATATCCTGGCTCTATGTAAATAGTCCAGCTCAGCTTTGAATAGGACCTGGGTGAAGGGCAAGAGTCAGTCAAATCACATTACATTGCACTGGCATGGTCTTCCTTTTGTGGGAAAGAGTGTAGGTATGTTTTTGCTTTGGTATGTTTTCCTTCTTTTATTTGATAAATGTGTTGCTTGAATTAACTTTTAAAGATTATAGGGGTCAGTTTATTAATTTTACTGTCTCCCAGAATACAGTCTCCCCTGTTTCCTTTTGAGAAATCCCCTTTCCCCAATTTGCGTCATTTAGATGGAACTCACCATTAAGGAGCCCTGCCTTTGTCTAACTAATGAGTGAATTCGTCACTTGATACACATGTCCTTGGCTAATAGGAATTTGTCTCCCAGAAGATGAGAGCTTGAACAGAGTGATACAAAGAAGGAAATGAAATCAGGTTGAAGTGGACGAATCCCCATGGTGGTAGCACCATGTCTGGCTCCTTCCACCAGAATCTCTGGAGCTATCTTGATTCTTGTTCCTTCTGAGCCCTATTCCTCTAATATTCTTTCCATCTTGTGAACCATCCTACATCCATCAAGCAAATTCATTTTGTCTAACATTAACTTGAGACTAGATTGGATTCCAAGCTTAGATTGGAATCCAATAACCCTAACTAGATCAGAATAGAAAACTCTTAAAGCAGGCAGAAAGGGAAAAGATAAATACTCCTGGCATAAGGAAGTCATGAGCCAAATGATGATGGTCTTAAACAGCATGGTGAGTCTGGATAACCTCAAGTAGTTCAGAAAAAAGGGTCAATACAAAATTAATCTTTAAGTGTTTCTTATCCTTGCCTGGTGATTCCCAGTATGTGGGCTATGTGTCTCTACAGTTGAAATAAAGTCTTTAAGAACTTCATCTATACATTGAAGGGAAATCTATGGAATTATTGTCATGTGGTATGTGGAAAATGTTTAAAACATAAGAAGCTTTACTGCTGAAATGGCAGGGAACAACTGGTCTAAGTCAGCAATAGTTCTCAGCTGTAGAGTAGTTAACACATTTTGTCTATTATGGTGCAATTTGGTACTAAAATTAGTTGAAATGCCAAGGGTTATAGGTGATTGTTTCTTTTATAAATTAGATCAGATTTAAGGCCGTTTTTTTTCTGTAAACTCATCTTGTCTACTTGCATTCTGATTTGTTTTCTTGAATGGGAGAGAACAGAGTGGAATTTTAACTGCTACTCCAAGAATTGTACACAAATCATTTTCTATTCTATCTCCATCACAGAGCATGGTGAGCCTCTGGTACTGGGCTCTGATGATTATAGAGGTGAGGAATTGTCTTGGTGTTTGTGAATTGTAGTTCCATTGTTACTTTCTTTTTATATTTCACTTGACCTATGGGTACACTTATTATTTATTTAGAAAATATCCAAGCTTATGCAAAAGTTAACAAAATAGTATTTAAAAATTCCTATATTCCTTTTGCTCAGATTTCCTAATTGTCAATATATTATTGCATTTACTGTAGGTCTTCTAATCTCTCACATGTATATATCAGAAAAATAAGAATAGACAGCATATCTATCTATCTATCTACATCAAGCAAAGACTGAATTCCTGAGTCCAGTCATGAGGAAACTTGGTGGACTCCGGCTATGCATTTAGTTGTCCTGTCTCTGTAGCCTCCTTCAGTCTGGAATAGTTTCTCAATCATTCTTTCTTTCTTTCCTTTTTTTTTTGCATCTGTGATAGTTTTAAACAGTGCAGGCCTTTCATGCATTGTTCAATACATGCAGTAAGTATATATTTTACAATTTTCTAGTGGAAAAGTGAAATGGAAGTTTTTTCTAGCATTAGGAAAAAGAAGGATGAATTCATTAAGATGATCCATCAATAAGAATTAATAAGAATAATATACTTATTTATGGAGAAGGAAATGGCAACCCACTCCAGTATTCTTGTCGGGAGAACCCCATGGACAGTGGAGCCTGACTGACTACCGTCTGTGTGGTCACAGAGAGTAGGACATGACTTAGCGACTAAACAACAGCAACATATACTTATTTAACCCATTGTTTTCAAAATGTTATCATTTTAAAAATGTGATCAGTACAAAAATTGTCTATTTATGTTATTTTTTTCATAAAAGTTTTTGAAACCCAATGTAAATATAGCACATTGCAGTTAAGACTGGTCACATCCCAAGCGCCTGATAGCCGCATGCAGCCAGAGCCAGCATGCTGGGCAGTGCGCAGTCACTGTGACTCACGATTTGGGCCCGCCTATTGATTCCTCAAGACCAGACTCAGGCAGGCATTCTTTGCAGAAGCGAAGCTGTGCCCTTTGTGGTTTGTCGTAGCAGGAGGCACAAGGTGTTGACCTGACATCACTGCCAATGTTAACCTTGGTCATGGCACGTGATAGTGTTCAGGTTTCTGCACTACAAAGTCACCACTTTTTCCTTTTGTAGTTGATAAATATTAATCGTATTCCTCTTCATCAGCCACCAACCTTTACTTTCAAGGCAATTTCTTACTATATCAACTACTAGTATATTGATTATCAGATGGTGCTTTCTATTTCTATCATTTCTTCTGTATTTATTAGTTTATTTCCTATTGTGAGGAACAGCTTTTTATTTTTTCCCCTTCATTCATTCATATCAGTGTTGGCTCATGAATGTCTATTTTACTGAATAATATATTTTAATCTGTTACTATCAGTATTTATTTTGATGCTTATAATGTCCCAGATTTGACCAGTAGAAGTCTCTTTAAGCTGATTCCTCTGTCCCTTTGATGAATCTTTGTTATTCTTTGAGCATTCCTTCAATTATGGTCCAATAAGATATTCTCGGTTTGTCTCATATTTTTCCTGTCTCACCTTTGGAATTAGTTATTTCCCCAGGGAGTCCTGTTTCCTTATAATGTAGGATAGAATTTAGAAACCAAGGTTTTGTTGTGATGCACTGGGTCAGTGGACAGAGCTAAGATGCATACATATACATACTTTGCTGAACCCCTGGGACCAACATGACAATATAAATCAACAATTTCAATAAAAATTATTTTAAAAACAACAACAACAAAAAACTAAAGCTACATATAAAAATATGTATGAATCTCACAAGCATCATGTATAGAAGAGATCAGACACAAAAGATAATATGTTTATTATCCATTTCAATGAAGTCCCAAAATAGAGAAAACTAATCTATGCTGTAAAAGTCATGATAATAATTATCTATGGTGGGAGTGAATGACAAAAGGAGGATGAGGGAATTTTGGAATAGTTGGTCTTTTTATGTTTTTGGATCTGAGTACTGTTGGTGCTAGTGGTAAAAAACCCACCTGCCAAAGCAGCAGATGTAAAAGACGTGTGTTTGATCCCTGGGCCGGGAAGATCCCCTGGAAGAGGAATGGCAACTCGCTCCAGTATTCTTGCTTGGAAAATGCCATAGACAGAGGAGGCTGGTGGGCTATAGTCCATAGGGTTGCAAAGAGTTGGACATGACTGAAGTGGCTTAGCATGCACTATTTACATAAATGTGTTCCATCTATGGAACTTAATATGTTGTATATTTAGGATATGTAAGTATAGTCTTCTGAATGTATATTATGTTTTAATAATAAGTTTGAATATAAAAGTAATTCTAGCTTAAGAAACAATGAGCAGTGCCTCAACATTTATTCATTCATTCAAGAAATATATTTATGCACTGTTCTTATAGTTATCAGGAATATAGCAGTAAACAAGAAAGATCTTTCCCTTAGAGACCTTATAGCCTCCTAATAGAGAGAGAAAATAAATTAAGAAATGAATAAGTACACTATAAAAATCTCAGGGAGTGATAAATTTAGTGAGGAAGAAATTAAGACAATGCAATGCAGAGTGTAAGGAAATAGATAACAGTGACTGGGGTCCATCACAGAAGACCTTCCTAAGGAGACAGCAACAGAGAAGAAGCTGAAAGAAGGCAGCACCAGCCACATGAACAGTTGGGAGGATGCTAAGGCCCTGAGGTAGGAATAACCTTACAGTTCTGGGGGGAAAAGTTGAAATTCCTCTTACAGTAAAGATGATATTTGGCTATTCTTTCCCTCATAAAATGAGATATCTTGTTGGGAACATGTACATAAGGCTCCCTTGACAAATATTTGTGATAGTATCTGCTTGAGCCATTGAGAGCCAATAACCTGGGCCCTGAGCAGCCACTGAAGGAAATAAAGTCAGGGAGTGACATGGTGAGGCACGTGTTTCAGGAGGATTATTCCAGCGATGGTAGAAAGCATCCAGAGGAGAGAGAAAGGGAAAGAACATGTGACAGACAGAAGACAGGATGCAGAACCATTTTAGGACTGACTGCATAGAGTCAACACACTAGAAATTGTGAAAATACACTGTGAACATAGCTTATTTCAGATCCTAGTGGCACATGTGATGCCTGGGGAAGGATTTTGTTGTGAGAGGTGTCTCCCTCAGGCTGAGAGCTGCTAATGAGAGATTGTGCTGATCACACGAGGCTCCCAACTTAGTTTTCATTTAGTGGAGTGTGTTTTCACTTAACTCACATAAATACTGATGGAGGGCTTGTTGGTTTGTTGTTTTTTAAACTTGTGTTTGAATCACTCTTGGGACCAAACCAATTTAGCAATTCATTTCCAAATTCTTACAAATATCGAATAAAATTCTGGTTGGCATCTTTTTAACTACATCCTCTACATCAAGCAAGAAAATACATTGCTGAATTATTTCAGATAAGCCACTAAGAAAACAAATCCATCCTAACAGACATTATATCTCTTCTTTATTCTAGAACAATCTGTGTCCAGGCAAGAACGAGTTGCCCTCTCTTTTCTATTTTCATTGTGTCTTTCCCCAGCACACTCACACAGAGGGAAAGAGACTATTAACCACACATCCCCATCACCTCTACCACCAGGGGCTTTCTCCCCCCGCCTCATTTTGTTGGCATATATTTGATTTAAAATGTTGTATTAATTACAGATGTACAACAAAGTAATTCAGTTATATATATACATATATTAATTCTTTTTCAATTCTTTCCCCATATCAGTTATCACAGAATATTGAATAGAGTTCCCTGTTCTATATCGTATGTCTTTGTTGATTAACTGTCTTATACATAGTAGTAAGTATATGTTCATCCCAAGATGCTATTTTATCTTTCCCGCTCACATTTCCCCTTTGGTAATCAAAAGTTCGTTTTTAATACCTATAAGGCTATTTCAATTTTGTAAATTAGCTCATTTGTATCATTTAAAATATAGATTGCACGTATGAGTGATATCATAAGATAATTTGCCTTTCTCTGTTTGACCTACCCTCACTTACTATGATAGTCTCTAGGTCCATTCATGTTACTGCAAATGGCATTATTTCACTCTTTCTTATGGCTGAGTAATCTGCTGGATCATTGAAAAAGCAAGAGAGTTCCAGAAAACATCTATTTTTGCTTTATTGACTATGCCAAAGCCTTTGACTGTGTGGATCACAATAAACTATGGAAAATTCTGAAAGAGATGGGAATACCAGAGCACCTGACCTGCCTCTTGAGAAACCTGTATGCAGGTCAAGAAGCAACAGTTAGAACTGGACATGGCACAACAGACTGGTTCCAAATAGGAAAAGGAGTATGTCAAGGCTGTATATTGTCACCCTGCTTATTTAACTTGTATGCAGAGTACATCATGAGAAACGCTGGGCTGGAAGAAACACAAGCTGGAATCAAGATTGNCCGCTGCCCCTCCTGACCTTCAACGTGGAGTAGCTCCTCTAGATCCTCCTGAGCCCACACAGCCACTGCTCCTTGGAAGAAAAGTTATGACCAACCTAGATAGCATATTGAAAAGCAGAGATATCACTTTGCCAACAAAAGTCCATCTAGTCAAGGTTATGGTTTTTCCAATGGTCATGTATGTATGTGAGAGTTGGACTGTGAAGAAAGCTGAGTGCCAAGGAATTGATGCTTTTGAGCTGTGGTGTTGCAGAAGACTCTTGAGAGTCCTTTGGACTGCAAGGAGACCCAACCAGTCCATTCTTAAGGAGATCAGCCCTGGGTGTTCTTTGGAAGAAATGATGCTAAAGCAGAAATTCCAGTACTTTGGCCACCTCATGCAAAGAGTTGACTCACTGGAAAAGACTCTGATGCTGGGAAGGATTGGGGGCAGGAGAAGGAGGGGACGACAGAGGATGAGAGGATTGGATGGCATCACTGACTCGATGGACATGAGTTTGAGTCAACTCCGGGAGATGGTGATGGACAGGGAGGCCTGGCATGCTGCGATTCTTGGGTCGCAAAGAGTCGGATATGACTGAGTGACTGAACTGAACTGAACTGAATATTCCATGTATATATGTACCACATCTTCTTTATCTATTCTTCTGTCAATGTATATTTAGGTTGCTTCCATGTCCTGGCAATTGTAATTGATGCTGTAAAGAACAGTGGGCTGTATGTATCTTTTCAGATTATGGTTTTCTCCAGATACATGCCCAGGATTGGAATATCAATGACTTTTAATTTATAATAATGTGTTTCTACTGCTCGTCAACATAAGAGATGTTGATTTCTCTCCACTGAGTAACTACAGTTGGCCAGGTACACAATAGATTTTCATTTCTATGGGGGCACCAACTCTGGGCCTCGCTCTGGGCCCATTACAGACACTCAACAGGTGCTGTTGTAGTCACTCTGCATAAATAAAGGGAAAGCACTTCTTTATCTCACCAGGTTAAATTAGAAACATTGTTGAAGACCCACACATACACTAGTTGGATATTTTAAGGAACTGACTCTTCCAGATTACCTTTGATAAGTGGATTTATTGCAAGGATGCACAAGACAGTGAATGATCATATTTTCAGTCTGTGAAAAAGACAGATATCTCTTTTCCAGCATTGTATCTCTCCTTTCTATACTCATATAGATGCTATGCAACCCCACCAGATTTTATCAGGGCACACAACTAGAGGCAATGCAGCCCAAGGCAACATCTCCCAGCTCCCCTTGCAGCTGAGTGTGGTCATATGAACAAGTTCTCCCAAAGGTGCTGAGTAGAAGGGAAGTATGCAACTTCCATGCCACTTAGAGACATTTGCTTGAATTCCATATGCTCACTTTCTGCTTTTCCATGGGCTGAAAATAGATCCTGTGCTGCTGAGATAGCTTTGATTATATAACTAGGACCACTTCCCAGGAGATGACAAAGTCCCTATAGTTCAGAAGGAAGGATTTTGACATGTGTGGTTTCACACAAAGTTGATTTAACTATGCTTCCACACTCTAGAACATGACATATTGTACTCATGGATTATAAATCATTTCCAGGCTTCCAAAGAAATTTTTCTTGCAGTACATTGAAAAGTAAGCTTCCCACGTGGCTCTGTAGGTAAAGAATCCACCTGTCAATGCAGGAGATACAGGAGACACAGGTTCGATCCCTGGGTTGGGAAGATCCCTTTTCGTAGAAAATGGCAACACTGTTTTGCCAACACTTCATTACCCTGGGTCATGAATACTGGCAACGGCCCCCAGTATTCTTGCCTGGAAAATCCCATTGACAGAGGAGACTGGCAGGCTATAGTCAATGGAATCACAAGAGTCAGACATGACTTAGTGACTAAACCATCACCACCACTCCAGTATTCTTGCCTGGAAAATGCTGTGGACAAAGGACCCTGGTGGGTTACAGTCCTTGGGGTCCCAAAGAGTCAGACATGACTGAGCACAGCACACACATAGGCACATATACATTGACAAGCATCTCCTTCTGAAGGCTACATTCACCTTGACTTTCCACTTCTTCATTTCAGAGGGTGAGCCAGTTCCAAACCACTCAGGGATGTCCTAACACACAGCTGGGAATGGGGATGACCATGGGAGAGTTCATTGCTGAAAAAATATTTCTTTATCTGTTGATAGTGTCTGGCAATTCTTCATTAAAAATTCATCCTCCTATTTTAAGGAAATGTTTTCTGATCCAAAAAAAAAAAAAAAAATCCTTGTAATGTCAAGAACTATGAGGAGTCTGAGATTTTATTTACTCGAAAGCTAACAAGCTAGCCTGCCACAATTTCACACAAGCTAGTAGGAGACAGGTGTCTACTGTGTCAGAGACAAAGGACTCTGATACTGATGGCTTTGCAGGCTGCATGAGCTTCATGCCCGTGTTGGTTCCCCTTGTGCCCAAGTCTCACTGGGGACTTAGGTGAAGTTGTGCATCACAGTTGAGGAAATCCCTATTTTTGAAAGAGTTATTCTAGTAAACTTGTCCAACCTTGGGATAATCTTTGAAGCAGACATTATCTTCATTACCCTGGGTCATGAAGCTAAAGCGTTTTATGTCCTGGAGGGAGATATTATCTCTGTCTTCCAAGGCTGTCTGTTACACAGGCAACCTTGAAAAAACAGTGTGGAACAAAAGCTGATATAAGAAAAACAGAAACACTATTGAGAATTGTCAACCAACATATGAGAGAAAGACTATTAAGCCCCTAGCAACTTTATACACATGACCAAGTGTGTAAGGACACTCTCTAGCCTGGCCATCTGAAATGGTTTCCCAACAAAAGAATGGCAAGCACAAGAGGTAATTTCCAGAGTCCCAGTGGCCATGTACTCAACAAAGAGTGATAGAGCTGGATAAAATACTCAGTTGGAGATCCTGGAACAGGAATAAAGGTGTTGCCTTCACATACTTGACTTGGCTCTTCCTGCCTATAATATTAATACTATTTTTTCCCTTTGCAAAGATATTTTTTCACTTTTTCCTTTAGAATTCTGATAAAGCATCTCCTTCTCTGCAAAACCTGCCCTAAGCACTTGCCTCCAGCTGAGATAGGTGTTGTCCATCCACGTCCCTGTAGCACTTCTTGCCTACTTTCCTTTGCAGTAGCATCTACTCTGCTATTACAACTTTCTGCATATTTATAATTTCTCTTAATCAATAGGAACTTTCTTGAGGGCAAAAACTGTCTATCTCTCAGTCTCCCTGGCTGCAGTAAATGTTTGAGCAACTGAACTGAGCTGGGAAGAATGTCAGTACCTAGATTTGGCTTTGCACCTTCACTGGTCTTCCCCCCAACCCGCCTTTTTTTTTTTTTAACTTTATTTTACTTTATAATACTCTATTGGCTTTGCCATACATCGACATGAATCCACCACAGGTATACACGAGCTCCCAATCCTGAATCTCCCTCCCACCTCCCACCCCACGTCTCTCTGGATAAATTCAGTGTAAGTCTATTGTTGTTGTTCAGTCATGTCCTACTCTTAGCAACCCCACGGACTGCAGGGATCCAAGCCCCTCTGTCCTCCACTATCTCCTGGAATTTGCTCTTTTCATGTCCACTGAGCTGACGATGCCATCCAACCATCTCATCCTCTATCACCCCCTTCTCCTGCCCCCAATCTTTCCCGCATCAGGGTCTTTTCCAGTGAGTTAGCTCTTCACATCAGCTGGCCAAAATATTGGAATTTCAGCTTCAGCAACAGTTCTTCCAATGAATATTCAGAATTGGTTTCTTTTAGGATTGACTGATTTGATATCCTTACAGTCCAAGGGACTCTCATGTTTTCTCTGGTGCCAGATTATGATAACTGTAACAGATTATATTGGGCTTCCCTCATGGCTCAGCAGTAAAGAATCTGCCTGCAATGCACAGGCTACTGGAGATGTGGGTTTGATCCCTGGGTTGGGAAGATCCCTTGGAAGAGAGCATGGCAAACCACTCCAGTATTCTTGCCTGGAGAATCTCATGGACAGAGGAGGCTGGCAGGCCACAATCCATGGGGTTGCAAAGACTTGGACATGACTGAAGTGGCTTAGCACACATGTACACATGCACCAGAATATAATAGTTATACCAGATTGTAATAATTATACCAAATTATAATTTCTTATAGTGCTTTGACTTCTTTGATATTTCCCTAAGAGTGATATTCATAGTAGGTGGGAAATGAATTATATGAGATTCTTTCTTTTTGGTAATTATAGAGGCTAAATGAACAAGAAGTTACTCAAGGTCATGTTAGATGTCACCAGTGCTGGATAATTGTTCTGATCTATATATTTTAATTTTGGAAGCAATGATAAAGAGACTTTACTGTTGTGGGTTAGGGTATAAGCGAAACTGCTATAACAAAGATACCCCCAAAACACACTAGCTCAGATAAAATAGAAGTTTATCTTTCATGTATTGGTCCAGAATTAGATGGATAGATGGACCAGAGTAAGTTCTGTTGGAAAAATCAAATTTCCCTTTTTTAGTATGTCACTTAAAGTTGTTTTGACATCTCACATACCACTGTGGGGTCTGGAACTTAGTTTTTCTGTAACACCCTACATTTCCAGACCCTCTATTTACTTTGTTTCTGATTGAAATTGCCGTTTGTTCCCCCATGTGGTATTACTTGCTTTGTAATATTGCCAAACACAGCCAGTAACAACATACATAAAATTACATTTCAGTTTTTCTATCTCTCCATCTAAAGATGCCTGCTCAGTAGACACACAATCTGCTTTTCATGTTATCTCAGAAGGTGGTTTTACCAAATATGATACATGGATCTCCATCTCTCTAACTTCGGAAATCAGTCTTCTTAATATCTCACTGCTGGACCAATGCCACATATTATAATTCTGGGGGGTTTGTTTTTGCTTTGTTATTTGGTGACAGCTCACTGCTTCTGTCCTCAATATGCATATTAGCCAGGGTAAGATATTATGGTAAGTTATATTAATATTATTGTTCCCAATTATTTGTTGCTCCTCTCTGTGGAGGGATTATAGTTCTCTGCTCCTTTGTAGTAAGCATGGCCATGTGACTTGGTGTGAGCAATGAAATGAGGATGGAACTATCGTGTGCCTCTTCTGAGCAGAAGCTTTAAAAGCCATCTCATGGGCCCTCCCACTTTCTTGCCTCTGCTAGGAAAATAGCAGCACCCCAGCTAGGTCTGCTACTTCACCCTAAATGCCTGAGTGAAGACACATAAAGCAGATACACAGCCAATCCACAACCACATCTAATGTGAGAATATTTAATAGTGTTCTAAGCTACTGATATATTGTGGTTGTTTTCACAGCATACCTTCAGTTCAGTTCAGTAGTTCAGTCGTGTCCAACTCTTTGTGACCCCATGAATCGCAGCACGCCAGGCCTCCCTGTCCATCACCAACTTCCGGAGTTCACTCAGACTCATGTCCATCAAGTCAGTGATGCCATCCAGCCATCTCATCCTCTGTTGTCCCCTTCCCCTCATGCCCCCAATCCCTCCCAGCATCAGAGTCTTTTCCAATGAGTCAACTCTTCGCATGAGGTGGCCAAAGTACTGGAGTTTCAGCTTTAGCATCATTCCTTCCAAAGAAATCCTTAGTGAAAGCTAATATTAAAGCTAGAATGTACCGCAGAAATAAACACCTGTTTCTTAGTGGCTTAACAAGAGTTTAAAGCTCTCCTTTATGGTCGGGGGAGGAGAGCTCCACTTTCTTTAGGATACAGCCTGCTATTTGGCATTACTAGGGAAATTGTCATGCGCTATCATTGCTTTGAACTTATCTGACCAATGTCCCTTGGTACTGTGTACAACCCAATCCACTGGGAGAAAGCCTCATGAAGGTCTGAATTTTTATTGTTATTTTCTTGTACTGCAAATCCTCTTAGTTTGTTTGTATAGTTTGACTCTTGCCATTCTGAAATTCGTTTTGATCATGGATATACCATGTTTTTCATCATTAAAGAAGGATTAATTTTGTTGCTCCAAAATGAATTCTATTTTCCAAATCTAATATTCTTTTGAACTTATTCCAGAAACTGAAGTAGTGTCAGTCTCCTGATGTATCTGGGGCTCTGCAGTCTTGGTGTGGGGAGAAATTTTAGACTCTGTCTTCCCCTTCCTCACTTCTCAGGCTCAAACCTCACATAGAATTTCTAAATGCGCCAAAGTGACCTGCTTATTTCTCTCTTATCTAAAGATGGTGATTAAAATTAGCTCAGTGCTGAAGCTCTCAAAGCCTTTGAGCAGATTTCAGCTGCTCGGTCTATCTTTGATTAGGATATGTTCATTTAGGTGTTCCAAGTCCTTTAAAAACTCTTCAGTAAATTTCCAAGCCTCTTGTCTAACACCACTGACCGATTGCCTTTCCAACTCCCAGCCCTAAAGGGCTCTAAAATCATTTCTCCGACATTCTCATCAACTAATTGGACTTTGATTGGTGTCAGCTGCTGCCAACTGTGATAAAACTGTTTTCAGTAAGCCCTGACATTCTGGAGGTGACATTAGGTCACTTTCTCATAAACAGGACAGCTTTAGAATCGAGGGGGAGCTGATACTATGAATCACCTTTCATTCAACAGATATAAATTAAGATCTGACTTTGTGGGTGGTGGGAGGGAGGTTCAGGAGGGAGGGGACTTATATATACCTATGACTTATTCATGTTGATGTATGGCAGAAACCAACAGTGCTGTAAAGCAATTCTCCAACTAAAAATAAATAAATATAAATAAATAAAAAAGATCTGACTTTTTGCCAGATATTGTTGGAGTGGGGTAAGAACTTACTCCCTCCTTCAAATTCTTACTGAACACAACAAAATATTGTAATTGGAAAAGATGGTGAGTTCAGACCAAGGGAAGTGCTTTCCAGCTTTGAGATTGCTGTGAGGTGAGGAAGAGGCCGGGGCAGATGTGGCAGATGTGTGCGTGTGCGTGTGAAGTCTCCATCCAATCCTCATTTACCACCACGAGGTAAGTATTCAATCCTAGCAACCCCTCTGATGTGTGAGGAAACCAGCGTCTTCAGAGCACTCACCGAGTTTGTAGTTGGCTTGGATGATGATTTAAGCTGTGTGGGCTCTCAGGGAAGGTGGTTGTATCCTTTAGAGAAGGAAGCCTGGAACCCCAAATAACTTTCTGGCTGCCAAGTCACCTGTGGAAAATAGCCACTGCATAGAGATGAGGTTCCCTGAAGGCACTGACCTGGGCTGCAAACTTCCTCCAAATGCACAGAGGGCTGTGCGTGCGTACTGAGTCACTTCACTCATGTCTGACTGCTTGTGACCCCCGTGGACTTTAGCCCACCAGACTCCTTTGTCCACGGGATTCTCAAGGCAAAAATACTGCAGTGGTTTGCCATGCCCTCCTCCAGGGGATCTTCCCCAGGGATTGAACCTGTGTCTCATGCACTGCTGGTGATTCTTTACTGCTGAGTCAACAGGAAGTCCCCTCCCAGAGAGCAGCCATCCTTCTAATCTCACAAAGTAAAACTACAGTAGATCTAAATATTTTTATTTTAATATGTGTCCAATATTTTTGGAAATATTTGATCAAAGACCCACAGTCTTTGTGGCAGAATCTGCCTGAACAATGCTGGGTAAACATAGCTGTTCCTCTTCTGAGTGGGCAAACAGAGAATGCTCCCTCACTGGGCATGTGATATAAAACAACAGCAGCTCTAAAGACAGCAGGCATCCTCATGCCACAGGGCAGGTGTCAACCCACAAGTCACAGGAAGAAGAAGGAACACTCTCAGATAACCTCTTATTTGCATTCTGAATAGGAATAAATTGCATTTATGATGAAAAAGCTGGCAATCTAGAAAAGGGAGGAGTCTGAAAGTTTTCATCTTTTTTTAAACATTGATTAGCAATGTTGTGATAGGTTTAGGTGAAGAGCAGAGGAACTCTGGCCTACGTGTGTGTGCGCTCAGTTGCTCAGTCGTGTTCGACTCTTTGCGACCCCATGGACTGTAGCCTGCCAGGCTCCTCTGTCTATGAGATTTTCCAGGCAAGAATACTGGAGTAGGTTGCCATGCCCTCCTCCAGGGGATCTTCCAGACACATGGATTGAAGCTGCATCTCCAGAGTCTCCTGAATTTCAGGTAGATTCTTTACCGTTGAGCCACCAGAGAAGCCCAGCCCTACATATACATGTATCCAAACTTCTCTGCCATCCAGGCTGCCACGTAACCTTGAGCAGAGTTCCCTGGGCTACACAGTAGGACTTTGTAGGCTATCCATTTTATATCTAGCAGTGTGTATGTGTACATCCGAACTCCTTAACTATCCCTTCACCCCATCCCTCCCCCCAGCAACCATAAGTTCATTCTCTAAGTTTGTGAGTCTATTTCTCTTGAAAGTTTTCATCTTGGAGATGAAGAACGTCAACTCTGAATTCATTCAGTGGAAGAAGCAGCCAGTGATTTGAACTCAGGAGAAAATAGAATTAATGCATGAAAAGTAAGGCTGATAAACTATCCCAAGACAGTAAGGGAAAGAATAAAGGAATGGAAACACTGAGAGCAAAGAAACATGTGACATGATTTATTAAGTGAACTGATATCGTATAGCTGAAATGCTTTCCAGAGAGGACATTATAGGTGCAGGAAATAGTGAAAGAAAAACATTTTTAAGTGGAGGAAAAATTTGACTCTTAGGGTTGAGATAATTAAAATGTCTAGCTATGTAAGGGCAAAGTTTCTTAATTCAATGATTTTTGAGTGCTTTAAAGCATGCAGATTCAAGGGAAATATTCATTATAATGGAAAATAATCCAACTCACATCAGAACTCTTCTTTAAAAAATAAACACTGGAAGAAAACAATGGAACACTGGCCACATAACAGTACAGATTTCCTTCCTCTTTTTTTTTTTTTTTTTTTTGAAGCAATTTTGAGGTACAGACATTGTATTCCCGAGTTCTAGGCCCAGACACATTAGCCTTCTCATGGGAGGGTAGAAAGAAAACAATCTTCAATGTGCAAGGCTTCAAAATGCATACTGTTAGTGTACCTTTCCTGAAAAAAGGTATTGACTAAGTGCTCCAGTGAACCAAGAAATTAATCATAATTAAGAATTTAGAAATCAAGAGGATTTATAAAAGAAAATGTAGTGAAAGATGAAACCAGTGAAATAGCATTAAATTTAGATTATTATTGCTAATGTAGTTATGGACCTTACTGCAAATGTCAAAAATAAAGGGAAAGAGAAGATACATAATGTCAAAAAAGTACTGAAAAGATTGAAATCTAAAGTCCTAGATCATTTCAACAAAAATGTCACATTTAATAGGAAGAAGTATACTGTTTCATGTTTGATGTTAATAGAAATATATGTTTTCACAAATTTTTTTAAAGTCAGTTCAGTTCAGTCGCTCTTTGTGACCCCATGAATTGCAGCACGTCAGGCCTCCCTGTTCATCACCATCTCTCGGAGTTCACTCAGATACATGTCCATCGAGTCCGTGATGCCATCCAGCCATCTCATCCTCGGTCGTCCCCTTCTCCTCCTACCCCTAATCCCTCCCAGCATCAGAGTCTTTTCCAATGAGTCAAATCTTCGCATAAGGTGGCCAGAGTACTGGAGTTTCAGCTTTAGCATCATTCCTTCCAAAGAAATCCCAGGGTTGATCTCCTTCAGAATGGACTGGTTGGATTTCCTTGCAGTCCAAGGGACTCTCAAGAGTCTTCTCCAACACCACAGTTCAAAAGCATCAATTCTT
>SJYV01011132.1:6512-33603 GCA_006410875.1 Neotragus pygmaeus | reverse complement strand
AAAAAAATTATTTTTATTTTATTTTTTTGGCTGCACTGTGTGGCATGTGGGATCTTAGTTCCCCCACCAGGGATCAAACCTGTGCTCCCCTGCATTGGAAGCATGGAGTCTTAACCCCTGGGCCACTAAGGAAGTCCTTCATATGTGCTTTTTAGAAGTTTCAAAGATGAACATCAATATAGTAGCTTAAGACCTTTTTGTTTTTAGTAGTTGGAATTTTCCTCTTTCCCTCTTCACATACCCATGCACCTAAATATAAAAGAGGTCTTAGTGATGCCTGCTCTGGTTGAGAGAGAGCAGCACGCTCAAAACTGTGACCTCTGCACTTCCCTTGCATCTACCTGAGGACCCAGAGGCCCTGGAACAAAATCTTGGTGCTCACGGAGCAAAATTTGAAAACCATTATCTTAATAGATATTATCTAATAGATAGAATGAATAAATCTTCCATGTCATCTTCCATGTCACAGCTTTTGCCAAGGTGTTATGAATGGACTTCAGCTTCAAGATAATGATCTCCTCTGACTGTGGGGTGGGTGAGCAAGCCTGGGGCTGTTGGATTCCCGTAGTCTTTGACGTGGAGCTACATCCAGGGCTTCCTGACGGGTGAAGTGATCCGATGGTGCCTCTCAGCCCCCACAGTCTGGCCGTGCCTTTCTGCATTTGCCCTCTGCTCTTTGGGGCTGCGCCAGAGTACAGAGGAGGAAGCGCTTGTGCACCCTGGATCCCCCTCTTTCAGCAGCCAGTGTTCACCAGTTGGAGTTGGAGAACCATACTTAACTTCCTGTGATGCTGGTCCAGTGCGGGGGTGTCCAGGTGGGCACAGTTCCCTGTTTTTACATACGTCTGAAAACATATGCCCATTGGTGGCAGAATGCCTCTTTAGTGGCAACTTAGCCAGCTTCAGGATGGCCTCTTCGAGAGCATATGCTGTTTCTGAAAATTACAGCATAGTCAGTGTAGGAGGGTTTCCTTTCCTCCACACCCTTTCCAGCATTTAATGTTTGTAAAATTTCTGATGACCATTCTGATTGGTGTGAGGTGATGCCTAATTGTAATTTTGATTAGTTAGTGAGAATTAGTTGAGAATCTTTTTGTGTGCCTCTTGGCCATCTGGATGTCTACTTTAGAAAGTCTCCATTTAGGTCTTCTGCTCATTTTTTGATTGGGTATTGTATGTATATATATATTGAACTGCATGAGCTGTTTGTATATGTTGGAGATTAACCCCTTGTTGGTTGCAGAGTATTTTCTTCCATTCTGAGGGCTGTCTTCATTTTGTTTACAGTTTCTTTTGCCATGAAAGAGATTTTAAGTTCAATCAGGCTCCATTTGTTGTTGTTTTTTGTTTGTTTTTATTTTCATTAGGAAATGGGTCAAAAAAGATTTTGCTGGGATTTATGTCCAAGAGTGTTCTGCCTATGTTTTCCTCTAAGAGTTCTTACATTAGTCACTAATCCATTGGGTTCATTTTTGTGTATGGTGTCAGTGTTCTAGCTTTATTCTTTTACATGTAGCTGTTCAGTTTTCCCAGCACCACTTATTGAGGAGACTGTCTTTTCTCCATTGTATCTTCTTGCCTCCTTTGTCATAGATTAAGTGACCGTAAGCGTGTGGGTTTGTCTCTACACTTTCTATCCTAAATTTTGTATTTTAAATGTTCCTCAATTTTAATTTTTCCTTTGTTAATCATAATTTCATAATATAAATAAAAAATATTTTGCATCAAGCCTTCATATTTCGTCCAATTTCCTGAGTGTGCAACAGAAGTATTATTTTCCATGCACATATGTCATAATGTAAAAAAGGCTGGAAAGAACTATTTAAGGGAAACAAATATGCAGAGAAAGTCTCATCAATAACAAAAATAAAGGAAGAATAAAGGACGCCTATTTCAATATTGGTCAACATGTATTAAATGAGAGGGCAAGTTATAAAACAATACATATGGTTTATTTTTGCCTTTGAAAAATAACAGCTGTTGCTAGTAGATTCTGTGTCTCACGGTGACGCCTCCCTTCTTCTTATTGTCCTTCAACCCAGATATGCAGCGACAGTGGAAGCATCCATATTGCTGGGACACAAGCATGCTCCTTGGATTGTGATGGGCTCTTTAAAGAGTCCTAATGCCCTTCCCTGGGAGCTTTGGGACTGTGACCAAGAATATCTGGTCCCTGTCTGGCTGCTTGCTTGAATAGAGGAAATTGAAAATCACAAGATGGTAGTTTGTGTCCTTTTCTGCTATAAGAGGAGGAAACAGTGAGGGATGGAGAGAAGAAACTTTTCCAGTTCCCTGCCATGCTTTAGTCTGTGTCTAAGACCTGGCTGCCTTCCTTCTTTTGAGTTCATGGAGGCATCCTACTATGCTTATTATAAATCCCCTCTTTTGCGTTAGTTCCTTAAATTAAGTTTCCTTAGTCCACATCCAATAAATACATAATCTATATGTTAATTCACAGGGAAAGATGAAAGTCAGGGACATCTACATTAAAATATTAGCAGAGCTTAACTCTGGATGGTGGACTCTGGGTGAATTTTATGTTTTCCTTTGCTTTTAGAAAAACTTGGAAGACATAAAAGGCCCATGCATCACTCTTGTGATAATAAAAATAATTAAATAATATATTTATTTAGGGGATAAGAAGTTGGTTAATTATGTTTAAGTCTAATTTTTTATTTTTAAACTTCTAATTTTGAGCCTTATTATACATGAAATTAAACAGTGGTGGTGGTAATTTAGTCACCAAGTCTTGTCCAACTCTTGCAACCTAATGGACTGTAGCCCGCTAGACTCCTCTGTCCAAGGAAAATAAAATGAAAAGCTAAACAAATAATTCTGAAAAGACTGGTATTAATTATTATGACTAAAACTAAAAAATTTAGCAATATGCTGTTTAAATGCTTATAAAAGTAATTTTATTTTTCATTTACTTGCTAGGAGAAGAATTTAGAAATTTTTTGTTAGTATATAAATCATGCTCCATTTGAATAAATATTTTGTGAAGGGAAAGATATTTCCCTGAATTTTTTTTTAAAAATTACGGCAAAGTGAGCCATAAGAAAAGTTACAGGTTCCCAGTCTTGACCCTTGTAGTGGGTCCCTGCAATTTCTGTACCATCAACTAAATGAGATTTCAAAGAAGCTTGACCTATGTTATTATCTCAGGCAGATGGGAGAACAATGAGGAAGCACATTTGATTTCAGAGCTGCCTAATGATTGGTGGATTAATAGGAGATACATGTCAAGAGGGGAAAAGGATGCAAGTTCTTCAACCACCAACTGCTTTCAAAATGTTAGGAAAATCTGAATCATTGAAACCCAAGATGCCAAGAGGGCATAAGTTAGAATTTCCTTCTGAACTGTCATTTTCTGAGAGAAAATTAAAAACAATCAACATGTTAATAATTTGACCAAGTTGGTCATATGACTAAAAGCTTAGATGTTGAAATAATTCATCCTGAGAACTGTGTGAGTTTATGCTTAGCACAGATGGGTTCACCTGTGTGAATTTCGGTTCTTGTTTAATGCCGTCATCCTTAAGATGAGAAATGGAAGGCTGACATTTCCTGATGCATTTTCTCTGGCAAGTGAACAGAAATAATCACGGGCATGATTTGCCTGATGACACTACAATGGGGTAAAATAAATGATGTCAGCTTGTAGCACCTGCACGTTGGGTTAGAAAAGAAAAGAGTTTGCCCTAGGGGAGAGAAGAAATATTTGATTGAAATGAAAAGCTGTTGGATAAAAGAGTGTTCAAATGTGTGGCTAACTCCATTTTCCATTTCAGAGGTGACGGTATATGTGTGTGTGTGTGCTCAGTGGTCTCTGATTCTGCAACCCCCTGGACTGTAGCCCATCAGGCTCCTCTGTCTTTGGGATTTCCCAGGCAAGAATACTGGAGTGGGTTGCCATTTTCTTCTCCAGGGAATCTTCCTGATCCAGAGATTGAACCCATGTCCCTGGTGTCTCCTGCCTTGCAGGTGAGTTCTATACCACCAGCAACACCTGGGAAACCCATTTCCCATTTTTGTTCAGTTCAGTCACTCAGTCATGTCCAACTCTTTGTGACTCCATGAATCGCAGCATACCAGGCCTCCCTGTCCATCACTAAGTTCCGGAGTTCACTCAGATTCACGTTCATCGAGTCAGTGATGCCATTCAGTCATCTCATCCTCGGTCATCCCCTTCTCCTCCTGCTCCCAATCCCTCCCAGCATCCGAGTCATTTCCAGTGAGTCAACTCTTTGCATGAGGTGGCCAAAGTACTGGAGTTTCAGCTTTAGCATCATTCCTTCCAAAGAAATCCCAGGGCTGATCTCCTTAAGAATNGATGCAGGATGCTTGGGGCTAGTGCACGGGGATGATCTGGAGGGATGATGTGGGGTGTGAGGGGGGAGGGGGGTTCATGTTTGGGAGCTCATGTACACCCATGACGGATTCATGTCAATGTATGCCAAAACCAATGCAGTATTGTAAAGTAAAATAAAGTAAAAAAAAAAAAAAGTCAATTGCATAGTAATACAATAGCAACCAATAGTTATAAAGGGTTAATTTGTATAAAATGTTTTAAAACAGCAACAACAATTTTTACTGAGGAATAAATTTAACAAAAGATGCCTGTCTTTTATGTAGAAAGAAGACCTAAATAAATGGAGACATGGCATGTTGCTAGATAAGATGATCAGGTCTCCCATAATTGATCTGCTAACATAACAATTGAGTTGTTGGTAAAACTCAGTTTAGTTCAGTTCAGTCACTCAGTCATGTCTGACTCTTTGCAACCCCATGAATCACAGCATGCCATGTCCATCACCCAACTCCTGGAGTTCACTCAAACTCATGTCCATCAAGTCAGTGATGCCATCCAGCCATCTCATCCTCTCTCATCCCCTTCTCCTGCTGCCCCCAATCCCTCCCAGCATCAGTCTTTTCCAATGAGTCAACTCTTCGCTCAGTAGGTAGCATCTAAAGTGTAAAAGAAAGGGGAAAAGGCAACAGCCAGGAACAGCTTGGAAATAAAAATGTGGGGAAACTTGACCTAGAACTGTAAAGACTTATTTTAATGCTTTGTGTTAGTTTGATTTGGGCTTTCCTGGTGGCTCAGCTGGTAAAGAATCTGCTTGCAATGCAGGAAACCTGGATTTGATCCCTGGGTTGGGAAGATCCCAATATTCTGACTATCCATGGGGTTGCAAAGAGTTGGACACAACTGAGCTTCTTTCACTTTCGTTAGCCTGGTGCATGGATACATAAAGAGATCACTTAAACAGGAGAGTCAGAAACAGACTTACCCATACATAGAAACCTGATTTATACAGAGCTCACATTGTGGACCAAGCAGGAAAACAGGCTGTGCTGTTGATTATGTTGGGACCACTGACTCTTTCTGTTCAATAAGTACAATTGGGCCTAGGCCTTGTATTCTAAAAAAACTCTAGTTCAGGTGACTTAAAACTTTAATAGTGAAAAGAAATCTTTAAACCTTCTGAAATAGAATATAGGATAAAATCTTTACCTCAAGTGGCAAACTAGCATTTTTAAACTGTTCACACAAAATAGAAACCACAAAGGAAAAGAGAATGAATTTGATGACATTAGCATAAAATTTTATGTTTATCAGAAAGCAGATAAATAAAAATAAAACTCAAAAGAAAATGAGCAAAAGACATGAAAAAGTCATTCCACAGAACAAAAAACCACTGATATTAAACATATATGAAGAAAGTATTAGACCTAATTAGCAACCAGAGAAATCCAAATTAAAACTACAATGAATTCATGTCTTATACCCATCAGCACACTAGCAAGGCTGGACAGTGCTAGCTGTGATGAGAATGTGAGACACATAGAACTTGTTAGAGTATAAACCAGCACAAACACTTTGGAAAATTATTTTTCATGATTTTTTAAACTTGAATAAAACATATCCCACTCCTTGGCAATTTCTTTCTTAGGTGTATACTATAGAGAAATTCTTGCTCATGTGTGTAGTGTGCAAAAATATTCTTACTGTGTCTACACAAATGTCTATCCAAATGACCATTGCCAGGAGAATGGATCAATAATTTGCATAGTATACCAGTGAAGATGATTGAATACAATTGTGTGCTTCAACATGGATGAGAGTCAAAGCACAATGCAGAAAAAAGAAAGCAAATCACAGAAGGATACACTGAGTTCACCTGATAAAGTTCAAATGTACAAAAATAAGTGGCATATATTTCTAGTTTATGTGCATATATAATAAACTGTTTTAAAAAGACATAACCTTTGGTGGGGAGGAAGGGAAATAAGAAAAACTGTTGGGAAAGGGGCTTTGCCAGAATTAGTCACTTTCTGTTTCTTAAGCTGGCTTGGGCACATGGATGGTCAGTCAATCATTCTTTATATTTTAGCTATTACCTAGATGTAATTTTTTGAATCTATGAAATATTTCATGAAAAATAAAATTTTAAAAAGGTTCCAGCTGGCCACAGATTTTCATCAACCGATGCAGACAGTCCAATTATTTCCTTATTTACAGCTGGATTTATACTTTTAACTTTGGCTCATCCCTGAACAAATTTACTGAACACGGTCTAGTGATCAGATTAGCAGCTCTCTATAATGTTTTAGCCAATCCCAACCTCAGCATATGCATAATACAGTTTTAATGACCCAGAACAACATATTTAGTCATCTAGTGTAGGCAGTTTCCCCATTAGCAATTGCTTTGGAAGTCCCCTAGTATGTAATTTCTATTAGTGACTTTATTATGAAATTCCATTGCTGCATGCTGGGGGCTGTATGAGAAACCAGATTTGATGATTCCAACAAATGTTACTTTCTCTATGAAGCCTTTCCCAATGCCTGAGGGCAGACTTTGTGGTTTCCTTCTGCTCATCCCAATAGCATTTCTTTTTTGCAAAATGAGGAGTAGTGACTTAGATCTTATAGGTTGCCATGAGGAATAAACAAGAGAATGTATTTAGAGTGACAGTAGGCATCAGCAAATATTAGTCTTTCTTTTGTTTATATTTATAAAGACTTCCCTGGTGGCTCAGAGGTTAAAGTGTCTGCCTGGAATGCAGGAGACCAGGGTTCGATCCCTGGGTCAGGAAGATCCCCTGGAGAAGGTAATGGCACCCCACTCCAGTACTCTTGCCTGGAGAATCCCATGGAGGGAGGAGCCTGGTAGGCTACAGTCCATGGGGTTTCAAAGAGTTGGATACGACTGAGCGACTTCACTTTCACTTTCTATTCTTGTTTTTGTTATTATTAATATTCCTCAGGCTTTATCAGGATGCATGGCACAGTGTGACAAACATCAGCTAATTATGTCTAGGTCTCTCTCTTTCCTTAGTTTATACACCTGTTGAGGGTGAAAAGTGTCTTCTCATTTCTTTGTGTCCCTGGTACCTAGTATTGCTCCTGCTGTGTAGTAAACACTCTGTACCTATTTATTGAATTTAGTTAAAATAGAATTGGTTTATGGCTTAAAATTCTTCTTCTACAGTTTAAGATTTGCAGATCTAGTCCAGGTTCAAGTCCCCTGAAATCCCCTGATAGTCTGGGCCTCAACTCTGAGCTTCAGGGATGCCAGTGGTATTGGTACTTGTCCCTCGGTGGCTGTAATTCAAGGTTGGTGAGATGCTGGCAAGGCTCTCATAAACACTTCTTGAGGAAAAAGAAATATTCCTCCTCAGGCAGTTTGCTATTCTGGTAAAATAATTTAAAAAAAGGATGTTATTCATTAACCACCCGGCTTGGTCAGAAAATGTAGGACCCAAGAGTGGATAAAGCCCTCTTTTCCTAAGTCATACTGATTTCTTAAAAAGATTTTTTTTGGAAAGAAGACAAAGAATTCAGCATTATTGATCATAATATTATAATATTGTTTTCATAAGATAACATAATTTGTTGCTGAAAATAATCCAATGGACATTTAGAGTTGAAGCCCCATTCAACTGGCTCTAGACTTGATTCTCCCATATGGATCAATCTGAGAAATAAATGAGAGCTGATATGATGTAAAGCAAGGTGAGGACCAGAGTATAGACATTTAAGACATACAGTTAGTCCAAGTCTCCAAAGACCTTGCATTCTAATATTGATCTGTGACTCATTCTAATTGTATGCTTAGTCACCCAGTCAAGTCTAACTCTTGAGAGGCTATGGACTCTAGCCCACCAGGGCCCTCTGTCCATGGGATTATTCTGGCAAGAATAATGGAGTGGGTTGCAATTTCCTTCTCCAATTCTAGTTGTAGAGTCATATAATAAAGTGCTTTTATGAATTTCTATTAGAGAGGAAAATAGTGTGATGTGATGTGTAATATCGATCAGTCTGAAATTTTATTGGGAATTTTGTTAGTGTAATTAATAAACATATAAAATATATTTTGTTAGAGGGTTTATAAAGATATAATTATGTGGTTACATATGCTTGCAAATAATTTGTGTTATATGAAGAACAGAACATACTAAATCAATGGATTGGGGGAACAGATTTTTAGATAGTAAAGTATTTGAAGGTACTACCAAGATGGAGAGGAGGCAGCTGTGAGAAAGTCTGTTTTTGTGATCACAGCAATGGTGAGAGCCAAGAATAGCAATCAGAACTTTATGAAGTGGGGTTCTCTTGGCTGAGAGGGAACTTCTCCAGCACTCCTGGTGGGTCAGGTACTAGTCCCTCCTCATGAAAAGATACTCGGTTGAGCAAGATTGCATGCGAAGGATGTAAGCAGTTATCAAGGCAAAGCAGAACATGGTCTTATAAACTGGCTTTTGAGGTGGGAGCAGAAGTGAAGGGATGGAATCGATGATATAGTGTGAAAGCAAATGGGGATGGGTTTTTATCATAAGTATAGTAAGTCCCATATATACAAGTTCTGTTCCAAGACGGAGTTTGTAAGCCTAATTTGTTCATAGGTCCAACAAAGTTAGTCTCAGTTCCCAGCTAACACAATTGGCTATATAGTGCTGTATTGTTATAGGTTTATAATACTTTTCATACAAATAGTACAAAAAAAAAAGAAAAAAATGAAGAAAACCTTTTAAATCTTACAGTACAGTACCTTGAAATGTACAGTAAAACAGCACAACAGCTGGCATATAGGGGCTGGCATTGTGTGAACAGGCCAGAAGAGTTACTCACTGAAGAATATAGAGGAGGTGGAAGATGGTAGAGCTGAAGGGTCATCAGCAATAGGAGACAGACGGCAAGCTGCAGTTTCACTCAAGCCTGATATTGATGGAATGCATGTTCTGCATCTTTGAAAATGTGAAACTTGAAGGTTCATATGCAGGGACTTATTGTTAAGGAGTTGTACCATGCTTTCATCCTCAAGAGCCAGGATACGCTGCTCTCATTAGTCGTCTTATCCAGTGGTGTATCCATGATACAGATTAGTACCAAGGTTCATTAAGTGGCACATTAATGGTAGGTAAGGAAAGGCTAGAAGCAGCCAGCAGAAGAGCCCACATAATACATTGAGTGTGACTTTGGAGTCAGGCGGTGCTTTAAGTCCTATCTCTGCCACTCACAGGGTTTGATCCCTGGGTTGGGAAGATTCCCTGAAGGAGGGAACAGCTATTCACTCAAGTATTTTGGCCTGGAGAACTCTGTGGACTGAAAAGCCCATGGGGTGGCAGAGAGTCAGATGTGACGGTGAATTTCACTTCACTTCACTGCTACCACAGCACCTGAGATCTTGTGTGACTTACTTGATATTTCTGAGCCCGTTTCCTATTTTTCATAAAATGAAACAGGTTCTTAAATATACCTTTATTGGTATTTGTTTATTTTAATTAAGAACTAGAGTTCACAGCTTCCAAAAAAAGTGAAAGTGTTAGTCTCCCAGTCGTGTCTGACTCTTTGTGACCCCATGGGCTGGGGCCTACCAGGCTCCTCTGTCCATAGAATTCTCCAGGCAAAAATACTGGAGTGGGTTGCCATTCCCTTTTCCAGGGGATTTTCCTGACCCAGGAATTGAACCCAGGTCTCCTGCATTGTGAGCAAATTCTTTCCCATCTGAACCACTGGGAAAGCCCCTTATATCTATCAAGTGCCTTCCATTGCAGGGCTTCAAATTCTCCTTTACTAATAAACATTGAGTATAACTCTGCCCTTATGCTAGAATTTGGAGAAGAAAGATGAATGAGACATTGTTTTGTTTTTTTTTTCAAGGAATTTACCATGTCATTAAGAAAACAGGTAAACAAATGTGGTAACCATTTTATTTACAAGCAGAAGTGAAAGAAACTGCTAGCTGCCTTCTAGTACCCATCTGTTCTTTCTCGCATATGAGAACCCCAAATTTTGTTGGGAACATTGCAGTTCAGTTAAAATACTATTTTACGAACTCCATTTGACAATTAAGTAACAGCCTTGCAATTAAGTAACAGCCAATGGGAGATAGGCAGGAGCTCTGTGTGCACCGCCTGGGCTGTTTCCTGAAGGTTAAGGGACATTCCTTTACTGTCTGCTTTTCTTTTTCTGCTACCTGGAATGTGGTAGCTAGAGTGTGAGCTACTTATACCCAAGGAAAAGGTCCTGTAGGGAGGGAGTGGAGGCAATAGCAAAGCCCCACCTCTCCCCAACCTAGATCCTTGATGCTCCTGAAGCCAGCTTCCAGCCTTGGGGTTCTTACTTTCAAATTTCATGAGAGGAAAAGTAAACATATATATATATATATTTTAATACTTTTGAATTTTATGCAACTTCCAGCCTGCCAATTATTATTAATGCTATGGGATACAGTGAGGGACACTAACAAGGGATGGATGACTTTATATGGGGGGACCAGACGAGGCTTCTCAGAGAAGGTGATGCTTAAGCAGACTGGAGAAGATGAACAAGGTGTCTGCTACCCAGCGAGGTGCCTAGACATTAGGAGTTTGGTATTTCTAGATACTGTTGGCCTGCCTTAGGCAAACTGACTGGAAGTAGGGTTTGAGAGGCTCTTATATAAATTGATCTGCCGTTTCCCAAAGAAGAGAGAGCTGGAGATTTTCACTGAGAGGCTTAAACAACTTATCAACTGGATTGGTTTTTTTCAATTTACTGTGTGTGTATGATGCTTGGAAATGTTAATAACTGTTTTCCCATATTTATTTTTATATCTTGACCCTTATTCCACATTTTGATCACCTTGGCATCCGGTCCCATCACTTCATGGGAAGTAGATGGGGAAACAGTGGAAACAGTGTCAGACTTTATTTTGGGGGCTCCAAAATCACTGCAGATGGTGACTGCGGCCATGAAATTAAAAGATGCTTACTCCTTGGAAGAAAAGTTATGACCGACATAGATAGCATATTCAGAAGCAGAGACATTACTTTGCAGACTAAGGTCCATCTAGTCAAGGCTATGGTTTTTCCTGTGGTCATGTATGGATGTGAGAGGTGGACTGTGACGAAGGCTGAGCGCCGAAGAATTGATGCTTTTGTACTATGGTGTTGGAGAATTCTTCTGTAGGTGGAATGGATATTAAATACGGAGAATACCCCTGAATTCCAGTAGGGCCTGGGAACTGCCTAATTATGGTCCAGAACGTGTGCCCAAGAGTGGCCCAGAAGTAACAGAGAGAGAGCAAAAGTGCCACTAAACCCAGAGAAGTGTCGGGGAGGAGGGGGAGTAGCCCAGAGGGACTTAGAGGGCATGTTTCTGTGGGTGTCAACATGGACAGATGACTGGGAGGATGTGTTGCCAACTCTTCAACCCCTTAAAATTATGTAAGGCTCCCCAGATCTTAGGTGTGATGGATGACCCCACTACAGAAACATGGAGCTGAATCTTATCCTGCTAATCTGGTGAAGAACAGCTAAATTCAGTTATGGAAATATAGAGAAAATAATTGTTCTTGCAGAATTGAGTATGAGGATAGAGATTAAGGTCTGTTGCATATTCACTCATTCAAGAATAATTTATTAAGTGCCTGTGAAGTGGCTAGCACAGTTTTTAGATGTTTGGATGCTGCAGTGAACAAAATCAAATAAATTCCTGCTCTGGTACAGTCCCTGAATACTAATTAGGGAGATACACAATGCATAGAAATTACATAGATATTGTATTATCCAGTCAGGTAGTCATGAGGGTCAGGTAGAGAAATAAAGCAGGGCTCACCTATACTGGAGGATGAATATTCGTACGTTAATGATGAGGCTGAATAGAAACCCTTGCTTTTGTTGCCAATCTTGGTGTGTATCATATTAATACTGTGTAACTGATGACTTTCAAGGTGGGGGATGCCAGAAAGATGATGAAGTAGGTAAACTATCTGTTAGTACCTTCCAAAAATCAAGGCCAAAGTTGAAGCTAAAGCCATATTTTTTGGCTGAACTGCAAGGATGAAGCTGAACTTCAATGCAAGGTTCATATAGTCTCTTTTAATCCCTTATCCACCCCAGTGGGTAAACACCTACACTCAGTTTTCTAAGGTAACACTTAGAGAGGTTATTCAGTTGGGCAAAGATTATATCAAGATTCAGGTCCAGAACTGTGAATTCAAGGCCCTCTCTCTATACTAAATTGGGTAAAACACTCCAGCAGACTCCAAGGGCTCTATTTCTGGACTCTCATAGCTTTGCAGCCAATTGGGGGGAGTTTCAAACAGAAGTATAAGCCTGAGAAATCCTCTACCATCCTAGAGAACACTCTCTTGGCCAGGTCAGTCTCAGAAAATCATAGCACTCCCATTTGGGATGGAGGGTAGAGTAGGGGAGGAGGGGGAGAAATACTTTGGAATGAGACTCAGAAGCCTAGATTATTCTGCAGCAAACCACCATGGATTACATTCAGCTAAAATCAGTCTGCAAACCGTAGCAGAGGCATTTGTTGTGGTCCTAAACTGGAGGATTAGAAAGTATGAAAGGATTTTGGGGATCATCTAGTCCTTGAATTTCCTCAATAGGATGTCTGACTTGGAGTCACTTCACATTTCCAACCCCCGCCCCCACCCCATCTCTTGTTTTATTAAAGAGATGCTCTTACCTGACTCAGCAAAATGCCTGTGTTCAAAGAGATAATCCTGTTCTAAGATGAGCGAAGGATGACGACGAGACCTTGGGGATGAGTAGCCTTGCGGTGCCTGAAAGGGACATATAAGGACAAAACTCAGGGGTCTCTGTCCATTTCCAAAATACCACTCTGTCATGGGAGAATAAGAAAATTGGAGCTGACTTTATCACGGTGGGGGCTTCCTTAATATAGATCGTAGCAATTTGGCAAAGTTATTGGCCAATTGCCTCACAGAATAAGCCTTAATAAAAGACTTCAACCTGAACAGTGTGCTGTTTTATGGCTAGCACATGTTGGCTCACCTGTATGAATTTACTGTGCTTGTTTAATATCCTCTTTAAGATGAAAAATGATGCCAGCTCAGAGTTAACAGCATCTTTTGACGCTGAGAAAGTGCTCCTGTGGATTGAATGGCAGTCGCGCCTTCCTCAGACAGAGATGGAAAACTTCATCCTGAATGTCTTGCACAGGTGATGGCGCCTGGACAAACATCAGCGTCAGCGTGCAGGTTGATGGAACATTTCATCATCATAGGTACCCTGACTTAGCGGGCTCACTAATCAAGGGTGTCTTCTTTCAGAGAGCCTTTGTCAGCTTCCGTCAAACTAGTATAAAGGAAACTGCTAACTAACTTGTCTTTCAATTTACAGGTTAGCTCTTAAGATATTCTCCATCAGATGGCATATTTCACTTTTTTGTTATTCTCTATTTTACCACTCCTTTGAGTCTTAAAATCCTCTCATAGGAAAAAAAATGATAGATTTATGAAGACACTTTACATGTCAATTTATTCAAAGTTCCCTTAGAGATCCTGAAAGTGATGGAGACAATGTTATGGAAATACCTCAGGAAACAGAAGAAACACCCTGCCTATAAACTCAGAGGGAGGCTGAAAGTATCTTTGAGACTTAATATGTTGACAATCTTTATTTCCCCCCAGCTTTTAGGAATAGAGTGTTAGAAGTTTTACTGTTCAGGTACATAACATTGTATTTCTCATTGTTTTCTCTATAATATAGTGAAAGTTAGGTGTGGTATTGGGCAGAATGTAACACTGAATTAGAACTCCATCAGGAGACTGATAGTAGTTCTAGCCAATGAAAACTGTATGGTGCCAGGTAAATTACTTAGCTTCTCTAAATCTGGATTCATTCATTTATAAAATGAAAGTGCTAGATTAAACTCATTTTTCTTTAGTCCTAAAATATTAGGTTTTGTACACCACTGGGATTTTGTAATATCTAATAAATTATAAAAGCAAATGACAGTGCTTCCCTGGTAGTATAGTGGTTAAGAATCCACCTGCCTTTGTAGGGGGAATGGGTTCAATCCCTGGCCCAGGAAGATTCCACATGCCACAGGGCAACTAGGCTCATGAGCCACAACTACTGAGTCTGTGTCCTAAAGCTTGTGCTCCACGAGAAAAGAAGTCGCTGCAATGAGGAGCCCAAGCACTGGCCCTGTGTGCAGCAAAGAAGACCCAAGGCAGCAACAAATGAATGAAGACATATAATTGTTACTTTGACCTCTTTCCAACAAGAACAGATTCCTTTAAACAGAAAATGAGTTAACCGATTGGGATCTTATATTGAGGGGGTGGGGGTAAGAATACTGGACAAATCTGTGCTTTTCACACTCGTGTTTGTGGACTCCTGGAGTCCATAAATGTATTTTCAGAGGTCTGCAAGGTCCTAATTCTGAGAAACATTGGTATAGAGACATCAAACCAAGCAGTACCTAGAATTGGAAGTAGGTATGGGGTAGGTACGGGTGGGAGGGAGGTGGAGATAGGTGGGTGTATCCATCTTGTCAGCAAATAGAAGGACATTTAAACTGAGTCATTTGAGAGTTTACTGAAGAGTATTTCTGAAGGCGCTCAGGGTCCAGGAAAACCATAAAGGAAGAACAGTGTCCAGATACCATGACCACCTTAGATTAGCAAGGGTAGAGAAAGGAGTAATTGCCAGAATAGAAACAAAAAAGAGGCTGTGGCCTTCAGCTGGAGCACCCCACAGGAGGAGCTGGGAAAAAGCACAATATCACCCTCCTTCCCACCTCCATTCCTCTGCGTGTTCGCTGAACTCTGCCAGGCAGTCCACCATGAAGCCAGACAGACCCACCTCCAGAGGGCAGAGAACACGATCCAAAGCAGAGAGATGGGTCTGTGGAAGCAAAATGAAGATTCCAAAGAAGACATGCAAATGGCCAATAAGCACATAAAAAAATGTGCAACATTGCTCATTACTAAAGAAATGCTAATCAAACTACAATGAGGTATCGCCTCACAGCAATCAGAATGGTCATCATAAGAAAAAAAAGAAACCTACAAAAAATAAATGCTGGAGAGGATGTGGAGAAAAGGAAAACCTACTGCACTGTTGGTGGGAATGTAAATTGGTCTAGCCTTTAAAAAGAACAGTATGGAGATTCCTTAAAAACTAGAAATAAAAATACCATATGACCCAGCAATACCACTACTGGGCATATGGGCTACAATGGTCCATTGGATCGTAGAGATTCAGACATGACTTAAGTGACTTAGCACACACAGCATAAGTACCATCTAATCAAATCAACACATCTTTGTTGAGCCTTGAGAAAACCACAATTCAAAAATATACATGCATCCCAATGTTAATTGCAGCACCATTTATAATAGCCAGGACATTGAAGCAACCTAGATGTCCACTGACAGATGTGATAGATGAATGGATTAAAAAGTTGTACATATATACAATGGAATATTACTCAGCCATAAGAAGGAACAAATCTGTAGTTTTAGTGAGGTAGATAAGACTAGAGCCTGTTATACAGAGGAAAGTAAGTTAGAAAGAGAAAAACAAATATTGTATATTAACGTATATTTATGGAATCTAGAAAACAGTACTGGTGAACCTGTTTACAGCAAAGAAATGAAGATGCAAACATAGGGAATGGTCTGGTAGACACAGCAGGGGAAGGAGAGGGTAGGACAAATTGAGAAAGTAGCACTGACATATATACAGTATCATATGTAAAACAGATAACAAGTGGGAAACTGCTGTATAACACAGGGAGCCCAGTCTGGCAATCTGTGAGGATCTAGAGGTGTGGGACCTTGAGCCTAGGCAGGTTCAAGAGGGAGTAGGTATATAATTATTACTGATACATGTTGATGTATGGCAGAGACCACTCCAACACTGTAAAGCAATTATCCTCCAACTAAAAAAAAAAAAAAATTGACATGCCTCCACCCGCCCCCCCCCCCCCCCCCCAAAAAAAAACAAACAAAAACCAACCCACAAAAACANAAAGCTGAGTGCTGAAGAAATTATGCTTTTGAACTGTAGTGTTGGAGAAGACTCTTGAGAGTCCCTTGGACTGCAAGGAGATCCAACCAGTGCATCCTAAAGGAGATTAGTCCTGGGTGTTCATTGGAAGGACTGATGTTAAAGCTGAAACTCCAATACTTTGGCCACCTGATATGAAGAACTGACTAATCTGAAAAGACTCTGATGCTGGGAAAGATTTGAGGGCAGGAGAAGGGGATGACAGAGGATGAGATTGTTGGATAGCATCACCAATTCAATGGACATGAGTTTGAGTGAACTCCAGGAGTTGGTGATGGACAGGGAGGCCTGGTATGCTGCAGTTCATGGGGTCACAAAGAGTTGGACATGACTGAGCGACTGAACTGATCACTCTCATGATTTTCACAAACCATATGGCAAAAGAGATTTTACTAGTGTAATTAAGGTTCCTAATCAGAAGACTTTGAGTTCATCAAAAGTATTTTCCTCAGTGAGCTTGATAATCAGGTGAGCCCTTACAAGAGGTTTGAGAGCTGTGAAGAAAGAGAAATTCTGTTTTTGGCTTTGAAGAAGTAAGTTTCCATGTAAGAATTTGAGGACAGACTCTAGGAATTGAAAGTAACCCCTGGATAACAGCCAGCAAGGAAACGAGAAGCTCACCCCTACAACCACAGGAACTAGATTCTTCCAGAAACTACATGACATTGGAAGAGGACCCTCAAGCTCCAGAAAGGTACACAGCCCTGCTGAATCCTTGATTTCAGCCTTGTGACTCCAGGCAGAGAACCCAGCCACACCACACCCAGACTTCTGACCTATAGAATAAGGAGATAGTTATGTGTGTTACCAGCCAACAATATTCTGGTAATTTGTTAGGCAGCAATAGAAAACTAATGCAGTATCTAAATCTCGACCCAATAGCTCAGGGGAATGAACCTAAGGGTGTGGCAGGAAACTGCCTATATTCATGGAATTCTCCAGGCAAGAATACTGGAGTGGGAAGCCATTCCCTTCTCCAAGAGCTCTTCCCGACCAAATGCAAGTCTCTCGCATTGCAGGCAGGTTTTTTACCATCTGAGCCACCAGGGAAGCCCCAGTAAACTCAAGATACACACAATTAAATATTAAGAGAAAGTCACATCTTGAGAATTGTGGCAGCTACTGGCATCTGTTGACTGAAAGATACCAGCTAAGGTTTTGAAAGAGTTTTAAGTGAAAAAAACCGTAATTATCAGCAGGAAAAGATTGGAGAGTGCAAGACTTAAAATGACCTGTAGAAGGAAGCAGGTGAGAAAGCTACTCAGCATCTGATTAGAATATATTCTTCAATTTCCTCTCAGTTGCATCTAAAAACAGATAATGTAAAAGGAAGGACATGTCAGAAAGTAACGACGGGCAAAGGCTTATCCCCAACTAGAACCCTCATGCTTGTCATACAGAATTACAGAATTGCTATGGACAAGCAGAGCAATGTGCCTCCCAATCCTTCCCTTTCCAAATAAGCATATTTGTTAAGATTATCCTATCCCTGTTCCACCACTGAGTTTGTGGGTAGGAATAACAAATAACATGTGTTTTTGGTTCATTGATGTATGACGCTGTTCGCATTTCATCCCTCACCCTTACCTCTGTAGTCCACGCCTACCAAATTTCAACTATAGTTTAAAATTTTGCCTAAGGACTTTCTCTGCCCAAGTGTCAATCCAGAAGTTCTGAGGAATCAACCTCCACCCTGGGAGCAGTCCTCAAACAGTAACTAATGAGAGTTGACATGTAAGTACCCAAGGTTCCTTGGCCCTCAGGTGGGATAATCCTGAGGGATGTGAATTCTCTGGCTCCCATAATTTCTCCAATGGGATATATCTTTAGCTGTCCATGTCTTTTATTGGCTACTTTCTGTTTTTAATCTCATTTCCCCAATCTTCTATTACCTTTTCCTTCACTTCCTGGAAAAGTCATTTGCACTTAAATCCCTATCCCAGGGTCCCATTCTAAGGAAACCCAGCTGTAACAATTGCTCTCTTGATCCAGGAGTCACATATCCGGTAGAGACCATGAAGAAATTGCCACACATCCTGCAGAGAACCTGAACTTTGAGTCTGAAGCAGTGACTGGGTCATGGGTAGGAGCACTCCTAAAACGTGTCCCTTAGGAAAGAGTGCAGTGTTTCTGTTTGAGGCACAGTAAAGGAGCTGAATACCCTGGGACTACTGTGAACCTTCTCACCCTGTGCTTCCCTTTCCTGTACGTCTCACTCTGCTGAACTTAGAAGTAAATCCTGTACGTCTTACTCTGCTGAACTTAGAAGTAAAACGTGTGATGTTTTTGGCCCATGAAAGTAGAAAGAAAGTAATGAGTCATTTCCTGGGGAAAGTTTTTAGAATCAGCACATTACTTACTACATCTCTCTTCTTTCTGCTATAACTGAGAATGTTCCAGACAGAGGCTTTTCTATCAGCTGGATCTCAGAGTAAAAACTTTGTAGAGCCTGGCTGACTCAGGATGGATAGTAATAAACCATTCTTCTTCTAAGACACTAAGATTTCAGGCTGACTTCTTACCATGATACAATCTAGTCTGTCTTGGCTGATACAGTGTTCTCAAACAAGGATTTTGGAAAAAAATGAAGAAGACACAAATACCCATGCAAAACTTCACAGTCTCTGAAAATGAGGAGATTTCGAAGAGAAACTTCAGCTCCTGAGATTTGGAAAGAAAGACAATCTAGTATTTCATGGCTGTTTAGAGGAGTAACAATCATAGGAATAAGAGGGCAAAGCAAAATTATGCAAAGGCCATCACTCAAGGAATTCAGGAGGATTTTTTCCACCCAACAGATGGAGTTGTAAATAGCCAGAATATATTATCACGGGCAATCAGAAAACTGTTGTCAGTAATTTTAAATGGAACTTTGGTGAGTGAAGTGTTGAAAGAAGGAAAATCATTATGAAAAGCTCCCAGCCATCTTTTGTATGTTTTCTGGGAGCCCAGGATCAGGAACCTGTATAAGATACTGGCTCCAATGTCAGCAGACACACACACACACAAAAGATTTGTTGTAAGGGCATTGAATACCTCTTCCTTCCCAAAGATGGCTGGAGAACCGGGTATAGTTGCTATATAGACAAGGACAATTTCTCCAAGTCACTGTTGACCCAGTAAATATGTCAGTTCTTAGCAGCCCCACCACTAAGAACAGACTACAGCTTGCACTGGCAATATTATGGGTCCTGATATTAGAACTGGAACTTGGATGAAGCCACCATTACTACAACCCATCACCACCAATGATTTGGCATGATCCTGCCTTTTTCATTTTTTTTTTCTCTAGCTTATAATTCAAAGTCTAGGGTGTGGTCCACTTGAAGGACACGTGGAGAGCCTAGAAAAGGATCTGGCACTTTCATTTCTTTGGAGTGAAAGGTGTATACTGCCCCCAAATGAGAGAGTCTTCAGACAGAGGAAGGGGTTTAAATGTTAGATGAAAAAGGATAGCAAACATCTACTGTATGACAACAACCTTTAGCATGGAGAGGCACTGAGGTGAAAGTGTGTGAAAAGGACATGTACTTGGAGTAAGTCCCTATATGAAATTTCTCTTCTCTAGGCCTCAATGTTTCATCCATAAAATGGGTGATCACTATCTGTGTGATTCCTATTCCTATCTATCTATCTATCTTTAAAATATACAGGCATCACTTGATTGTATCTTCAAAAGTCACAAAAAGTTACCATGGGCAGGTGGTAAGCCACAAACATGTTCTGATTGAACCATCATGCTTCTTAAATGTCTGAATTAGTTACAGCACTTAAAATATTAAGAAAGACTTGGATTTATTTTTTTATAAGTTGAAATCAAATATTCTGATTTTTTTCATATATATATAAAGTGTATCCACTTTCACTGTACACTCCACTTCCAGCTTCCCTGAAAACGTTTCCTTGCCTTTCCTATCTGCCAATGTAACTTTCAAATCTGTGACACAAAAGGACGCTTCAGGGGGGCTCGAGCTTGATTCCTGCACTGTCACTTTCCAGCTGGGAGAACTTGGGGCCGTAACTTTTTTAAGCTTCAATTTCCCCATCTTTCAGAATGACCATGACTACTCTTTGTAGCTGAGCACAATACCAAGGAAAGGACACCATAAGCCCTTTGTTATCAAGCCCTCAGGTGTCCCCATAAGCCTTGCCTCCTGCCACTATTTCCCTTTCTATAATTTGAGTTTTAGCCACACAGAATTAGGCTCTCTCTTACATGGCCATATCTTTGCATATGCTGTTCCTGCCTTCTAGGTTATCTTGTCCCTTCTTTCCTCAACCTGTTTCAAGTGGCACCTCCTCCATGAAGTCCTCCATGATCTCCCTAAGCTAGGTTGGCTGCTTTCAATATCTTCAAAGCTCTAATTCCTTATGCCTTACTACCATTTACTTTATACTTCTGTAAGTTATCTTCTAATATCCTCACTAGACCGAGAACCTTTGAAGGTGAAGTCTTGTGGCAAGGTCATGGGGAAAATGGATGAACTTATTCTCATTTATAAATGAACTACTTGAAAGAACTTGGGAAAACTGGTCAACCACTTGTAAAAAAATGATCACTTTCTAACACCACACACAAAAATAAACTNAGGCAAAAAAAAAAAAGAATCCAACATACTGGCTAGAAGAGAAGTACCAATCCTTTTAACAGGATGACTTAAGTATCCAGCACCATTTGTACTAAAGACAGGTTTTGCTTAATATAAGAATCTTAATATGAGTCTATGATTCATTAAGTACCATAAATGAACATGCCTCTGTCTCCTCTGTCCTTACAGTACTTAATGCAACGTATTGCACACATGAGAAGCTCAACAAAGATGTGTTGATTTGATTAGATGGTACTTATGCTGTGTGTGCTAAGTCACTTCAGTCATGTCTGAATCTCTACTATCCAATGGACCATTGTAGCCCATCAGACTTCTCTGTCCATGGGATTCTCCTGGCAAGAATACTGGAGTGGATTGCCATTTCCTTCTCTAGGGGATCTTCCTGGCCCAGGGATTGAACCTGCATGTCTTACATCTCCTACTTTGATAGGAGGGTTCTTTACCACTAGTGCCGCTTGGAAAGCCCTTACTAAGGCTTTAAATTTGGAAGTAAAATTTAGAGGAACATGATGGTTTCTTAAAACTCATATTTCCCCTTACACATTGGGAGAAAGAAGAGAAATAGAAACGTTTTAGAGTTAGAGTTGGCTATGAAGAAGTGAAGTAAACAAAAAAAGGATGCCAGAATTTAATTTTGTTAGCCAGTATTAGGGAGGTCATTTTGGTTTACAGTGCCATTTCAGAGTTGCTATCTTAATCAAGTCTTCAAAACAAACCTGTGAGTTGCTGCTGTTGCTGTTTTTACCCCTACTTTATAGATGAGGAGAATGAGGCCAGAGGAGGCTGAGCAATTTGCCCAAGATCAGGCTGCTAGTAAATAGTGCTGATTCCCATGCTGATTCTATCACACTGTTCATTACTTTAAAAAGATTAATACAAGACTCCCTGAGGGGGGATGTTAGACTTCTAATTTATTCATCTTCTACCTTTTCTTTCTTGTAAGTGGAAAATATGACAATTTTATTTGCAACCTAATGGATTACTTTTGTGTTGGTGGGGGGAGCTTTGAATTTAAATGATATCATCAATTATCTAGCCAGATGATGTATGGCTTCAGGAAGCAAAATTAAAAGCATTTAAGCAGTAAAACATATATTTTATTTCTATTTTGCATTTTAGCAGAATCAGAATACAGTACATATACCAACACCTGTTTGTGATTTGCAAATGACTATATTTATCTTGTTATTTTTTTTAATTGAGCAAGATTTCATATCAGATTCAGAGTCTGCAGATGGATTTTTTGGAAATAAAATGTCAAATTTCTTGTTCACATATCTAATTTCTCTTTGACCTCAGAGAATTCCCCCAATCTAATGAAACTGTTAGGTAGAGGAACGACGAGAATCTGGCTGCTCTCAGGCAATTTTGTTCCTCTTTATGTATTTTCATATCTGTTTTGCAGCTACTAAATGGTGGTCACAGGGATACCCATCTGTCATGCCTAATTAGGGACTAGAAATAGGTCTTCAGCAAATATTTCATTAAAAATGAGATTTCCAAGTAGTAGAAAGATATTACACCCAAGCTATAATGGCAAGCACCTTATAGAAATATCACAGCAAAATAAGGGGAAATGAATCATATATTATATTACCCAAATTTTAATTAGACTCAGAGAATGTTAACATGAGAAGAGAACTCAGAGAGAAAGTGGCTGGGAGGTAGAAAGCTAAACTTCCATTTAAATAAATTTGCTTCATTTAATAACCATGACATAATTAGAAAGTTGAACTAGTTGTTGTAATATATATCCAAGGAAGCAGAGGCTCAGAGAGGCTTTATAATTTGCCAAATGTCACACAGCTAGAAAATGGCGTAACTAGGATTCAAACCTGAGTTTATCTGCATTGATTGCTCAAACTTATACCAGTGGATCAGCTACATTAATAAGACAAGAACCTGGGTTTTCTGACTCATAGCTCAGTGCTCTTCTAACTCACTATGATGCCTCCAAGCAAGGATGAACCCAGAACCTGAGAATGAAGCTTGAGGCTTTGACTGTTCTTTTCCCCTCTTAGTAAATCTCCCATAGCCTCATAACTTCACATATATGAGCATTTATTTATTATGTTTGGTGTAACCCATTCAACATATATCAAGGAGGAAGAGTTAAAGAAATATCCATACCTATTCTCTCTTCTTTACTATATCATCTTGTTTCTTATAGTATTCAAAGTTTATCAAGAATTGTAGTGGCATAATATCATGCAAAGATTTGACTCATTGGAAAAGACTCTGATGCTGGGAGGGATTGGGGGCAGAAGGAAAAGGGGACGACAGAGGGTGAGATGGCTAGATGATATCACTGACTCAATGGATGTGAGTCTGAGTGAACTCCAGGAGTTTGTGACGGACAGGGAGGCCTGGTGTGCTGCGATTCATGGGGTTGCAAAGAGTCGGACACAACTGAGCGACTGAACTGAACTGAATATAATAGATATATATGGTATAAAGCCATGCATCTGCATAGGTATCATTGAATTTGGAAGGTAAAAGATTTTCTGGGGATTATATAATATTTCCTTCTACATTACTGTACGGAAGTTAAGTCCCAGAGAACTTCAGTGACTGATCCAGTCATCCATTTACCTCAAATTCTAGAATCCAGGTTTTCTGATCTCCAGATGAGTAATTTATTCCCTCACATAAGTTTGTTCTAGAAACAATAACAATAAAAGGTTATAAAAAATAAATAATTCCAAGGCATGGTATGCTGAAGTGGGAAAACTCAAGAAAACTTAAAAAGATCCCTATTGTTATGTAGGTAGAAAAAGCAAAAGGCACTCAGGAAGAAAAAATGACTGGCCTCAAAATTTGGAGGTATTGGAGCAATATTAGTGGTCTTAGAAGAGAGAATAAATGAAGTCAAACTGTTCATTAATAAAGATAGGAGGAAAGAGCTTCTCAAACATTTGAGCTATAGATGATAAAGAAATCAAGGCAATCAGGAGAGTCAGATGAAGACCTTTGGCATTAGAAAACTACAGTAAGAATATATTTATAGACTATGGCAATCAAGGTTGAGGAGCACAATGTAAATGTTATACTTGACAAGGTAAAAGTAACAACACAGCTGACAAAATCCGAGATGTGAGCTGGTGAGGGTGTGGAGAGAAGTGAGAGATGAATGTGCTCTACTATCTTCAACTTTCATACTGGAGTCTCACTGATTCAGTGCAGCATTGTTAAACCAAGAAAAGGAGACATATGTACATTTTGTGTAATTACAGAAGCAATGCCCAGAAGAACAAAAAGCAGAGAGGAAATGAAAATTTGCAAAACAAAATGTACCCAAAATACAGAGCATCTAGTCAAAGATTGAAAACAGGCACAAAAATCCAGATGACTTTTATGACTCATTTATATAAAAATCAATGCATCTAAAAAGATTTATATATCTTTACCCACATACACTACATTGCCTGTTCATAAAGATGCCATATGGATTGAAATGGGAAGGGAAGGGGAGAGCTATAACTTTAGCATTTATTTTATAGGACATTTATATATGTTTTATAATGTGGTAAATATAGCTTAACAATTAAACAAATAAATGAAATATGAACCAATAGAGATTGCCTTAATTTTTTACCCGTGATTTGGACCCCCAAATTTGGGATACGTATACTATGTATACTCCCTTCGGTGCACCTACAATTGACTGTTAAAATGCTGTCACCTCAATGTCCCAGATTACTGTCATATACTAAGATACCAAGCCAGGCTGCCGCTGCCGCCGCCACCACAGGCTTTGAACACTTCAGAAGCCGCTAGCAGTTCCCTACACCCAGCCTGGGTCAACACAGTTCTATTAAACTGTGTGAGAATTTTAAAATTCAATCTCTAAACTTCATATTCTTCCAGTTATTTTGGTTCATCTACGTAGGAAAGTATTTTGATAAAAATTAGAATTTTTATTGTCCCACAAATGGTGCAAGCAGAACTTAACAGTTCTTTCTCTTTTCAGAAAGCAGAGTATGAGAGCCAGTTAGAAAAAGAATTTAACAAAAAGTAAGTAAATTCCTCACATTTCAGAAAGGAGGCTATTATGCAGGACATTTGATCTCATCAAGAGCATGTTTCAAGCTCCTTTCCAATTTTCTCTTTGGAGCATGACCTTGCAACCAATACCACATGTATTTTAACAAAATTTATTTATGTTTCTGTTTTTTAAAAATATGAAAAGATACAGTTTTTACAGTATGAATCACATATTCAAGTTCACTTTTGAGCTGCATTTGAACATCCATGAGAATTTTAAGCAGGAATACTGAATAACAAGTGACTTATTGTGTAGGTGTGTGAAAAATTCTAATTCTCTACAAAATGCTATTTTTCTGTAAGATAATTTACTGAGAATAGAAGTTTAATAACTGCTGTGTGATAATGATTTGTGATGTTATTGATGGTTTTGAAAATTACTAATATGCAATCTGGGTATCTATAACAAGGTGCAGACAAAAATGTGTGTTTTGGTGTGTCTGNTGTTCTTTTGATGAATTTGTGAGGGAGAAAGTGGTTTCCCCGTCCTATTCTTCTGCCATCTTAGGACCGCCCTGTATGTTTTCTATGTAGACAATAGAAAAATGTCTATTCAGGTCTCCTGCCCATTTTTAAATAGGGCTGTCTCTTTTTTATATTGAGTTGTATGAGTTATTTGTATAGTTTGGATATTAACCCCTTACTGGTCATACTCTGTGTGTGTGCTTAATTGCTTCATCATGTGTGACTCTTTCTGACTCTGTGGACTGTAGTTCATCAGGCTCATTTCTCCAAGGGATTCTCCAGGCAAGAATTACTGGAGTGGGTTGCCATGCCCTCCCCCAGGGGAGCTCTCTGACCCAGGGATTGAACATGTATCTCTTATGTCTCCTGCATTGGCATTGGGTTCTTTATTAGTGCCACATGGAAAGTCCTATTGGTCATACTATTTGCAAAAATTTTCTCCCATTCAGTAGGTTGTCTTTTCATTTTGTCAATAATTTCCTTTGCTATGCAGAAGTTTTTATGTTTAATTAGGTCTTATTTGTTTATTTTTGTTTTCATTTCCTTTATTTTCATAGACAGATCAATAAAAGTAATGTTACAATTTATATCAGAGTGTTCTGCCTATGTTTTTCTTCTTGGAGTTTTATTGTTTCCAGCCTCACATTTAGGTCTTCAATTCATTTTGAGTTTATTTTCATATTTGATGTGGGAAAATGTTCTAACTACATTCTTTTACATGTAGCTGTCCAGTTTTCCGAGCATCACTTATTGAATTCTCCATTGTATAGTCTTGCCTCCTTTGTCATAAATTAATTGATCATAGGTGCATGGGTTTATTTGTGGGCTTCTTATTCTATTTTATTGGTCCACGTGTATGCTTTTGTGCCAGTACCATGCTATTTTCGTTACTGTAGCTATATAATATTGTCTGATGTTAGAGAGCGTGATGCTTCTAGTTTTGCTCTTTTTTCTCAAGATTCCTTTGGCTATTTGCAGTTTTTGTGGTTTCATATAAATTTTCGGGTTATTTGTTTTAGTTCTGTGAAAAATGTCATAGGTATTTGGTAGGGATTACATTAAATCTGTACATTGCTCTAGGAACCATGAACATTTTAACAATATTATCTCTTCCAATCCATAAACATGATATATCTTTCTTATTTATTTTTATTCAATTAAATTTACTTCATCTTATAGTGTCTTGTAGTTCTTATAGTGTCTTATAGTTCACAGAGTGTAAATTCTTTCACTTCTTTGGTTAAGTTTATTTCTAAGTATTTATTCTTTTGGATGCAGTTAAAAATGGAATTGTTCTCTTGAATTCTCTTTCTAATAGTTCATTGTTAGTGTGTAGAAAAGGAACAGATTTCTGTATATTAATCTTGTATCCTGCAATTTTACCAAGTTCATTTGTTAGTCCTAATAGTTTTTTGGTGGACACGTTAGCATTTTCTGCATATGGTATCATGTTCTGTTCAAACAGTGATAGTTTTACTTCTTCCCTTCCAATTTTGATGCCTTTTAATTCTTTATCTTACCCTTATTTTAAGCTTGTTGAACTTGCTAGTATTCTGGGCCATTTTTGGGGATACTTTTATCATTTCACCTGACTATAAGTAGTATATATATACTGAAAAAATACAAAAAAAAAAAAAAAGC
>SJYV01011131.1:1231077-1253501 GCA_006410875.1 Neotragus pygmaeus | reverse complement strand
TAACTGTTGCTTCCTGACCTGCATACAGGTTTCTCAAGAGGCAGTTTAGGTGGTCTGGTATTCCCATCTGTTTCACAATTTTCCACAGTTGATTGTGATCCACACAAAGGCTTTGGCATAGTCAATAAAGCAAACATAGATATTTTTCTTTAACTCTCTTGCTTTTTCAGTGATCCAGTGAATGTTGGCAATTTGATCCCTGGTTCCTCTACCTTTTCTAAAACCAACTTGAACATCTGGAAGTTCAGTACTTGGAGCAATCTCAGAAATGATCTCTGTTTATTTCCAAGGCAAAACATTCAATATCACAGTATTCCAAGTCTGTGCTCCAACCAGTAATGCTGAAGAAGCTGAAGTTGAATGGTTTTATGAAGATCTACAGGGGTCTTCATAAAGATGTCTTTTTCATTATGAGACTGGAATGCAAAAGTAGGATGTCAAGAGGTACCTGGAGTAACAGGCAAATTTGGCCTTGGGGTACAAAAGGAAGCAAGGCAAAGGTTAACAGAGTTTTGCCAAGAGAATGCACTTATCATAGCAAACACCCTCTTCCAACAAAACGAGAAGACCCTACACATGGACCTACCAGATGTTCAATACTGAAATCAGATTGGTTATATTCTTTGCAGCCAAAGATGGAGAAGCTGTATACAGTCAGCAAAAAACAAGACCAGAGCTTACTGTGACTCAGATCATAAACTCATTATTGCCAAATTCAGACATAAATTGGTATTCTTAGATCTCTGCATTCAGATGGGTGTATCTTTCATTTTTTCCTTTTGCTTCCTTTTTGTTTTGTCAGCTATTATTAAGGCCTCCTCTGTCAACCATTTTGCCTTTTTTCATTTTCTTTTTCTTGAGGATGGTCTTAATCACTGCCTCCTGTACAGTGTTATGAACCTCCTTCCATAGTTCAGGTACTCTGTCTATCAGATTTAATCCCTTGATTCTATTTGTCACTTCCACTGTATAATTTAAGGGTTTTAATTTAAGTTGTACCTGAATGGCCTAGTGGTTTTCCCTACTTTCTTCTATTTTAGTCTGAATTTTGCACTAAGGAGTTCAGAGCCACAGTCAGCTCCTGATCTTGTTTTTGCAAACTGTATGGAGCTTTTCATATTTGTTTGCAAAGAATTAGATGGCATAGATATTGAGCAAAAATTTTCATCATTGTAGAAAGCCTTTCTTAGCAGCACTTTTCTAAATAGTTGCTTCAGACATTTGACTATTTTCTGTCTCAATGGTTCCAGATTTCTATAGATTCAAGGCATACTTACGAATATTAAAGTTGTTGGTGGATATCTTTAAAAGTTTTGAAACTAAGAAATGGACACCAATTACAGAGCAAATTCTGTTAAAGTATAATATGTCAAGCTGAGTGTGCAACTGTTTTTGCAATTATCAAGCTATTCTTTTGGTCATGCTTCTGTAGTGTGCACCCCTAGAAAGTGTTTTCCGCTCCTACTGGGCTTGCGATGTATTGATAGGATGAAGAACTTGGATGAACATGCCTTTATACCCTGACACACTGTTCTCTATTTTACTCTTCTGGATGTTTGCTCTGCTCTCTCCTGGAGGTAGTAGATGCAGTTGCTTTAGAAGGAAGCATCCAGTATCCAGTATCAGTGTTCTGCTGAGCACTAATTAATCTGAGGAATTATAGACTGAGGTCCGTAGAAATAGCAGTCTGGCATTATTAGGAACAGAATGTTTCATGAGAGAATAAACTATACAGAATTGTTCAGAAGGGTCACAGTCTCCACGGTAACTGGGCTCCCAGTCCATATTGTCATATGTGGGCCCTGGTCTTTAGAGTCCTCAAAACAACCCTGTGTGGTATTTATTATTCCACTTCCAAAGCCAGTTGAAGGTAACTCAGGAAATTTTCATGTAGTTTTTCCTGGGCCAGTGGACTAGTGAATAGAGATGCTGGATTCAAGTTCTTTCAGTTGATCTTCACAACTTGTGTTTTTTGCACCGTAGTGCAGCTAGGCTTGTGTCTGTGGCACTTCCTCTCCACTGAGTGGGACAGCTGACTCAAAGCTGTATTCTGTGTGAAAGGGCTTGTTTGTAGATTGAATACACATTTAGCTTCCCAGGTGGCTTAGTGGTAAAGAATCCATCTGCCAATGCAGGAGAAACAAGAGACATGAGTTCATTCCCTGGGTCAGGAAGATCTCTTGGAGTAGGAAATGGAAACCCACTCCAGCATTTTTGCCTGGAAAATTCTATGGACAGAGGAGCCTGGTGCACTACAGTCCATGGTTTAAAGAGTCGGACATGACTGAGTGTGCACGTGTGTGTGCGCGTGAGCGCGCGCACACACACACATACACACACACACACACACAAAGAGTGAGTGACCTAGAAGGGGGTGTTTTTTCTTTTACTTTAAGGAATTTTAAGGGATTTTTGTTATTTTTGTTTTAATTACATTAAAAATGCAAGAAAAATGTAAAAGAGGTAAAAATCACTCATAATGTGACCATTTCTTTTGAAATCATTTAAAAACTTTTCCTGTGCTTGTAGAGGCATAATTTTGCAAAAATGTTAGCATGTTATTATACATATCTTCTGCAACTTCTTCATTGACTTCAGAATTGAGGATGAATGTCTCTCCAAGTTAGTCAGGAATATTCTCTGTGTGGTTAACTGCTCTGTTACTTTAAAAATGTGTGTGTGTGTGTGTGTGTGTGTGTGTGATGGTTATTGTTATACCCACTTTAACTACTCTCCTTCGTTTTTGCCTGTAGGTCTTATTTTTTCTTTGTATGGTGTTACTAAGAAGTAATCATAAGAGGGGAACAAAACCTTATATTTGGTGGCACTCAGCACCAAATAATTCCAGATGTTTGCTTTCCCCATGTGTAGAGAGAACCCACAATGATGCTGTGTTTGTTCTTTTCATCCTCCTTTGTCTTTATTTCTCTTCCATTTCATTTAATTTTAACCTCAATACCAGACTTCTTTTGTGTAGTCCTTGGCCTGCTGCTGTGGTATATTTGCCACTGGCTCTTGTTCCAGCCCTCAGTCACTAATGTGTCTCTTGGCAGGGAACGGAAATGATGGTGGTCCTCTCAGTTGACTCAGGAGCACCCCAAGTCAGCAGTAAATTTTGGCATAACAAGTACCAGGGTGGGATAACCACATGTCTGTGGACTGGGATTTTAAAGTTGTTAGTTGTACTGAGAGCTGTGGTGTAGTGATCAATTTAAGTAAGAGATTAAATTTATTTCCTGCAGGCTTCTTCTTGGTCATACATCCAACAGTATTACCTTATTATTATCTTTCATATTCCTTTTTAATTTTTTTGGCTTAAATTTTCCTTTTACTTAAATTTTCATTTTACTTTGATCTCTTTTTCTTTTTCTTCTCCTTACTTCTGATTCCTCACATTAATTAGATTTTCCTTGTGCTTGAATCGAATGATCTAGTTTTTCAAGTGAGTGGGGACAGGAGGGTGAGATAGGAAGATGGTGGGGGTAAATATGCCACCTGGTAATTGTTTAATATAATGTTAAACTCGGGATATTAAGGAATCTAATTTCTTTTTGATTCCGTGTGTTTGGGAGAATATAGAGTCAGTTGGACACTAATATCAAGTGTTTTTTTGTGTGCAAAACCTTACAAAGAGATAATAATGACAGATACTGTGGCCATCACCCCTCACAAGGGAATGTGAGCTACCTGGACAGGTCAATCCAGAACTTGGGAAACAACTCGTGCATCTAGCACTGGGGAGGAGGCTGGCCAAAGTGCTCAGGCTGAAGGGTTCTGGAGCCCCTATAAATATGGGCCAGAAATCTTTCATGGAAGTGCCCATATGGATAAAAGAGTACAGCATATGAAATGCTGGTCTGGATGAAGCACAAGCTGGAATCAAGATTTCCGGAAGAAATAGCAACAATCTCACCTATGCAGGTAACACCACCCTAATGACCAAAAGCAAAGAGGAACTAAAGAACCTCTTGATGAAGGTGAAAGAGAAGAGTGAAAAACTTTGCTTAAAATTCAACATTCAGAAAATAAGATCATGCTATCTGGTCCCATCACTTCATGGCAAATAGATGGGGAAACAATGGAAACAGTGACAGACTTTATTTTCTTGGGCTCCAAAATCACTGCGGATGGCGACTGCAGCCATGAAATTAAAAGCCAGTTGCCCCCTGGAAGAAAAGCTGTGACAAACCTAGACAGCATATTAAAAAGCAAAGACGTTACTTTGCTGACAAAGGTTCATGGTTTTTCCAGCAGTCATGTACAGATGTGACAGTTGGACCATAAAAAAAAACAAAACTGAGCACTGAAGAACTGATACTTTCAAATTGTGGTGCTGTAGGAGACTCTTGGAGTCCCTTGGACTCCAAAAAGACCAAACTAGTCTATCCTGAAGAAAATCCACCCTGAATTTTCATTGAAAGGACTGATGCTGAGGTTGAAGCTCTGGTACTTTGGCCACCTGATGGGAAGAGCTAACTCATTAGAAAAGACCCTGATGCTGGGAAAGGTTTAAGGCAGGAGGGAAAGAGGGTGACAGAGGCTGAGATGATTGGATGGCATCATTGACTCAATGGACATGAGTTTGAGCAAACTCTGGGAGATGTAGTAGGACAGGGAAGCCTGGCATGCTGTGGTCCATGGGATCGCAAAGAGTCGGACATGGCTGGGTGACAATAACAGCAGCAACCCCATCAGAATCCCCTGTAGCATTTCCCCTCCTCTTTCTCCCAGACAGCAGGAATAGCACCACTCTTTTACCATAGATGTTTCCCCTACAAATTTTCTTTTTTTAAAAAATTGGAAGACAGTAAATGACCACCTGTACATACACACACATACAAACACACACACACATACTTTTCATTTTCATTTTGCTAACATTTGATAAGTGTGGATATGGCAGCATATCTCCTCACTTTGCCCACTACTTCAGTGTTGATTGCCTAAGAATAAGGACATCCTAAATGACCACAGTACAGTTATCACACACCAGAAGTATAGCATCTAAAATATGCTCCATATTAAAAATTTCCCAATTATCCACCCCCCTCCCACAAAGTCCCCATTTCCCATGAGTTCATGGTGTACTGTGGGAAAAGGTACTTGCCTGTGTAGAAGGTGCAGGAAAAATATACCAGCAAAGGTAAACAAACACGACGGTAAGAAACTGTGGTATCAGTGACACATAAATTGTGCATGGATGATAGATAAAAATGGAAAGACTTTCAGAAGGAACTGCATTTTAAGTATATAGAGATTTTATTTTGGTAATAAACAGAGCTATATTGTTAGTATATATAGGGTACTATACTTATTTGAAGAAATGTTAAGTATTGACTAAGGCATAGAACTAGTTCTGGGCCTCAGAAAAAAAGATTTTGAATAATAATTTCAGTATGCAGTTGGGCAAATTTTTACTTAACTATTTCTGAGTCTTGTTATTGAATATGTGCATGCATGCTAAGTTGCTTCAGTCACGTCCAACTTTTTGTGACCCTCTGGACTGTAACCCTCCAGCCTTCTCTGTCCATGGGATTCTCCAGGCAATAATACGGGAGTGGGTTGCTGTGCCCTCCTTAAGGGGGTCTTCCTGACCCAGGGAGTGAACCTGCATCTCTTATGTCCCCTGCACTGGCAGTTGGGCTCTTGACCGCTAGTACCACCTGGGACACTCTGGTTATTGATTATATCTAAACTTATATCTAGCAACAGAATAGTTATTAATGAAGCAGTTAACAACCAGTTAACAATCAGGATTGCCAGGAGAAATATCAATAACCTCAGATATGCACATGACACTACCCTTTGGCAGAAAGCGAAGAGGAACTAAAGAGCCTCTTGATGAAAGTGCAAGAAGTGAAGTGAAGTGAGGGTCGCTCAGTCATGTTTGACTCTTTGCAACCTCAGGGACTGTAGTCTGCTAGGCTCTTCTGTCCATGGGATTTTCCAGGTAAGAATACTGGAGTGGGTCACCATTCCCTTCTCTAGGGGATCTTCCCAACCCAGGGATCAAACCCAGGTCTGCCGCATTGCAGGCAGATTCTTTACCATCTGAGCCACTAGGGAAGTCAGGAAAGCTACTAGGAAAGTGAGAGAGAAGAATAAAAAAAACTGGCTTAAAACTCAACATTCAGAAAACAAAGATCATGACATCTAGTCCTATCACTTCATGGCAAATAGATGTGGAAACAATGGAAACAGTGACAGATTTGATTTTCTTGGGCTCCAAAAATCACTGCAGATGGTGACTGCAGCCATGAAATTAAAAAACACTTGCTACTTGGGAGTAAAGCTACAACCAACCTAGACAGCATATTTAAAAGCGTAGATGTTGCTCACGAAGATCTGTCTAGTCAAAGCCATGTTTTTTCCATTGGTCATGTATGGATGTGAGAGTTGGACCATACAGAAAGTTGAACGCTGAGAAGTTGATGCTTTTGAACTGTGGTGTTGGAGAAGACTCTTGAGAGTCCCTTGGACTGCAAGGAGATCAAACTAGTCAGTCCTAAAGGAAATCAGTCCTGAATATTCATTGGAAGGACTGATGCTGAAGCTGAAGCTGCAGTACCTTGGCCACCTGATGAGAAGAGCCTACTCATTGGAAAAGACCCTGATGCTGGGAAAGATGGAAGGCAGGAGGAGAAGGGGATGACAGAGGATGAGATGGTTGGATGGCATCACTGACTTGATGAACATGAGTTTGAGCAAGCTCTGGGAGTTGGTGATGGACAGGGAAGCCTGGTATGCTGCAGTTCATGGGGTCACAAAGACACAACTGAGTGACTGAACTGAACCTCTGGGTGAATCAGATTGAGTTTTTTGAAAGAACCTGTTTATCATCTTCAGGGAAGTTCTAGTTGAAACTGGAAAATTTTTAATTTTATTCTAGCTCATTATGTATTATAGGGACTTCAATATTGTTCATTCAAAAATTCAGTACATAGAAACTAGCTATTAGTTGACCTTAGTTTTGTACATTTTTGTTACTTTGTGAGAGTACCCTTAAGGCTCAAATCAAGTTAAAATTAGGGCAGATGGTGTGTGCCTACAAACTCAGACTAAAACTGTATTTTTTTCCTGTCGACACTTGAATAGAAAAAAGTAATCTAAGAATCATGCTATAGTGAACAGTCTTATTCAAAACCACATATACTATAGTATTTTTAAAACCTGGAACCAAAATGTAGATCATTGTGTTTAATAGCAGTTAAACTACATCTGATATTACTTGTATGTCTCTGCTGCTCTGTTTTGGCTTTTGGGTTACATTAGTGGTATGAGAATGATTTTTATATTTAAGTAAGATACACTGCTTCACTGCACAGATGGTATCAGTTTTGAATTACAGTACTAAGTAAAAGAAAACTAGAACAACAATGATTTTGCCAGTCTGTTCTTACTGATTATTTATTTTGGATGATTGTAGTCCTTTTGAAGGTAGCAGACTTAACCTAGAAACTGGAGCCAAGAACCGGATGGGTGGGCACTCCTCCTATTCCCTACTACAGGTCTGCTCATTTTTCCCAAGAGAATCAGTGCAAGTTCTCCCTGAATGCAAGACTTTACTTCCTTAACAAAACTACTGTCTTGATTAACTTCCCTCTGCTCCTCGTTTAAATATCCATGGGTCAGGTAAAGTACTCTGTAGCTCTCACATCCCTATGACCTTGGCCCAATCCTTTTTTTTTTTCCCCTCTTTTTTTTTTTTCATCCTCCCTAGATTAGCTCATCCCTTTCCATGGCTACAAACACCTTCTATCTGTTGTTGGTTCCCACATCCATGTCTTTAGCTCAGATCTGTCTCCTAGCCTACATGCTCATTGGATATTTTCACTTGTGTGCCTCAAGTATCTTGTACTCAACATGCCCTAAACTAATTCATCTTTCAATCTAGGTATGTCCTTATTGTTCTGTTCCTTCTTTTACTACACAGTGGTACCATGCATCTAGTTCCCTAATCAGAAACCTGAAAGTGAGAGTCACTCAGTCATGTCTGACTCTTTGTGACCCCATGGACCCCAAGGACTGTGGTTGTCTAGGCTTCTCTGTCCATGGGATTCTCCGGGCAAGAATAATTGGAGTGGGTAGCCGTTCCCTTCTCCAGGGATCTTCCCAACCCAGGTGTCCCACATTGCAGGTGGATTCTTTACTGTCTGAGTCACGAGGGAAGCCCCAGAATGCTGGAGTGGGTATCCTATCCCTTCTGCGGTGGATCTTCCTGACCCAGAAGTCAAATCAGGGTCTTTTGCATTGCAGGTGGATTCTTTATCAGCTGAGCTACCAGGGATATATAACACCATCTTACCAGGGGACCTGAATATCATCTTTAATTCCTCCCTCTTCATGTTCAGTCAGACACTAAATATTATATACACTATGTCTTCAGTATCTCTCATATCTAGGTACTTTTCTTCATTGTCCAATATCCTTATCAATCTTACAAGGTTCTTTCAGCTCCATCTACTGCTTGCCTAAGCAAGGTGACATCCTTGGTCAAATTTTTTTTTTTTACCCTGCAGTCCTCCTGACACTTATCATTCATGATGATTTTCTTGTGAGAAGCCAGAAATTTTATTGTGGTCTACTGTCCATTAGTAAACCCCAGTCAGAATTGTATGTTTTTCTTCCTAAAGACACTTTGTACATATTGTAGCAGATAGTTGTACTAGCTGGCAAATTCCTTTGAGAAAGCTCTACCTAGAAGTTATGCTTGATATTATTTCAATGTTTTTATTACTGACTACAAAGAAGCTATATACATTATTGACCCTGATAAAGTAATAGAGGTGATTAGATGTCACCGTAGTCTGTCATTTTTCTCCAGACAGGTGATAAAGAGTAAACGTCAGCTTCTGTTGAAGCAAATACTCAAACATACCAACGGAGGTTGGTTGTAGGTAAGTCTCCTCTAAGAGAGGGGTGTTCCTGAAGATCTTAGGAAGGAAGGAAGGAACAAAGAAAGGAATGTCTCCAGTGGAGGGATGTAAACGATGAGGTCAAAATACAAAGCGCTAATGGAGTGATCCTTTTGGCTGGTCTCTGTCTCTAGATGCCCTAAGATGTTTGTTTTCATGATTAAAAAAGAACTCACTGTAGGGCTCGCCCAGAGAAGGGAGTAAGTCCTGATTTGGCAAGATCCTAAAACAGCTGTGTTATATCTTGTTAGTCTATGCTTTGTCTACTGACAGGTCCTCTTGCCTCAGTCTTTGCACATGCTGTTCCCGTTGCCTGTAACATCCTGCCTCCTCTTCACTTGATGAACCCCCACATGCTGTTCGGGTCTCTTTCTTGACACCCTGGGGCTGGGTTAAGTGCTCTGCTGAGTCTCTCTTACTATGGGAACATTTATCACACTGCAGCTTTAGTTTTAAGTTTAGTGACTGTGACTAATTTTACCATTTAAAATGAAAGGGATTTAGAAGGTTTGCTGCTCAAGAGAATTAACTAGAGTTATAAGCCATTTCTCCATTTCTGAAACCAGTAAAGCTATGAGTTGCCTTTGAACCTAATTACAACTTTGAAAATTTGGTGTAACGTACCATAAGATATTTTATGGATGAGAGCTAGCCTACCCCTGCCTAGCTGCAAGTGTCTTGAATGTGAATGCTGGTGTTCTTTTTTTGGTGTGTGCTCCGGTTGAAAAGCCAGTCCAGTCTTGTCCCAACACATGACTTGTGCTTATTTGGCTAATACAATATATCCTACCTGCATTTTCTCTACTTTAATCCTAAAAGTTCTCTTTGCCCTCTTTAGCACTTAGCCCCTAGATCCTCTCCTGTTAGTATGGATATTTGCTTTCATTAACTAGATGTTTTTCCTCAGGTGGTATTATCTAGAACTGTTGTTTTGAGAGTACTTTTATTTCTATGCTCAGAGGAGTTGAATAGACTTGCTATACCATAATCCAAAAAGGATATATATATTTTCCTAATTTATACTTTACTGGAGCCCTATTGGACAATCCAAACAAATTACCTTTGGTTAAGAAAAAAATACCTAAAGATACAGGAATCTGATGTGGAATCTAAAGGAGCAGTGATAAAAAGAGAACATTTCTTTTCAAATATGTTTTCTTCACTTATCACAGTCTTCTTTGTCATTCAAAAGACGTGACACCTGGGCCCTCTGTCTTTTTTCTGTTTTCCAGGCAATGAATCCTCTTGTTACATTAGATCAGTGTGTCTATATCATGATCCTTACATCATTTTACATTGGAGTGTGATATAGACGGTTTTCAATATAATATACAGTAGACTTGATATTTTCAGATTTAACATGTACAGTTCTGAATATTTGCAGTTGATTTCAAAAATCTATGACATGCAGTAAGTTGTAGTTTTGCTGAGATTCATATTTGAGTAATAGATACTATGAGGCAAATTTGTGAGCCTGAAGCATTGACCTAGTGAGTAAGCTTAACTCACACCTCAGGGTCTGCCTCAAAATGAATTTACTGTCTGTTCAGCATCAGAGCTTACACAATAGTTTTTATGAAGTAATAAAACATTTTAAAATGTATTATAAATAAAACGAACTACTAGTCCTATTGAAGAAAGAGAAGAGAAAATATTAAGATCTAAGAACATGATGATTTTTGGTGTGACTGGTGAAGTTTTGAATAAATTAAGGATTAGGATATCTAATTAAATTGTGATTATGAACTAAAATGTGAATGAGTCCATGGCAGTCATCAAGTTAGTGAGCCTATTTCGTTGAGTACTCCAGCCGGTGTGAAATTTGCTCGGGTGAATGAGAAATTGTAGAAGTTGAATAGGTAATTGCGTGCTCTGAAGATAGGAAGAAGTCTGTTATTCTTTGTGGAAATTTTTTTGTAGAAAACCAGGGTCATGGATATAAGATATGAAACAGCAACTATTGAAGGCACTAGTCAATTTCTATTAATAAAATAACCTTTAGTGTGAGTAAAGGTCTATAATTTTGAAGGGGGGATAAAAAATTATACTTTTGTTATACTACGTATAGAAACATACGGAAATATCAAGGGAACATTTCACCCAGAGACGGGCACGTTAAAGGATAGAAGTGATAGAGACTTAGTAGACGCTGGAGAGATCAAGAAGGGATGGAAAGAATGCCCATGGAAGAACTGCACAGGAAAGGTTTTGATGAACTGGATAAGTACGAGCATGTGGTCGATCACCCAGAGCCAAACATTCTGGAGGGTAAAGTTAAGTGGGCCTTCTAGTTGATCTGATGGAATTCCAGTAGAGCTATTGGAATAGCTCTACTATTCCAAGGATGATGATGCTATGAACGTGTTGCACTCAATACATCAGCAAATCTGGAAGACCCAGCAGTGGGCACAGGGCTGGAAAAGGTCAATCCTCATCCCATTTCCCAAGAAGGGTAGTACTAAAGAATGTCCAAACCATTGGACAGTTGCACTCATCTCCCACGCTAGTAAGGTCATGTTTAAAATCTTGCATGCTAGGCGTCAGCATTACGTGAACCAAGATAGGCAGGAGAAACATCAACAACTTAAAATATGCAAATGATACCACTCTAATGGCAGAAAGTGAAGAGGAACTAAAGAGCCTCTTGATGAAGGTGAAAGAGGAGANGCGTCAGCATTACGTGAACCAAGATAGGCAGGAGAAACATCAACAACTTAAAATATGCAAATGATACCACTCTAATGGCAGAAAGTGAAGAGGAACTAAAGAGCCTCTTGATGAAGGTGAAAGAGGAGAGTGAAAAAGCTGGCTTAAAACTCAAAGTTCAAAAAGTGAAGATCATGGCATCTGGTCCCATTACTTCATGGCAAATAGAAGGGGAAAAAGGTGGAAGTAGTGACAGACTTCCTCTTCTTGGGCTGCAAAATCACTGTGGATGGTGACTGCAGCCATGGAATCAGAAGACAGTTGCTTCTTGGCAGGAAAGCTGTGACAAACCTAGACAGTGTGTTGAAAAGCAGAGCCATTACTCTACTAACAAAGGTCCATATAGTCAAGGTTAGTGGTCTTCCCAGTGGTTACATACAGTTCTGAGAGCTATAAAGAAGGCAGAGCACCAAAGAATTAATGCCTTCACATTGTGGCGCTGGAAAAGACTCCTGAGAGTCCCTTGGACAGCAAGGAGACTAAAACAATCGATCTTAACGGAAATCAACTGTGAATACTCCTTGGAAGGACTGATGCTGAAGCTCCAATATTTTGGTCATCTGATGTGAACAGCCAACTCATTGGAAAAGTCTCTGATGCTGGGGAAGATTGACGGCAGAAGAAGAGAGTGTCAGAGGATGAGATGACTGGATGGCATCACTGATGCAATGGACATGAACTTGGGTAAACTTCAGGAGATGGTGAGGGACTGGGAGGCCTGGTGTGTTGCAATCCATGGGGTCGCAAAGACTTGGATGAGACTGGGTGACTGAAACACAGCACATATAGAAAACAAAGGCTAAATGAATAGTCACTAAACTATTTATAATTAACATGCAGAAGGTGATTAGGAGATCCTTTTTTCCTTTTAAAGGTCTGCAACCTTAAGATCTGATTTTCTTTGTGTGACGCAAAGTTAATGTGAAGCACAAACCAGTCCTAGTGCTAGGGACAAGTTTCCTCTTGAGTTCTAGAAGGTGAAGATGTTATAGACTAGAAATGTGCTCCACAAGATGACAGAGACAAAAACAAGTGGTAAGGAGATTATGAATAAGCTGCATATGATTTTCAGAACTCCAGGAAATAGTCTGATATAGAAGTTGCTAACTGCCATATTCAGTCACTTGTGATGCATTGATGAATTGAAGAATGCCTGAGCAGTAAATTTCTCATTAGCTCCATGTAAAATAAATTTATAAAAATGTAGAAAGGGAAAAAATAGTTATTAAGTTTTCTTTAAGGGGCAGGGGATTAAGAGGTAAAACTACTATGTGTAAAATAAATCAATCAGAAAAGATATACAGCAAGGGAATATAGCCAATATTTTATAATTTCTATAAATGGAGTATAACCTTTAGAAATTGTTGAATCACTATGTTGTACACCAGGTATTATAAAAATTTTATAATATTATAGCTAATTTATAAATTAGCTATACCTTAGTTTTTTTTAAAAAAAAGGAAAGAAAGCATCTACCACTTTCTTTGTTTTTCTCCTTTGAATTTTTCACATTGTGGATTAAAACTGCCCCCCCCCCATGTTTTTTTCCACCACTTGTTTCTTTCCCTGATATAACTGCTCACAGCCNTTAGCTATACCTTAGTTTTTTTTAAAAAAAAGGAAAGAAAGCATCTACCACTTTCTTTGTTTTTCTCCTTTGAATTTTTCACATTGTGGATTAAAACTGCCCCCCCCCCCATGTTTTTTTCCACCACTTGTTTCTTTCCCTGATATAACTGCTCACAGCCATCACAAGGTCAAAAGGACCACCGAAAGTTCATTACCTGCTCTTTTGTACCTTTCATCTAGGAGGTAACTGGATGACACAAGTAGTGATGGGCATTTTGTATATGGAATCTTATAATATGTGGCTTTTTGTGTCTTTCTTCTTTCAGTTACTGTAATGTTTTCAGGGTTGATAATTGTAGTATGTGTCAATATTTCATTCTATTTTATGCTTAAATAATACCATATTTTATCCCATTCATCAGTTGATGCATATTTGGGTTGCTTCCACTTTTTGATTATTATGAATAATGCTGATTTGAACATATGTATACAAATTTTTCTTTGAATACCTGTTTTGTGGGGGCCTATACCCAGAACTAGAACTTCTGGATCATATGGTATGTCTATGTTTAACTTTTTGAGAAGATGCCAGACTGTTTTCCACAGCTTGCTGCACCACTTTACCTTCTTACCAGCAACATATGAGGGTTCCAATTTCTCCACAACTCATTAGCACTTGTTATTATCTTTTGTGTCACTAGCTTTACAAATGATTTTTTAAAATTATAGTTGATTTGCAACATTGTGTTTTCAGTGTACAGGTTCAGATTCTTTTTCATTTTGGGTTATCACAGGATACTGAACATAGTTCCATGTGCTGTACAATAAGTCCTTTTTATTTATCTATTTTATATATAGTGATGATACCTATTAATTCCATTTTGTTGTTGTTCTTCAGTCACTAAGTCTGTCCCACTCTTTGTGACCCTGTGGACTGCAGTTTGATAAGCTTCTCTGTCCTTCACTGTCTCCTGAAGTTTGCNCATGTGCTGTACAATAAGTCCTTTTTATTTATCTATTTTATATATAGTGATGATACCTATTAATTCCATTTTGTTGTTGTTCTTCAGTCACTAAGTCTGTCCCACTCTTTGTGACCCTGTGGACTGCAGTTTGATAAGCTTCTCTGTCCTTCACTGTCTCCTGAAGTTTGCTGAAATTCATGTCTTTTGAGTCGGTGATACCATCTAACCATCTCATCTTCTGCTGCCCTCTTCTCTTTTGCAGTCTTTCCCAGCATCAGGGTCTTTTCCAGTGAGTCGCTTCTTTGCATCAGGTGGCCAGAGTATTGGAACTTCAATTTCAGCATTAGTCCTTCCCATGAGTAGTGAACTGAAAGTCGCTCAGTCATGTCTGACTCTTTGTGACCCCATGGACTATACAGTCCATGGAATTCTCCAGGCCAGAATACTGGAGTGGGTAACCTTTCCCTTCCCCAGGGGATCTTCCCAACCCAGGATCAAACCCAGGTCTCCTGCATTGCAAGTGGATTCTTCACCAGCTCAGCCACAAGGGAAGCCCAAGAGTACTGGAGTGGTTAGCCTATCCTTTCTCCAATGGAGCTTCCCGACCCAGGAATCAAACCAGGGTCCTTCCAATGAATATTCAGGTTAATTTCCTGTTGGATTAACTCTTTGATCTCCTTACTGTCCAAGGGACTCTCAGGAGTTTTCTCCAGCACCACAGTTTGAAAGCATCAGTTCTTCAGTGCTCAGCCTTCTTTATGGTCCAGCTCTCATATCCATACGTGACTACTGGAAAAACCATAGCTTTGACTAGTTGGACCTTTGTCAGCAAGGTTGTAATATCTTTGCTTTTTAATTCTCTGTCTAGGTTTGTCACAGCTTTCCTTCCAAGGAGCAAGCATCTTTTAATTTTGTGGCTGCAGTCATTGTCCACGGTGATTTTGGAGTCCAAGGAAATAAAGTCTGTCACTATTTCCTTATGTTTTGTCATTTATTTGCCATGAAGTGATGGGACTGGATGCCATGATCTTAGTTTTTTGAATGTTAAATTTTAAGTCAGCTTTTTCACTCTTCTCTTTCACCCTCATCAAGAAGCTGTTTAGTTCCTCTTCACGTTCTGCTTTTATCCCTCCTCCTCCCTTTTCCCCTTTGGTAACTTTAAGTTTGTTATCTATGTCTGTGAGTCTGTTTCTGTTTTGTAAATAAGTTGATCTGTATTATTCTTTTAGATCCCACACATCAGTGATATCATATAATATTTGTCTCTCTCTACCTGACTACAGATGATTTTGATTGGTACAATTAAAGTCTGAAAGAGCCATTTAAAACTTTTCGTTATTTTTTTGCCCTGTGATATACTTTAGTAGTATTAACAAAGGTCTCAAGGACATATTTCTTATATAAGGTTTTTATATTTAGCAAATTTAATTTATAACAGATTCATAACTAGATTTTGAACTTTTCTTCTTTAAACAGTTTCTTCTGAGTAGTAATCTAATATTTCCTCCTTTTTGCTATTATTTGGATTCTTCTTTTTTTTCTTCTTCTAACTTCTTGAGATACCTATTAATTAAAAATTTTTTCATTGTGGTAAAATATACATAACATAAAATATAAGTAACCTATAAAAGTATACATAACATAAAAGTTTCATTGTATATATATCCCATAGTTTATGTGTCTATTCATCTGTTGTTTCTACCTTTTGGCTGTTATGAACAGTGCTGCTGTGAACACTGGTGTACATGTTCTGCTCACTGCTTTCGGTTCTTTGGGATATACACCCAGAGGTGGAATTGTTGGGTCATATTGTAATTCAAGTTAATTTTTAAAGGAACAGTCATATGCTCTTTTCCATAGTGGTTGCATCGTGTTACATTCATCCCAGCAATGCTCAAGGGTTCCAGTTTCTCCACAGTTTCACTGGCACTTATTTTCTATTGTTTCTTTTGATGATAGCCGTCCTAATGTATGTGAAGTGATATCTTTTGGTGGTTTTTAATTTACACTTCCCTAATGATTAGTGGTTCCACTCTTTTCATGTGCTTATTAGCCATTTGTATATCTTGTTGGGATAATGTCTATTTAAGACTTTTGCCCATTTTTAAATCAAGTTGATTTTGTTGTTGTTGAGTCATAGAACTTCTTTATATATTCTCCATTTTAACTCATTATAAATATGATTTCCAAATATTTTTCCATTGTATTCTTTGATGCCTAAAAGTTTTAAATTTTTATGAAGTTCAGTTTCTTTTTACACCTGTACTTTTGATGTCATATCCAAGACAACATTACTGAGGTCAGTGTTATTAAGGTTTTCTCCTGTGTTTTCTTCCAAGTTTTATAGTTTTAGCTCTTATATTAAAATTTGATCCATTTTGAGAAATTTTGTATATGAGATAAGGTTGAAGTGAAAGTGTTAGTTGCTCATTCATGTCCAACTCTTTGCATCCCATGGACTGTAGCTCGTCAGGCTCCTCTATCCATGGAATTCTCCAGGCAAGAATACTAGAGTGGGTAGCTATTCTCTTCTCCAGGGGATGTTCCCAACTCAAAGATTGACCCGGGGTCTCCTGCATTGCAGGCTGATTCTTTACCATCTGAGCCATGAGTACATTAATTTTTAAATCTTTAAAAAATATACACGGTTATAGTTATAAATGCTTTAATTATGTCCCACTTGTTTTGATTATGGAATTATTCCATTTTCTTCTTGGGAGTTTTGTCAAATTTTGCTTTATGTAGGTTGATACTGTATCATTTGATCTATTCAAATTTAGAATTATTATCTTGTTCTCATGAGTTGAATTTTTGTCATGATGAAGTGAACCTCTTTCTCTGGTAATGATTTCTGCTCTAAAGCCTATTTTGTTTAACAGAAATAGGTACACCAACCCTATTTTTGTCAGTGTTTATATCTATACTCAGCTTTTCTTGAAGTTTTAATTGTCACCCTGATAAACACTGTATGTTTGGATTTTAGAAATTCATTCTGATCATCTTTTAAAAACTAGATCATTTTAGTCTATTTACATTTGATTTGATCAGTGATAAATCAGCTTTTTATTTCCTTCCTTCTTTGTACTGTAACTCTTCTGCATGCCATTTTCTCTCCTTTTTTGCATTCTTTTTGAATGATAATTTAAAAAAAATCAATTCATAGTTTGTTCATGTTATTTTCTAAATTACCTAATCTATATTTGTTCTTTTAATGGTTATCCTAGAAGTTCTCCTCCCGTTTTCTTTCTTCACTTCCCTAACAGTTTACTTTCCAAATAAACTACGTCTGGGGAACCTCAAATAAGGCATTTATTGTTCTTGGGATTTAGAGTTCTAAGATCTGTGGATTAACATGCATATTGATGATGGGAAGATATAATTAGAAGATGTTCGGTTTCCTTAATGGTAGTAGATATGGAAATCTGTGGATCAAATCCCCTTAGTTCTCATGAGGTTTTTATATATTTTTGGTCATTTACCACTCCTCATGCTTGAATGTTATTGTTTGGAACCCAGTGACATCCTTACCCACTCAGCAGGGAGAAGTAATTGATACGTGAAATCCTCATACATTCTTCAAAGTTTACTGCAAGATTGGATGGACATGAAGACCAGTTTTCTGGGAACATTCTCTTAGCAAGTCTAAACTTAAGGCATGTCTAAGCATCGTTCTGAAATTTGTATGCTACAGTTAAGGTTAAAATTAAAAATTTTTTAAAGTTTGAGAACAATAGAGGTTTTATGAATATTGGAATTTATATGAATTCTGTGGAGAAGAGTGACTTATGAATTTTAGCATGATCAAAGCCTTAGCTATTGATTGATATTAACACATAAAATTATTATTCTGTTGATACAAATGTAATTGTGGTTTCAGACCATGAATTTTTAAATCATTATAACTAGGCTCAAACACATCTTTATTAAGCAAAATAGTAACAATTACAATCAACACATTTTTGCCAATAAGAAATAAGTTTATTCCTGTAGCATAAAAATTTGTGCTTAGGGATTTGAAAAACTCTTGGAAAGTGTTTTCTGCATCCTGATGGTTGTAGAAGCAAAAAGTTGTCAAGATGCTTGAAGAAGTGGTAGTCAGTTGATGAGAGGTCAGGTGAATATGGAGGATGAGGCAAAACTTCTTAGCCCAATTTGTTCAACTTTTGACGCATTGCTTGTGTAACGTGTGGTTGTACATTGCTATAAAGAAGAAGAGTCCTTTCTGTTGACCAGTGCCAGCTGCAAGCATTGCAGTTTTTGGTGCATCTCATTGATTTGCTGAGTGTACTTCTCAGATGTAATGGTTTTGCTGGGATTCAGAAAGCTGTAGTGGACCAGACAGGCAGCAGACCACCAAACAGTGACTATGATGTTTTTTTGGGGGGTGCAAGTTTGACTTTGGGAAGTTTTTTGAAGCTTCTTCTCAGTCCATCCACTGAGCTGGCCTTTGCTGGTTGTATAAAATCCACTTTCCGTTGCACATCACAGTCCAATTGAGAAATGGTTTGTCATTGTTCCCTAGAAAAAGAGAAGATGACACTTCAAAATGAAATGTTTTAATTTTCAGTCAGCTCATAAAGTACCTACTTACCCAACTTTTTTCACCTTTCCAGTTTGCTTCAAATGCCAAAGCAGCGGTCAATGTTGAGTTCTTCAGCAACTTCTCATGTGGTTGTAAGAGGATCTGCTTTGATGATCCTCTCAATTGGTTGTTGTCAACTTCTGATAGCCAGCTACTGCATGCTCTTTATCTTCAAAGCTTTCGTCTCCTTTGCAAAACTTCCTGAACTGTACATTCGTTAGCAGTTCCTAGGCCAAATGCATTGTTGATGTTGTGAGTTTTCTCAGCTGCTTTACGACCCATTTTGAACTCAAATAAGAAAGTTGCTCGAATTTGCTTTTTGTCTAACATCATTTCCCTAGTCTAAAATAAATTTAAAATAAACATCAAGTAATGTCAGTAGCAATGAAACACAAAGTGAGAAATGCACTTTAAAATGATGTATAACATAACCACATGTATTTAAGAATGTATTCCAATACCAAACACCAAGGTTCAATAGTGCAACCACAATTACTTTTGTACCAACCTAATAATACCCTGTGGAGTACAAGTACAAAAGATAGCTCTCCTTTTATGGAGGGTTACCCTGGTGGCTCAGGTGGTAAAGAATCCTCCTGCAGTGTGGGAGACCTGGGTTTGATCCTTGAGTTGGAAAGATCCTCTGGAGGAGAGCATGGCAACCCACTCCAGTATTGTTGCTGGAGAATCCCCATGGACACAGGAGCCTGGTGGGCTATAGTCCATGGGGTCACAAAGAGTCAGACAGGACTGAGCGACTAAGCACAGTGTGCTCTTTATGGTGTGCTCTTTTTATGATATAATCATATTTATTTATTCAAGGTTCAATTGTGCAGTTTTTAGGTTCCTACTATAACTAGTGGAAATGCAAACACTCAGTGATTGTGTGAAAACTGTACCTGTTAATTTATATATATTTCAGTGGAAGTAGATAGTGCTATATATAGGAAATATATGCTTCTGAGCATTTACTTCTTCAGAGTTTTTAAAGGTTTAGAAAATTTAAAAAACAAAGACTGAATCCCATGTAGTACCTTTGACAAGCTGTAAAGAATGCATTGTTGTCGTTGTTTAGTTGTTGAATTGATCCAGTTCTGCGACCCCCACAGACTGCAGCCCAGTCCTTTGTCATCTCCTGTAGTTTGCTCAGATTCATATTCATTGAGTCAGTGATGCCTTTCAACCATCTCATCCTCTGTTGTTCCCTTCTCCTCATGCCATCGATCTTTCCCAGCATCTGGGTCTTTATCTATGGGTTGGCTCTACGCATCAGATGGCCAAAGTATTGAAGCTTCAGCTTCAGCATCAGGTCCTTCCAATGAATATTTAGGACTGATTTCCTTTAGGATTGACTGGTTTGATCTTCTTGCAGTACAAGGGACCCTCAAGAGTCTTCTCTAGTACCACAGTTTGAAAGCATCAATTCTTCAACATTCAGCCTTCTCTTTATGGTCCAACTCTCACAACTGTACATAACTACTGGAAAAATCATAGCTTTGACTATATGAACCTTTGTCACCAAAATGATGTCTTTGCTTTAATAATCTGTTTAGATTTGTCTTAGCTTTTCTCCGAAGGAGAAAGCATCTTTTAATTTTGTGGCTGCAGTCACCATCCACAGTGATTTGGAGTCCAAGAAAATAAAATCTGTCACTATTTCCTCTTTTTCCCCATCTATTGCCGTGAAGTGGTTGGACTGGATGCCATGATCTTAGNTGAACCTTTGTCACCAAAATGATGTCTCTGCTTTAATAATCTGTTTAGATTTGTCTTAGCTTTTCTCCGAAGGAGAAAGCATCTTTTAATTTTGTAGCTGCAGTCACCATCCACAGTGATTTGGAGTCCAAGAAAAAAAAATCTGTCACTATTTCCACTTTTTCCCCATCTATTGCCGTGAAGTGGTTGGACCGGATGCCATGATCTTAGTTTTTTGAATGTTGAGTTTTAAATCAGCATTTTCACTCTTCCTCTTTCACCCTCATTAAGACACTCTTTAATTCCTCTTCACTTTCTGCCGTTAGAGTGGTATCATCTGTATATCTGAAGTTGTTGATATTTCTCCCGGCAGTCTTGATTCCGGCATGTGAGTCATCCAGCCCAGCATTTTGCATGTTGTATATACTCTTCATATAGTTAAATAAACAGGGTGACAACATATAGCCTTGATGAACTCCTTTCCCAGTTTTGAACCAGTCTGTTGTTCCATGTCTGGTTCTGTTACTTCTTGACCTGCCTATAGGTTTCTCAGTAGACAGGTAAGGTGGTCTGGTATTCCCATCTTGATAAGAATTTTCCACAGTTTCTTGTGATCTATACAGTAAAGGCTTTAGCATAGTTAATGAAGCAGAAGTAGATGTTTTTCTGGAATTCTCTTGCTTTTACTGTGATCCAGCAGATGTTGGAAATTTAATCTCTGGTTCCTCTACCTTTCTAAATCCAGCTGTACATCTGGAAGTTCTCAGTTCATGTAATGTTGAAGCCTAGCTTGAAGAATTTTGAGCATTACCTGCGGATTTCACATTCACTTCAGTTCAGTTCAGTTGCTCAGTTGTGTCCAACTCTTTGCGACCCCATGAATCACAGCAAGCTAGGCCTCCCTGTCCATCACTAACTCCTGGAGTTCACTCAGACTCACATCCATCGAGTCCGTGATGCCATCCAGCCATCTCATCCTCTGTNGTATAAGTTAAATAAGCAGGGTGACAATATACAGCCTTGACGTACTCTTTTTCTTATTTGGAACCAGCCTGTTGATCCATGTGCAGTATTAAATATAAATGGAGAAGCTATAGATTGAAATTAAATTCTTAGAGGAGCAGAAAAATGAAAGAGAAATGTGATTGGAAAAAAGAAAAAGAATGAAGTGCTATAGTGCTAATCAAATAGAAACACTGGATGTGAATACTCAACAAACCAATCAAGATGGAAGAACATAGGAAATATGTGTCCTGGCACAGGCTTGATAATGCAAGATGTTAACACCAGTATTAAACACTGAATCCAGGTGCTAGGTGATGTAACTATTACCTATTATGAGAATGCATATAAGGAAATTTACAGAAAACATAAAAGCACAGATGTGAGAGTGCAACTTGCCAGGAGAATTTGTATCATGCCATGCTAAGACCAAGCAATAATCTTGAAATGGTCCAGTGATTTTCAAGTATTAATAATATGTAGGCAGATAAATAAAATACATCAATGTCTAACTAAAAACTATTAAGATCTGTTGGAGCAAATAGTTCCATAGCAAGTTTAATTATCTCTTGAAAGGTCCATCTAGTCAAGGCTATGGTTTTTCCAGTGGTCATGTATGGATGTGAAAGTTGGACCGTGAAGAAGGCTGAGCACCGAAGAATTGATGCTTTTGAACTGTGGTGTTGGAGAAGACTCTTGAGAGTCCCTTGCACTGCAAGGAGATCCAACCAGTCCATTCTGAAGGAGATCAGCCTTGGGTGTTCATTGGAAGGACTGATGCTGAGGCTGAAACTCTAGTACTTTGGCCACCTCATGAGAAGAGTTGACTCATTGGAAAAGACTCTGATGCTGGGAGGGATTGGGGATGGGAGGAGAAGGGGACGACAGAGGATGAGATGACTGGATGGCATCACCAACTCAATGGACATGAATTTGGGTAAACTCCAGGAGTTGGTGATAGACAGGGAGGCCTGGCGTGTGCAGTCCATG
>SJYV01011131.1:1191270-1220923 GCA_006410875.1 Neotragus pygmaeus | reverse complement strand
GGTCATCACAGAGGACAGAGATGAGCTCCTTATATATCTATAATTATTTAAATTGTCTTTTTCAGTATTTAGAATGTACTATTAATCTAAGAACTCATGTATTTCTTGAATATTTATTGCTTTTGTCTCTTTAAATATTGCTTCTCTTCCATTCTCTCCACTTTTTCTTTTTTGCTGTGACACCTTCTAGATGTTTGTGAAACTAACCTTTATGTTTTCTAACTTGTCTCTCATAATTTTTGATTTTCTTTCTGGGCTGCATCCTGAGTGAATTTCATAGTTATTGTCTTCAAATTTTCTAGCTCTTTAGTTTTGCCTAAAGTATCTTGTGTACTGCATTTTTAATTTTAATGACTGTATTCTTCACTTAAATAATTTTCAATTGATTCTTTTTTAATCTTTTATTGTTTTAACTCAGAGTTTGTGCTTTATAATTTCTTATTTTTAATTAGGTTTTTAACACCTTAAATACAATTATTTTGATTTTTAATTGAAGTATAATTTACTTACAATGTTGTATTAGTCTCAGGTGTGTAACGTAGTGATTTGATATTTTTGTACATTACAAAATTATAACCACAGTAAGTCTAGTTCCCATCTCTTACTATACAGAATTATTACAGTATTACTGACTTTATTCACTGTGCTGTATATTTATTCCCATGACTTATTTATTTTATAAATGGAAGTTGGTAGTTCCTATTAATCTCCTAACCTGTTTTGCCCTTTCTACTTACTCACCTGTCCTCTGGCAGCTGCTAGTTTTTCCCTGTGTCTCTATAAGTCTTTTTCTGTTTTTGTTATATTGTTCATTTGTGGTGTTTTTGTTGTTGTTCGGTTACTTAGTTGTGTCTTACTCTTTGCAGCCCCTGAACTGCAGCATACCAGGCTTCCCTATTCTTCACTGTCTCTCTGAGTTTGCTCAGACTCATGTCCATTCAGTCAGTGATGCCATCTATCTCAGTCTCTGTCACCCCCTCCTCCTCTTGCCTCAACCTTTCCCAGCATCAGTATCTTTTTCAGTGAGTCCACTCTTCATATCAGGTGGCCAATGCATTGAAGCTTCAGCTTCAGCGTCAGTCCTTCGAATGAATATTAAGAATTGGTTTCCTTTAGGATTGAACTGGTTTGATCTTGCAGTCCAAGGGACTCTTAAGAGTCTTTTCCAGCACCACAGTTCAAAAGCATTAATTCTTCAGTGCTCAGCTTTCTTTATGGTCCAGCTCACGTCTGTACATGACTATTGGAAAAACCATAACTTTGGCTATACAGACCTTTTAAGACTCCACATATAAATGAAATTTTATGGTGTTTGTCTTTTTCTATCTAACTGATTTCATTTAGCATAATATCTTCTATTAATAGATCCACCCATGTTGTTTCAAATGGCAAGGTTTCATACTTTTTTATGGCCGAGTGATATTACCTTGTGTGTGTATCTACATCTGTGCTTGTCCATTGTGTATATGTGTCTGTTTGTATGCGTCTCACATCTTTACTCGTTTATGTATTAATGGACTTCTGGGTTGCTTCCATATTCGACTATTGTAAATAATGCTACAGTGAACTCTGGTTTGCATATATCTTGTTGAATTAGTGGGGGTTTTTTTTTTTGGATAAATACCCAGAAGTGTTATTGCGGGGCCATATGGTAGTTTTATTTTTAAATTTTTGAGAAACTTCCATACTATTTTCCATAGTGGCTGTACCAATTTATATTCCCACCAACTATGTACTAGGATTCCTTTTTTTCCACATCCTCACTAATATTTATACTTTGTTATCTTTTTAATGATAATCATTCTGACAGGTTTTGATTTGCATTTCTGTGATGATTAATGATATTGAGTATATTTTCATGTGCCTGTTGACTGTCTCTATGTCTTCTCTGGAAGAATGCCTTCACGTCCTTTATTTTTTTAATTGGATTTTTAAAAATATATTGGACTGTATGAGTTTCTTATATGTTTTGGTTGTTAACCCCTTTTGGATGTATCATTTGCAAATGTCTTCTCCCATTCAGTTGGTTGCCTTTTTGTTTCATTGATAGTTTCCTTTGTTGTGTAAAAGCTTTTTAGTTTGATGTGGTCTCATTTGTTTATTTTTGCTTTTGTTGCCCTTGCCTGAGGAGACAGATCAAAAAAAAAAAAAAATTCCTAGAGACCGATGTCAAAGAGCTTACTGCTTGCTTTCTTCTAAGAGTTTTATGGTTTCAGGTCTTAAATTTAAGTCTTTAATTCAGTTAAATGTACTTATTTTGTTGGACTATTTTATAATATTCATTTCATCTGAAATGAATTAGTGGTTTGATGGCTGATTTTGTTAGTTGCCTTTATTGGGATTAGATTTCCTCATGTACTTTGGAACTTTGGTTGAATGGCATGTTTTGAATGCAGCATATTTTTTAATTGTTTTCATTGATTCACTTTCTGCCTCTCTTTCTCCCTCTCTGCTTAGTCTTCCTTATTTAAAGCAATTTATAGTTGTCTCTGGGGCTTTCATGGAGCCCTAGTCCAGAATTGCCATGGTGTTTCAGTTACTTGGGCAATCACAGGCTGCTTCATTGAATTCCTTATCTCTGGCTGGTCTGTGTTCTCCCTGCTCCCTAGGGACAGCTCCGTATGAGATAACCAATCTTCTTTCAGGAATGGAGGAGCCCTCCTCCAGTTTCACCTCCAACCCTGCCTCAGGTAGGATCCTAGGTCTGACTCTGTCCTTGGTGGGTTATGGTTAGTTTGAGCAAACTCCAGGAGATAGTGAAGGACAAGGAAGCCTGCCATGCTGCAGTCCATGGGATCACAGAATAGGACTCAACTGAGCAACTGAACAACTACCACCAACTTTTGTATGTTTCATGCTTCAAGTTACAGTGCTTGTTTTTGGATCCTGAGCTTAGGAGGCTAAAGGCTTTAACTCTAAGAATTTACTCCACTCTGTTTCTGCCTCATATCTATCAGACAGAAATTTTTCTATTGTTTTTGAACTTGCTTGCATCCTCTTGGTTTTCTCTTCTTGTTTCCTCTCTCTTTGCTGTGTTTGGAGTAGAGGGGATCTATCAAGGAGTGAATTTACTTGCCATCTTAACTGGAGGTCACATGGGCTGAGGGTTTAAAGGAAACAAAGTGAGATATTTGGTTTTACATAGTACTAAAAGCTAACCACAAAAATGCTTTTCTGTTTGAGTTCAGTGACCCACAGCATACAATCATTTAAACTCCTCCTTCAGAGGCTTGCAGCCCCAAAAAGATGAGTGGGATTAAGCAGGTGGGATTTATTAGGATGCCATGGTTCTCTACAAGGATTTCACTTTTTATTTTGATGGTAATTTTAAGAATTCAATTGTTTCCAAACACCCACAGTTCTAACTAAATAGTGTCTTAAGACATCAGAGCCTGTAGTTGTGTTTGTCTTGGTGCCAAGGAGCACTACTTTTAGATGCTGAAAACTGAACAGAAGTGAAAATGTAAATAATATGTGTGAATGAGAGAGTGAGTGATTGCTGTTTCTGGCTGGCTGGGGTGCCCCTTTTTGATGCTGTCTGCAGCATTCCGTGTTTTCTTCTCTCCCAGCCTTCCCAGAAAGAATTATGTTTTATCTGTTTGCAGTTCCTGATTTCCTCATTAGCCATGGGTTGCTTGAGAGGAAATGGGAATGCTGCCATTTTTTTATTTGCAGTGTTTTTAGAGTTCCTGTCATATGGTAGTTTTCCAATAAATATGTGGGATTTTTTGTTTGTGTTTATTTAGTAATAAATTATGAGTAGAACCAAGGATGGAAAGAGGCAGAAATAACTTGGAGCCAAGTTACTAATGACAAAGGCAAGAAGATTTCTAATATTTTAATATCTAATGTGCTCCTCAGCCCATTTTTCTTCCAATCTCACTGAAAGCTCACAGTCTTACTGTCTGTCAGTTAAATGAATTGAGGACAAGAATGCAATGAAAGTAAGTCACCACTATTTCTAACAGAATGTATGTGGGAAGACTGATATTTCTCAATCCCAGTGATAGGTCCTTGCTGCTCTGATGGAAACAAGGTCAGGAGTTTCTATCTGAACAGCTTCAAAGGCAAGCAGTCCTAAAGGGATGTTTCTATTTGGAGGCCAGATCCAGAGAGCAGCTCGTTTTCCCACGTGGCTTGGGACATGGATGGGAGAATGGAGCTCAGTAACCCCCCAGAAAGTTATCTGCTAGGTTAAATTTCCTTAATTCTTTGCAAAACTGAGTGAAGAGTATGTACACTCTGCACCTGGATTGCAGTTGCCTCCTCTGATTTCTTTGGTCCAGGTTTTGTTTATGATTGGGGTTTGTTTGAAATTATCTGCAAATTTAAGGTCTGTGTTTTTGATTAGAGTGTCTGAGAGACAAAACACTCCTGACTCAACAGAGAAAAAGCCAGCTCCTCCTAGTGGAATTTTTCTTAAAACCTCATTGTTTTAACAGGAAAAAGTGTATCATTTGTTTCTTTAGTAAGCACTTTATGGGAGCAAGAATATTTTATTGTGAAAAATTTTAAAGAAAGCTACAAATACATGGACAAATTTATCAATCCTGCTTAAAGTAATGAAGCAAAGAAACGTTAAAAAGTAAATTGAGAATACTGGTATCAGGGTTTCAGTAAGGAAGAGGAAGAATATTGTCAAGTTTAAGCATAGTTGAGCATAAATTTCTTAACTTTATATTTGATTACATTTAATGGAGGTTTTAAGTAGTTTCTGATAAGGCTATTGTACCCCTAGTTAACGACATTGACTGGAGGCTAGATATTTGTCTCTTTTCCTTCTTCCATAAACACTGTGTTTTCTAGCCTTCTGTCCATAAATCTCTGTGTAGTGCTTATTTCATGGGAGAAGTGATGTCAGTTGATTCATACTCAGGGAAAATGGGGGAAAAAAACCCAAAACAGTGTTTTTTAATCAGGTTGCCACTGAGTAGGTTATGGTCTATATTTGGCAAATGTAGACTTACCTCTCATACTTGGAGATTGTGCAGACCAAAAGAAAGTAATTTCAGAACCTTTTGGCCACCCTGACAGGTATATAATACACAGCCATTTTTGATACTATGAGATTTATAGCGAACTTCATTTTAAATGTTGACAGTATGGGAACTGCATGTCTTTCTGTCAGCCCCAAAGCCAGCATTTTATCTGAGTCTCTCCTCTACAGCAGCCTTAGTGGACTTGTTTGTTTACTTATTTATTCACACGTTTGTTCAGCAAATACTTATTGAACTTCCACTGTGTGCCAGCTACATACATAGCCTTGGTTTTCAGAATGTGTTCAGCAAACCAGGTTCTGAGGAGATGTGCCAGCGAGGACACATTTGACTGTAAGAAAACCCAATAAAAGGTGGCTTAAACCAAAAGGAAAATTCCAAGGTTGGCTACTTCATTCCCTTAGCTGTGCTAGTGAGGGGACCCAGGTCCATCTTTCTGCTTTGCTGTTTGCAGCATGTTAGATTACTTACTCCTTGAATCCCTAGGTAACTACTGCTGTTGTGTCCCATGAAGATTGCAGTGTATAATATGGGGAACAAGTGAATTTATCCACTAATATTCTCCAGTGGAAGCTCAGTTCTTATTGTCCAGAGTTGTCTATAACATTGCCCATTCCTATAGTTAGTTGGAAGGCAAATGGAAATACCATGACTGGAAGGCACCAACCATTCTTAAAATGTGGTATTGGGTATCTCTGAGAACTTTCAGAAGACCGATGAGGGCAAAACTATTTTCATAGTAGTGCTAAAACATCATTTGTGTTTCTTACTCTAATTTTCTCACTAGTCTACAGTAGAGTTGTTAAGAGTTGTTGATTTATGGTGATGTCATTGCTTTGGAATATATTCCAGCTAGTGGAATGTATTCTTGGGTTTTAAATTTTTCTTAGTTTTAATTTCTAGTGTGGTAAATATCGATATATATAACTCACATAAATAAAAGTTGTCAGTAATGCCCTCAGTGATGTGTATGACTATAAAGGGGAGTCTGAGAACAAAATGTTGAGATCCACTGGTCTCATTAATCAAGATTCACCCCTGGTGAGAAAATAATAGCAAATGAAACAACTGACAAAGGATTAATTTCCTAAATATACAAGCAGCTCATATAAGTAAATACTGGAAAAACAACCCAATCAAAAAGTGAGAAAAAGACCTAAACAGACATTTCTCCAAAGAAGACATACAGATGGTTAATAGACACATGAAAGATGCTCAAACATTGCTCATTATTATTGAAATACAAATCAAAACTACAATGAGATATCACCTCACACCAGTCAGAATAGCCATCATCAAAATGTCTACAAACGACAAATGCTGGGGAGGGTGTAGAGAAAAGGGAACCCTCTTGCACTGTTGGTGGGAATGTAAATTGATACAGCTACTGTGGAAGACAGTATATGCTGTGCTTAGTTGCTCAGTCATGTCTGACTTTGTGACCCCATGGACGGTAGCCCATCAGGCTCCTCTGTCCATGGGGATTCTCCAGGCAAGAATAGTGGAGTGGGTTGCCATGCCCTCCTCCAGGGGGTCATCCCAACTCAGGGATCAAACCCAGGTCTCCTGTATTGTAGGCATATCCTTTACCTGTCTAGGTCACCAGAGAAGCCCAAGAATATTGGAATGGGTAGCCTATCTCTTCTCGTGGGAACTTCCTGACCTAGGAATTGAACTGGGGTTTCCTGCATTGCAGGTGGCTTCTTTGTCAGCTGAGCTACCAGGGAAGCCCAGAAGACAGTATGGAGACTCCTTTAAAAATTAGGAATAAAACCACCATATGACCCAGCAATCCTGCTACTCAGCATATACCCTGAGGAAATCCCACTGTTCATCACAGATCTACTTGCAATAACTTAGACATGAAAGCAACCTATATGTCCATTGACTGATGAATGGATAAAGAAGCTATGGTACATATATACAGTGGACTATTACTCAATCATATAAAGGAATGCATTTGAGTCAGTTCTAATGAGGTGGATGAACCTAGAGCCTATAATACAGAGTCAAGCATGTCCAAAAAAGAAAAACAAATATCATATACTGACATATACATATGGAATCTAGAAAGATGGTACCGATGAAATTATTTTCAGGGCAGCAGTGAAGACACAGAGAACAGACCTATGGATATGGGGAAGGAGGGTTGGGGAGGAAGGAGAGGGTGAATGTGTAGAGAGAGTAACATGGAAACTTACATTACCATATGTAAAGTAGATAGCCAATGGGAATTTGCTGTATGACTCTGGGAACTCAAACTGGGGCTCGGTAACAACCTGGAGGAAGTGGGATGGGGTGGGAGGTGGGAGGGAGGTTCAAGTGGGAGGGAACCTATGTATATCTATGGCTAATTCATGTTGATGTTTGGCAGAAACCAACACAGTTCTGTAAAGCAATCATCCGTCAATTAAAAAAAAAGATTCACCCCTGGTATTTGGGAAGATCCCAGCCTTCCCCAAGACTCAATAGCTATGAGATTTCTGGGCAAAACTGATTCTCTTAGCAAAGAAGCTGTAGAGGGGTTAGGGCTATTGGATGGGCAACCAGCAGTGTTTATGGAATCATTCTGAGGGTGGGGGCTTTGGTGGAAGAGCATGACTGGAATGCAGGAAGTGCTCCAGGTCCTACCTCAGCTTTGACTGGAGTCACTGCTGGTCTAGTCTTTTATTTTTATTTTTTAAATTGTGGTAAAATATACAAACCATAAAATTTATCATTTTAGCCATTTAAAAAAAGTGTACAATGCGGCAGCCCCGAATTACACTCCCATTGTAGGGCAGCCATCACCACCGTTCATCTCTAGAATATTCTCACCTTCCCATCTGAAACTGTTTACCCTTAAACAGCAAATCCCTGCCTTTTCCGTTTCTCTCAGCCCCCGACAACCACCATTCTGCTTTCTGTTAAGAGTTTGACTACTCTGTAAGTATCTCCTATTAGTGGAATCATATAATATTTGTCCTTTTGTGTCTGGCTTATTCCTCTCTGTGGATTCAGGGTTCATCCATATATGCATCAGAAACACCTTCCTTTTTGTGATTGAATGATATTTCACTGTATATATGTATATATTTAGTTGACCCATCCATCTTTTGGTGAATATTTGGGTGGTTTATACCTTTTGGCTATTGTGTATGCTGCTGTGAGTATGAGGAAAAAATTATCTGTTTGAGTCTTTACTTTTATTATTTTGGATATGTATATAGAAGTGGGTCAGATGGTAATTCAGTGTTTAATTTTTTAAAAGGAACCACCATACCATTTTTACACAGCAATACTATTTTGCATTTCCGCTAGCAGTTGAGATTCCAGTTTCTCGACATTCTCACCAGCACTTGCTTTTTTTTTTTTTTAATGATAGCCAGCCTAGGGGGTATAAAGTAATATCTCATGGGGGTTTTGATTTGCCTTTACGTAATGATTAGTGTTGAACTTAAAAAATTTTTTTTTCAATATTATTCAAGTATGGTTGATTTATAGTGTTGTGTTAATTTCTGCTATACAGCAACATGATTCAGTTATACATGCACACACACGTACACATACCTATGTATTCTTTTTCATATTCTATTCCATTATGGCTTATCACAGTATATTGAATATAGTTACCTGCTCTATATGGTAGGATCTTGTTTATACATTCTGTATGTAACAGTTTGTATCTGCTAATCCTTAACTCCCAATACACCCCTCCTCCACTTCCTTTCCACCTAAGTTCTAGGATATCTCTGGATGGAATTGCCATATGAGATGTGAAAGTGTCACTCAGTAGCAATGCTAATTGAGGGCCAGAATACCACAGGTTAGGTTATAGATTGTATATTTTTTCACCCTGAAGCTTAGTAACTTAGGAGAGGAAAATAATGTCACATAATGTTAAACAAGAGGCTGAAGTTGCTCACGTCACTAGTGGTCCCAGCACTGTGGTAGACTCAACATCCTGTGTGTCCCTGCCTGTGGCTCTTTGACGTTGGGGCTGCATAAATACTCAGGTGTTAATATGCAACTTTAGGAGCCTACTTTGCTTTCTGAAAGATAATTTGAGAACCACTATATTAGGGCATGTTCTTGCCAGGTTCTTAACACTTCTTGATTACTAAATTAAGGGAAATGTTTTTATTTTTAATGAGTTAGGGCACTTTGCTCCAGTCTATCTCCCATTTGTTTCTTCATTTTTTGTTACTTTTCTTCCAACAGTGCTTAAGTGTTTTGATGCTTTTATTTCCTTCTTCCAATCTAATGAATTATGCTTGGTGAATTCCTCATACCTTGTGTAAAGATTTCTATGAAATTTTTGGTTATATCCTTTTTTCCAAAGAAAGATAGCACTAAGTTGTGTCCAACTCTTGCAATCCCATGAACTATATAGGCTGCTAGTTTCCTGTGTCCATGGGATTCACCAGGCAAGAATACTGAAGTGGATTGCCATTTCCTTCTCCAGAGGAACTTCCCGACCCAGGAATTGAACCCAGGTCTCCCTCATTGCGGGAGATGCTTTACCGACTGAGCTACATGGGAAGGTTTTGTAAAGAAGCCAACCCAAATGGGGAACTTTTAGCCTTAGAGTATTACCTCTCTCACCTGCTATACTTTGAGTCTGAGCCCTGTCAATTTGGCAGCTTTCAGTATGAACCTTTATAGACAGTGGTTGAGCTACAGAGTATCTTTGTGCCTTGGTGATTTGAGTTCATAAAAAAGTGCTTTAGCAAGCAACAAAGTAACTTTTGACCAGTTTATAAATGAGAGGGAAAGGACAAATGCCCTTGATCCAAACCTGAGACATATGGACTGTCTCTCTTTTCAGCTCTCAGATGTTTGAAGGATCCTAAGGCTGGTTTCCCTTGCCGCTTTTTTCCTTCCCCTCCCACCTCCTGCTTTCCGCTGATGAGCAGGAAACAGACATGAACAAGCATGTGGGAGTCTTTCACAGGTTAGTCACTTCTGTTCAGATGCCCAGGTCTCTCTGCTCATAGGACTATTACTTTAGTTCAATCTACATGAGAATTTCTGAAGCTGATTTTATTTTCTTTGGGAAACATAAACTGAGACTAACAGTTACTGTTAATTTTAGTCTCCATATGTGGAGAAGGCGAAAACATGATTTGATTCTGTATGTTTGAGAAATGAAAAGGGAGATTTCCTTCTAACTTTCTATGCCTTTTTCTTTTCCTATATTAGTATATATTGGGGGGTTTGTGTGTATGGAAAATGCTTGATAAAATCCTGAGTTTTGAGGAAATGTCATTGAACCTTTCTTTTATACTCTTAAATAAAAAATGCTAAACAATATTTTGTTAGTTGTTTGTGTGAAATTAATATAGGCAGAGATATCCATGTGAGGGCATATATACTCAGCAGGATTGTAAGAAAGCCAAGGATTTATATTGGGGGCAATATCAAAAGTGTAGTTTTCAGTTCTCTGATTAGTGTGTATATTCAGTTCAGTTCAGTTGCTCAGTCTTGTCCGACTCTGCAATCCTACGGACTGCAGCACCCCAGGCTTCCCTGTCCATCAACAACTCATAGAGCTTGCTCAAACTCATGTTCATTGAATCAGTGTTACCATCCAACCATCTCATCCTTTGTCATCCCCTTCTCCTCCCACCTTCAGTCATTCCCAGCATCAGGCTCTTTTCCAATGAGTCAGTTATTTGCATCAGGTGGCCCACGTATTGGAGTTTCAACATCAGCATCAGTCCTTCCAATGAATATTCAGGACTGATATCCTTTAGGATGGACTGGTTGGATCTCCTTGCAGTCCAAGGGACTCTCAAGAGTCTTCTCCAACACCACAGCATCAATTCAAAAGCATTAATTCTTTGGTGCTCAGCTTTCTTTATAGTTCAACTCTCACACCCATACATGACTACTGGAAAAACCATAGCTTTGACTAGATGGACCTTTGATAAAAAAGGAATGTCTCTGCTTTTTAATATGCCATGTAGGTTGGTCATAGATTTTCTTCCAAGGAGCAAGTGTCTTTTAATTTCATGGCTGCAGTCACCATCTGCAGTGATTTTGGAGCCCCCAAAATAAAGAAAGGAGCAGTGACCCGACAAGAGACTGACCCAGACTTGCCCATGAGTGTCTAGAAGTCTCTGGCAGAGGCATGGGTTGGTGGTGGTTTGCCGCAGTGTTGGGGGCACTGAGTGCATCAGTGTGTGAAGCCTTTTGAAAGAGGTTTCCATTGTCTTCATTACCTCCACAATAGTTTGGCCTCAGATCAAACAACAGGGAGGGAACACACTCCCGCCCATCAACTAAAATTGGATTGAAGATTTACTGAGAATACAAGAATCCCTTAGAAGAAATGGAGTAGCCATCAAAGTCAACAAGAGTCTGAAACGCAGTACTTGGATGCAGTCTCAAAAATGACAGAATGGTCTCTGTTTGTTTCCAAGGCAAACCATTCAGTAAGTCTATGCCCCAACCAGTAATGCTGAAGAAGCTGAATGGTTCTATGAAGACCTACAAGACCCTTCTAGAACTAACACCCCACAAAAATGTCATTTTCATTATAGAGGACTGGAATATAAAAGTAGGAAATCAAGAGATACCTGAAGTAACAGGCAAATTTGTCCTTGGACTACAAAACAAAGGAGATCAAAAGCTAATAGAGTTTTGCCNAGAACTAACACCCCCCAAAAATGTCATTTTCATTATAGAGGACTGGAATATAAAAGTAGGAAATCAAGAGATACCTGAAGTAACAGGCAAATTTGTCCTTGGACTACAAAACAAAGGAGATCAAAAGCTAATAGAGTTTTGCCAAAAGAACACACTGGTCATAGCACAAACCCTCTTCCAATAACACTAGAAGACTCTGCACATGGAGGTCACCAGATGGTCAATACTGAAACCAGATTGATTATGTTTGCAGCCAAAGATGGAGAACCTCTATACAGTCAGCAGAAACCAGGCCGGGAGCTGACTGTGGCTCAGATCATGAACTCCTTAGTGCAAAATTCAGACTTAAATTGAAGAAAGTAGGGAAAACCACTAGNTGCTGCTAAGTCGCTCCAGTTGTGTCTGACTCTGTGCAACCTCAGAGATGGCAGCCCACCAGGCTCCCCCGTCCCTGGGATTCTCCAGGCAAGAACACTGGAGTGGGTTGCCATTTCCTTCTCCAATGCATGAAAGTGAAAAGTGAAAGTGAAGTCGCTCAGTGGGGTCTGACTCTTAGCAACCCCATGGACTGCAGCCTACCAGGCTCCTCCTTCCATGGGATTTTCCAGACAAGAGTACTGGAGTGGGGTGCCATTGCCTTCTCCGAGCCCTAGACACATTATGTTTCTGTAATTTCATCACTGTAAAAAAAAAAAGTTGGAAAAAGATTGATTTTAAGATGACTTTTCTAGTCATATAGAAACTCTTAATGTTTTATAACAAAATGCTAACCTAGCCTCTCTCTGTATTGTCAGGTGTTGTACAATGCAATCCATGTTATGGGACCAGTAAGAGTTTCCGTTTGATACCAGTGGGAAAATGTGAAATGTCTGTACCTGAGTAATCAAAATGAAATATCTATTGGCTTAAATTAACTTCTATATATATTGAAGTAACATTCCCGCTGGTATATATTATGCATGATTGAAATAAATTTGGTAGGAATCCTCAGAAATCAATAATGGATTTCTCAGGACATAAGAAAATATTTGCATTCCCGGAACCTACTTTCATGCCAGGAGGGGAAAATAAAACTTATTAGCACAAATATGATTTCCCTTTCCTTATTCCTTCCCTCCCTCGCTTCTACATGCAAACACTCCTCCCTTATTGTTCTCCCTTGAGACTTTTTGCTTAGCCCATCAGTTCATGTGTGTGCATATGCTCAGTCATGTCCAAATCTTTGCAAACCCCTACTCCTCTGTCCAGCGTGCGCAGAAGCTATTCCACACCCGAGGTCAGGGCAGGGGCCGAGATGAACTATCACAGGCCTGAGGTCAGGGGCAGCTGTGCGGGCACAGGAGGGCCAAGAGGAGGTACTCCACGTTCAAGGTCAGGAGGGGTGGCAGTGAGGAGATATGCCTTGGCCAAAGTAAGGAGCAGCGGCTGAGCTTTGCTAGAGCAGCCGTGAAAAGATATCCCACGTCCATGGTAAGAGAAACCCAAGTAAGATGTTAGGTGTTGCGAGAGGGCATCAGAGGGCAGACACACTGAAACCATAATCACAGAAAACTAGTCAATCTAATCACATGAGTCTGGTCTAACTCAATGAAACTAAGCCATACCGTGTGGGGCCATCCAAGACAAACAGGTCATGGTGGAGAGGTCTGACAGAATGTAGTCCACTGAAGAAGGAAATGGCAAACCACTTCAGTATTCAATACTGAGAGATATCAATAACCTCAGATATGCAGATGACACCACCCTTATGGCAGAAACGAAGAGGAACAGAAGAGCCTCTTGATGAAAGTGAAAGAGGAGAGTGAACAAGTTAGCTTAAAGCTCAACATTCAGAAAATGAAGATCATGGCATCTGGTCCCATCACTTCATGGGAAATAGATGGAGAATCAGTGGAAACAGTGTCAGACTTTATTTTGGGGGGCTTGAAAATCACTGCAGATGGTGATAGCAGCCATGAAATTAAAAGACGCTTACTCTTTGGAAGGAAAGCTATGATCATCATAGATAGTATATTCAAAAGCAGAGACATTACTTTGCCAACAAAGGTCCATCTAGTTAAGGCTATGGTTTTTCCAGTGGTCATGTATGGATGTGAGAGTTGGACTGTGAAGAAAGCTGAGCACCAAAGAATTGATGCTTTTGAACTGTGGTGTTGGAGAAGACTCTTGAGAGTCCCTTGGACTGCAAGGAGATCCAACCAGTCCATCCTAAAGGAGANAACAAAATTGATTTTCCTAAACTTGGTGTAATTCTTAGTTTTAGTGAGCTGGTTTAATGATAAAGTATGGTGAGTGCTTGTTAAACTTTATTAGAATTATTTACTTAAAGATCTTCTCTGGAGAAGGCAGTGGCAACCCACTCCAGTACTCTTGCCTGGAAAACCCCATGGGCAGAGGAGCCTGGTAGGCTACAGTCCATGTGGTCGATACAAGTCGCACACAGCTGAGTGACTTCACTTTCACTTTTCACTTTCATGCATTGGAGAAGGAAATGGCAACCCACTCCAGTATTCTTGCCTGGAAAACCCCATGGGCAGAGGAGCCTGGTAGGCTGCAGTCCATGTGGTCGATACAAGTTGCACACAGCTGAGCGACTTCACTTTCACTTTTCACTTTCCTGCATTGGAGAAGGAAATGGCAACCCACTCCAGTGTTCTTGCCTGGAGAATCCCAGGGACGGAGGAGCCTGGTGGGCTGCCGTCTGTGGGGTTGAACAGAGTCGGACATAACTGAAGCGACTTATTAGCAGCAGCAGCAGATCTTCTCTAATCTGTTTTTCACCTATTTTTGTAAAATACCCATGAAATGAGAAGCATTCAAGCTCTCTCAACCTATAATGACAGTTGAGTATTTTCTGAGTTGTGTAGTATTCTTCTACTGACCAAATATAATTTTCTTTTATAGGATTCAAATACAATTATTGAAAGATTCCCCACAATTTGCCAGCTGTTGGCAAAATCTTGCTGGAGTCCTTTTATCTTAGCTTATGGTAAGAATCCGAAGCATGTCCTCTAAATATCCAATCTTTTAATGATAATTTTAATCTTTGCATTGTGTAACAGCATTCAGAGCTTTAAATGATAAGCCTTTCTCTTATTTTTCATGAAACAATTTATCAAATATATTCCTTGTTCTTTTACAAAGATGGCATTCTTTATTGTTGTCCATATATGTTTGTGTACATGTGCATGGATATACACACACAAAAATGTGTAAGAGAATAGAAAGTCTTCAAATAGAGGGCAGATGATCCCAGATGATTGTTGCAGCCTCATTTTTAAAATTCAGTATAAAATGATTATAGTGAAATAATTTCTTCATTTTACAATTTCATATTAACTCATGTGCTATTTTCCATGCGTAAAATTCTTTAGTGTCTGAATTCTGCCTTGGCTTTGCCATTATATAGGGAACACATTTTGGTTTTATCCAAGGTTAGGAGGAATTTGAAGACACTTTGAAGGAGGTGTCCCTTCACTGACTGTTACTAAATTAGTAACAGTGTTTGATGTCTGGGCCTGTGACATGCAGTTCTTTTGCCTGGAAGTTTGTTGTCATCTCAAATCCTCAAAACTTCTTTCAAATTGCTTTGCTAGGACTCAGTTAGGAACCCTCCTTAGTGTGTCCATAGTTGCCATCATCTCCCTTAATTATAACCCTTACTATTCTGCTTTATAATTATTGGCTTGCCTGTCTAATGTCCTGGAAGATTGAATTTCACAGGAAATGTGGTTTTTGTTCTCTTGGTTGTCGCAGAGCTTAGCATAGCGTGGAGTAGGCATATCTGAGAATGTACATACAGGTTTAATGTCTTGATTTGACTATGTTGTTAGCTAATAGAATCTTTACTTTTCGTGTACTTAAAAGTAAAAAACTAATTGCATAATATAATGATGATGTGTGCTCAGTTGTGTCTGACTCTTTCTGACCCCATGGACTATAGCCTGCCAGGCTCCCCTGTACTTGGAGTTTTTCCACTAAAAATACTGAAGTGCATTGCCATTTCCTTCTTTGGAGGATCTTCTCAACCCAGGGATTGAACCCACGTCTCCTACATCGATGGGTAAGATATACCCATCTGAATGCAGAGTCCCAAAGAATAGAAAGGAGAGATAAGAAAGCCTTCTTCAGTGTTCAGTGCAAAGAAATAGAGGAAAACAATAGAATGGGAAAAACTAGAGATCTCTTCAAGAAAATTAGAGATATCAAGGGAACATTTCATGCAGAGATGGGCACAATGAAGGACAGGAGTGGGATGGACCTAACAGAAGCAGAAGAGATTAAGAAGAGGTGGCAAGAATACACAAAAGAACTATACAAAAAGATCTTCATGAGCCGGATAACCATGATGGTGTGATCACTCACCTAGAGCCAGACATCCTGGAATGTGAGGTAAAGTGGGCCTTAGGAAGCATCATTACAAACAAAGCTAGTGGAGGTGATGGAATTCCAGCTGAGCTATTTCAAATCCTAAAAGATGATGCTGTGAAAGTGCTGCACTCAGTGTGTTAGCAAATTTGAAAAGCTCAGCAGTGGCCACAGGACTGGAAAAGGTCAGTTTTTATTCCGGTCCCAAAGAAAGGCAATGCTGAAGGATGCTCAAACTACTGCACAATTGCATTCATCTCACATGCTAGCAATTTTCAGAATGCTCAAAATTCTCCAAGCCGGGCTTCAACATTATGTGAACCTTGAACTTCTAGATGTTCAAGCTGGATTTAGGAAAGGCAGAGGAATAAAAGAGCAAATTGCCAACATCCATTGGATCATAGAAAAAGCAAGAGAGTTCCAGAAAAACATCTACTTCTGCTTTATTGACTATGTCAAAGCCTTTGACTGTGTGGATCACAATAAACTGGAAAATTCTTCAAGAGATGGGATTACCAGACTGCCTTACCTGCCTCCTGGGAAATCTGTATGCAGGTCAAGAAGCAACAGTTAGAACTAGACATGGAACAACAGGCTTGTTCCAAATTGGGAAAGGAGTATGTCAAGTTTGTATATTTTCACCCTGCTTATTTAACTTATATGCAGAGTACATCTTGCAAAATGCCAGGCTGGATGAAGCACAAGCTGGAATCAAGATTTCTGGAAGAAGTATCAATAACCTCAGGTATATAGATGACACCACACTTATGGCAGAAAGTGAAAAAGAACTAAAGAGCCTCTTGATGAAAATGAAAGAGGACAGTGAAAAAGTTGGCTTAAAACTCAACATTCAGAAAAGTAAGATCATGGCATCTGGTCCCACTGCTTCATGGCAAATAGGAGGGGAAAAAGTTGAAACATTGATAGGCTTTATTTTCTTGGGCTCCAAAATCACTGCAGATGGTATGAAATTAAAAGACCATAGAAGAAAAGCTCTGACAAACCTAGTATAAGGTAGAGACCTCACTTTGCCGACAAAGGTCCATATAGTGAAAGCTATGGTTTTTCTAGTAATCAGGTACAAATGTGAGAGTTGGACCATAAAGAAGGCTGAGCACCAATGAGTTGATGCTTTTGAACTGTTGTGCTGGAGAATATTCTTGAGAGTCCCTTGGACTGCAAAGAGATCAAACCAGTCAAAAGGAAATCAAACCTGAATATTCATTGGAAGGTCTGATGCTGAAACTGAAGCTCCAGTACTTTGGCCACCTGATGTGAAGAGCTGACTCTGGAAAAAGACCCTGATGCTGGGAAAGATTGAGGGCAGGAGGAGAAGGGGACAACAGAGGATGAGATGGTCCTGACTCGATGGACATGAATTTGAGGAAGCTCTAGGAGATAGTGAAGGATGGCAAAGCCTGGCTTGCTGCTGTCCATGAGGTCACAAATATTTGGACACGACTTAGCAACTGAACAACAGCAACAGTGGATATAGGACATATCCTTAATTCAAAGATGTTAATATGTTAAAAAGTTTGGGTTGTAGAATTGAAGTAAAATGAGCAGAATTGCCCACTTGGTATTGAGCACTGTTCTCTATGGATTGCATAGTGGGTCTGATTGAATTCATGATAGGTTTGCAGGATAGGTATTTATGGATTAGTATAGATATGTCACTTCCAGAATATAGAACTGATAAAATTCAAGATCCTACTCCTCTAAAGCCTGCATTTTTGTAATGATCTGTCCTCGCGGATCATACCACTGTGGTTGAAATATTACAGTCCTGGCTTTACCACCAGCCAGCTTCATGTGAATGTATATATTCACTATTCTTTTAAAAAACAGCAAGCCTTAGGAAAACATGGCTCACAATTTCGGCGCCCAAGGAGCTTCTAGTTAGGGAAAAAAGAGACCTAAGTAGGTCAGCCAGACTCAGGATGATGGTTGGTGCTGTGGGGCTTTGAATGAGTTGCTGAGGGGAAGGAGTTTCACAGGGGAGGTTTTGTGGGGACTAACTCTTGAAGGACAGTAGATGAGATGGGATTTTCTAAGGCAAGCCACCCAGCTCATGGGATCTCAGATTCTTTATGTGTGAAAGTGAGAGGCTGTACTGATTTATTCCTATGGCCTTAAACTTGTATCTGTCTGTGATCTCTCCTTAGTACCTAATCTCCATTATTTTGGCCCCTCTGACAACCAGAAACAAATTCTCCATCTCTGTTTTTAAATGCTTATGTTAACTTTTGGTAAATGGGCAATTTGCCCATTAAATTTCAGTTTCCTATTTGAAGTACCCATTTGGTGTCAAGCTCCTGGAGGAGACTGACAGGCAGAGAACTCCATGAGTAATCAAATCTTGGCTATGTTGCCACTATTGTTTGACTAGCTGGGCACTTTATTCCAGGAAAGTATCTTTTCTTATGATTTCATAATATCAAAATTACCTTTGAAATACAATAAGAAATAAACAATTTCCATCAAGGAAAGAAGTAAGTTTCCCTTAGTGGTAAGTGAGAATAAGATCAAAAATAAGGATAATAAAGAAGGAGGAGGGATTTGAAAATTAAAAGACACAAAGAGAAGAGAAAAGTTAGATAATAGAAAGGGAGAAAACGCCTTTTATTCAGTGTTGTTCTCTGTGTAAAATTACTGCCTTCACCTTGGAGTTCTGACTGGTAGGTTCTAACTCTGTCCTCATGATTCACATATTAATATCATAGCTGTAGCCTCTTTTGGGCTTCCCTGGTGGCTCAGAGGGTAAAATGTCTGCCTGCAATGCAGGAGACCTGGGTTCAATCCCTGGGTCAGGAAGATCCCCTGGAGAAGGAAATGGCACCCCACTCCAGTACTCTTGCCTGGAAAATCCCATGGATAGAGAAGCCTGGTAGACTACTGTCCATGGGATCGCAAAGAGTTGGACATGACTGAGCGACTTCACTTTTACTTTCTGTAGCCTCTTTTACTCATGCTTTTTATTACCGCTTGAGAGTTTGCCTTCAAATTTGGCAACTGAAAACAATAAATATTTATTGTCTAAAAATATGCTGCTATCAGTTTTAAATTCTAGAATTAATTTAGCTTTCATTTAGGTTTTCAGTTCAAGATATCAAAAAATAAAATAATTGGGTGGCAAATATATGTTAGTATATTCCTTTCCCCTATACTAATTTTTAGAATGCAGATTTGCACTGATGACTGCCCATGTGATGAATCCCAGGCAATTTTCTATCCCCAGTGCCCCAGCCCTGGAATCTGAGCCTCCAGGGAGGAATCTGACAGATGCCATCTCCTATAGACAGTGCTGGTGGCATTGATGAATAACAAATGGTGGCTTTCATTTTTAAGTCTCTAAAACAAAGTAAGCTCATTAATAGTACATTTCAGTGCATTGATTTAGGGCAAAGAAAGGCACCTCCTTAAGGCTGGATGAAAGTCAACTGTCCAAGAAAGCTATGGTACATATACACAATGGAGTATTACGCAGCCATTAAAAAGAATGCATTTGAATCAGTTCTAATGAGGTGGATGAAACTGGAGCCTACTATACAGAGTGAANTGATGTATGGCAAAACCAATACAATACTGTAAAGTAATTAACCTCCAGTTGAAATAAATAAATTTAAAACAAAAAAAATTTTTAAATAAATATAAAAAAATGAAATTCAGAAACAACAACAAAAAAAGAAAGTTACTCTGGCTCTTCTTTTTCTTTTTGAGAGAAAAGTAAAAAATAATACGCTTGTTGAAATAAACGTGCAGAATCACTTAACACCTGGGGGAAAATCCCATTTTTTGGATTTTTTAGATTTATGCTTTATCATTAACATTTTCTTTCTTCCTCTTTTTTCTTTTTATTGATGAAGTCTGATTTTTTTGGAAATGCTTCCCATTGGGTTGCATTCTCTTTAACATGGGAAGTTGCGTGCATAAGCATATCAATAGATGTATTATCACACTTGTGACATGCAGATCATTATCATTTCTTTTGATATATAAAACAGTACAACAGATTTTTAATCAGTGGCATTGATTCAACCTGAAGCACTCTAGAATCTTCAGAGGTTAAACAACATGATTCTTGCAATAAACTGATTTCAGGCAAGCCACTGATGGTATTGGAGAAGGCAATGGCACCCCACTCCAGTACTCGTGCCTGGAGAATCCCATGGATGGAGAGCCTGGTGGGCTGCAGTCCATGGGGTTGCTAAGAGTCAGACACTACTGAGCGACTTCAGTTTCACANGCAAGCCACTGATGGTATTGGAGAAGGCAATGGCACCCCACTCCAGTACTCGTGCCTGGAGAATCCCATGGATGGAGAGCCTGGTGGGCTGCAGTCCATGGGGTTGCTAAGAGTCAGACACTACTGAGCGACTTCAGTTTCACACATTGGAGAAGGAAATGGCAACCCACTCTGGTGTTCTTGCCTGGAGAATCCCAGGGATGAGGGAGCCTGGTGGGCTGCCGTCTGTGGGGTCACATAGAGTCAGACACGACTGAAGTGACTTAGCAGCAGCAGCAGCAGCAGTGATGGTATTTGAGCTCATAAAAACTATGAAAAATATGAATATCTCTCAGGATAACTCCTGATAAAGTTTGTTCAGAAATATTAGTTATTAGAAGAGCATAGGCTTATGGATGTTTATTGGAGGGGGAGAGGTGAGATGGATTTAAAATTAGTATCAGAGTCCTTTGATGTGTGGTAGAAAATGCAGAGGTACCTTACTATAGTTTGTGTTCTTATTTCTTGTTAAGAAGCCCTCAGAAATGCTCTGCTTATGAAATTTCAGTTGATAACAGAGTAAAGAGCGTCAGGTGATCTGCAGAGGTGAGATTGCAGGTGCTGGGTTTCCTCAGCCTCAGCTCCATGGCCTTGTGGTAGAGTTCACAGTAGCTTGGCTTTAGTTCAGATACTGATATCTTCAGTTTTTAGGCCTTATTTTTGCTTCCCAGTTGTGTTCTAAAATCTCCAACTTGAATGGACTTTGTTGCCAAAGGAGAAAAGAGAAAATGGCTTACCAAATAAATGTGCTAACCACATAGAAGATTTAAAAGGTCGACATTGTTATCACATATTTAGTAAAGTTTTATGGTTTAGAGTAAAGAATTAGTGATCTCAGGTTGCCTCAGCTTGCAAAGGCTTGGAGGGGGACTTGGGTTTCCAGCCAGAGATTGAGGCTGGGTTGTGGTGGTGAAAGCCCCAGATTCCTAGCCACTAGACCAGTGGTTAGTGACAAGAGCCCTGGCCCTTCAGCTTCACAGAAAAGGATTCCCACAAAGACAGAAAGTGATGAAACAAATTAAGTATTTATTAAGAGGGGGAAAAAAGTACAGTCATGTGGATAGACACACAAGCAGACTCAGAGGGAGAACCCCTGAGTTGCATCCTTGTGGCAGTTTGAATTACTTTTATGGGGCATTTCTTCCATTTTTTCCTTTGGCCAGTTTTGCCTGGTTCACGGTCCATATTTGGTATATCTCAGGATCCTCTCATGTGTGCACATACGTCTTAGCCAAGATAGATTTTACTGAAAAGGTGTCTGGGTAGGGAACATCCTTTAACATAACTCTCCTTTGACCTCTGAGGAGCGTTTTCTTCACGTGTGTGTTTGGGGAGGTCTCCTGACTTCAAGAATAAGAAATATGCGGATTGGGCAAGGCCCAGCCTTTTCCCTTAATTGTCCTGGTATCCACAGGAATGAACCTCCAGTTGCTTTACTCTGAGAAGGAGCCCATCTACCTCCTGCCTCATGAGGAGCATGTGAAAGGCTTCTGCTTTGTCCAAACCATCTGGTATTGAAAAGAATGTTTTTAAAAACAATTCTTTTCATTAAATTTATTTCTAANCAGACGCAACTTTAGGGAGTCTCTGATATATGTCTGATATTTTAAGCACATGCATACACTGTATTTACATGAATTCACATCCCTGTAACCACAGGAACTTACCTTGATTTCCCCTCTGATCTATGGTCGAGGAAACTGGGACCCAGACATGCTGGGTGACTCACAGCCCACGGCTGTTGAGTCAGAGTGAGATAAACCTGGAGAAACTCCGAAGATGGTGCTCTTCCCAAGTCTGTTCCCCATGGAAGCCAAGGGACTGCTGCCACCCGCTGTGAGAAAAGTCCTGCTGAGGATGAGTAGCCACCACTGCCCTGGCCTTGCACCCACCGTGTCTCACCTTATCAGGCCTCAGAGCTCAGGACTAGAGACTCTTGTGTGGCCAGCATCTCGGACAGGTGAAGACAGTTCTCGGGTCCACCCGCTTCCTCTGGCCCGCGGCCCCTTCAGGCGTTACCCAGGCAGGTGTCTGCTGTGCGTGCTCTCCTCCGTCTCCGCCTACAGGGCGAGCACAGGACAGGGAGGCGTGGTGGGAGGAGAGGGGAGAGAACCATGAACACGTGTGGTCGATCACGCGGTGACTGTAAGAGCGCAGCGACAAACGGCTTTGTGTTTTGAGACCTGAGTCTGAAGCCGGTGCCTGAGAAACCTGTCGTCTCTGCTCCTCATTGTCTTTGTGGGAAAGAAGGAGACAGGTGCACACAGGAGGGACTGGGGCTGCGTCCTGCCCTCCCTGCCCGCCCCACAGAGCAAGGGCCNGTAACTACTTGTTAATAATACTAATAATGACTATATAAAAAATAAAAGTGCCTCTGCTCAAAACTTTTTGATGGTTTCACATATTACTCAGAGTGCAATGCAATGTATGTTTTGTTTACAAGGCCCTTTATGACCTTGCCTCATGTGCTCTTTCTGATCTCCTCTCCCATTTTCCCACTTCACTCCAGCCATACTGGCCTTGCTATTCTTCATGTATACCCAGCAACCCCGTCGCTGGAGTTTATACAAGTGTTTCCATAACTCTTTCCTAGGGAGCCACATGGTTCTTCTGACACCTCATTCAGACCACAGCTCTAATACCACCTTATCTAAGAGGCCTTCCTTCTCATCCTGTCTGAATCACTTGCTCTTCTTATTTTGAACTATTTTTCTTCTTAATGCTGATCATACCCTAACATATTAGTTTTTTTTCTGTCTCCCTGTTACCTCACAACTAGGTTTCATAAGAGCAGAGACTTTATTCTAAAACCTAGTACAAAGTAAGCATTTACTTGTTATTTGCTGAGTTAATAAATAAATGAATACGATTTTAGATGGTAAAATATGGTAGTGGTAGTAGGTAGAAGAGATTTCCACTTGGAAAGAAGATAATGAACAGAGAGAAGGTTGGCCATGGCCAAGAAAATACAAATACTCCTAAAAGTGAATATTTCCTAAATAAATGTATTTTTTTCCTAATTAAATATATGTATTTCCTTAATACATGGATGGATACTTGAATAGCATCACCGATGCAATGGACATGAACTTGAGCAAACTCCAGGACGTGGTGAGGGACAGAGAAGCCTGGCATGCTCCAGTCCATGGGGTCATGAAGAGTTGGACATGACTTGACTACCGAACAGCAACAAATTCCTTCAGTAAACATAAATGCAGTAGTGGCTTTACTGTTGAAAATACATTTGAGAGTATATTAGGGCAGAACTTGATACTGATTAATTGTTAGGGAAAGGAGAGAGAAACAGTTAAGAGTAATGTTGAGGTTTGGGAGAACTAATAAACAACACCTCTGTCTTCTCCTGAGATAACCAGTTAATGGAGAAGGCAATGGCACCCCACTCCAGTACTCTTGCCTGGAAAGTCCCACGGATGGAGGAGTCTGGTGGGCTGCGGTCCATGGGGTCGCTGGGAGTCAGATACAACTGAGCGATTTCACTTTCACTTTTCACTTTCATGCATTGGAGAGGGAAATGGCAACCCACTCCAGTGTTCTTGCCTGGAGAGTCCCGGGGACGGGGGAGCCTGGTGGGCTGCCGTCCATGGGTCACACAGAGTCGGACACGACTGAATTGACTTAGCAGCGGCAGCAGCAAGATGTAAAATATCAGAGGTAGGCAGTTGGAAGTCAAAACATCAGTCCCTTAACTGTTTCAAGAATGTAACTTATTGTTCAGTTGGACTCTTCTGGATTTAGGCTCCTCATCACTGCTAAGATGAACCAACATATCTATGACTGCCTGCCAAGGAATAAGCTTTTCTGGCTAAGCATGGTTCAGCAGTAAATCAGATCACATCCTTTCTGCAGGTGGTAAGTCAGAAAGACACAGAGAGAGGAACGTGTGGTACTGAGCATTTTTAGTTTCTTCTCCCAGACTGACCAGTTCTTTTCCTGGAGAGGAGAGAATGAGGGGATTGAAAGATGATGTCATAGTTTGGGCTCTCTGGAAATCTGACTTTGAGATGGAGATTAGTGTGCAGGGAGTGTCTTGGGGAGTGACAGTTGTAGAAGGGAAAGGAAGGAGGCAGGACTACAGAGAGAAAAGATGAGCTGCAATGAAGTCTCAACAGAAGCCTCTGCTGTGCCTACAGGAACAGAGATGGGAAAGCCTTCAGAGCTCTCCTGTTTGGAGAAGGAGGACTGGGCCTTTATACCTCTGTGTCCATCAGTTGTTGAGATATGGATACCTCTGGGAAAGGGACATGATCTAGGGTAAGGCAGAGATAGCTGAGAGTGATGTGACATCACAACATGCTTCACAGATACCAGAAGTACTCCTTCTCTGCTTTTGCCTCATAGGGAGTGGGGAGGACATTTTATTTTCTCTGGAAATATGAGGACTGAACAATTTATTTCCCTCTAATAGAGAACTCCTGGGTGTCTGACTTGGGCATTGTGGTGGATAGTAGTACTATTCACCGAGAAATGTAAGAGACAGAGAAGGCAGGATCCTTGAAGTAAGCCAAGAATATACAAGAGAGAGAAGGAGGAGATCAGGTCATTCCAGCTGTCGCCTAGTCCTCTTGCATGCCATGTTCAAGCACATGGTCATGTAGAGACCCTGTCTTCTCCCCCGCTTTCCTTACTGCTCTTTGTTGTCCCTGTACGTGCTTGGAACCATAGTGCAGGGAATATAATACAAATTGAGTCCTTTTCCATTTATCTTCATGTCTGTTATTGAATAGAACTGGCTGGGAATATGGAAAGTGTGAAAAACTTTATAATTTTCTTCATGTATTGTCCCTTGGAAACCACCAAAGCTGTCTGCCATACTAGGTTTGGGCAGTGGAGTCTGGTAGTAGGCTAGGTTCAGCAAATACTTGTAAATCCATAAAACGGCATCTGCCTTACAAAATATAATGTTTTTAGTCTGATAAAGTTTTCTCAACATTTCATAGTTTTGTAGTGTAAATACAATGTTTAGGATTTTTCAGGGCTCTGGAAAATGTGAAAATCACTGCTATCCTCATTCCCAAATGTTTTAAGTTTATTTTATGTGATCAGCAGTCCATTGCAAATATAGTGTCTAATTGTGAATTTTTCTTTTGTCTTTATATGTCCATGTTTTTGAGGAAGTTGAAATACACTGAACTTGTTATTAAACTTCCCAGATTGAAAGTTTGCTTCCTCTGAAGGGACAAAATGAGATACCATTTGTGTTCTTGGCTAGGTTTTTCTGTTTTTTATTTCATTTAGATGGAGTTCTGCTTATTATAACTAAATCGTATCAGATTGTTTTTTAGTAAGTTGCCACTGCTCAAATAGGCCAGATCAAGACATTTATTGCCAATTAGGAGCAGGATGTTTGAGATGTTTAGTGATGTTCTCCGGATGACCTGTTTTATGTTTTCTGTTTATTTTGTTTTACTTTTGTTTTATGATCATGTTGGCTTTTCCATTAAACTATAACTTTAATTGAGTTGGCTTAGTAAACAGAACATTGACCAGATCCCCTTCTCAGATCTCCCCTCGTTCCACTCCCCCCACCCGCAGTTGTCTTATTGTGCCCCAACCTCTGTCTGGAGTGAGTAGAATTTTTAGATCTGTGCATTACAGATAAAATATATGTTTCTAAGATACAGGCTCACCATATTTCAATCTAAATTACCTGGATAGTTCTTCTTGGGTTGTTTAGGGATAAATCCCTGGGAAGAGCAAACTGAAACAGTAATGTCTGTAGCAAAGGGCATTTCTTAGTGAGCAGCCACTGATGAGGGGCTCTGTGGATGCCTGTACTGCATGTGGCAGCATGATCTCTACATCTGGTTTAAAGTTCAGTTATTTCCCAGACTACATGTGTATTTCTTTAGGAGACTAACCTCTCTCTCAGGATCAGACATTATAAGCTGGTAACTAAAAGTGACTTATTCTTTTTGACCTAGACATTGTATACTTTGTCTTAGTTTGACTATTGTTCCTATCAGATCTGGTTCTGTTTAACAATATGGACAACATTGGAGTTTCCATAAATTAGCAGCATGACAAAAGAACCAGGCATATTTAAACCCATAAATCTTGATTTCTAGATCTTTTAAAAGCTTTGTGGTTTAAATAGTCCTTTACTCTATGGTAGACATAGCAGTACTTACCAAAATTCTGGCTATCAGAAGGCTTTCATCATTCAATAGGAACTGAAAAATGACCTCAAATGAGTCACTCTTTTAAAAAATCAGAAAATCCAAATCTGTTCTGGCCCTGCTAGTGAGACCTTTTATGAATCACACGCTGTCACTTCTTTGTTTTTTTGAAAAAGAATAACAAATATTGTATGATTCCACTTACATGAAGTATCTAAAGTAGTCAAATTCATAGAAACAAAGTATGGAAGCAGCGGGGAGAGAAAGATAGAGGATTTATTTACAGGGCATAGAGTTTTAGTTATGCAAGAAGAAAAGTTCTGGAGATCTGTTACACAATAGTATAAATATACTTAATACTACTGAACAGTACATGCAATACTACTGAATTGTTATGATGGTGAATTGTATGTTATTTTTATCACAATTTTTAAGTGTTTTTATTTTTTAAATTATTAGTGTTACTGTTAATTGAGTACCTAGTATGTGCCTTAGAAACATTATCTCAATAAATATTCACAGCTCCATTAAGTGGGTATTATTACTCTGTTTTATAAATGAGAAAACTCATACTTAGTAAAGTAATCTACTGGCTAACAAGTGGCAGACCATTCTGGATCTAAGTGTGACTCTAAAGCCATTTAAAAAATATAGTGCTACCGCTAAACATAAACCAGACTGTGCATGTTTGTGTGTTAGGCACTCAGTCATGTCTGACTCTTTGCACCGGAGAAGGCGATGGCACCCCACTTCAGTACTCTTGCCTGGAAAATTCCGTGGATGGAGGAACCTGGTGGTCTAAAGTACATGGGGTCGCGAAGAGTCAGACGTGACTGAGTGATTTCATTTTCATGCATTGGAGAAGGAAATGGCAACCCACTCCAGTGTTCTTGCCTGGAGAATCCCAGAGNGATGGAGGAACCTGGTGGTCTAAAGTACATGGGGTCGCGAAGAGTCAGACGTGACTGAGTGATTTCATTTTCATGCATTGGAGAAGGAAATGGCAACCCACTCCAGTGTTCTTGCCTGGAGAATCCCAGAGACGGGGGAGCCTGGTGGGCTGCTGTTTCTGGGGTCACACAGAGTTGGACACGACTGAAGCAACTTAACAGCAGCAGTAGCAGCAGCAGGACTGTAGCACACCAGGCTCCTCAGCCCATGGGATTCTCCAGATAAGAATAGTGGAGTGGATTGCCATTCCCTTCTTTAGGTGATCTTCCCAACTGATGGATCAACCCAGCTCTCTCACATTGTGAGCAGATTCTTTACCATCTAAGCCACCAGGGAATCTATGATTTTATGATTCTTAGATCCCTGGGGACCCTGCAGAAACCTTACAAGTGAGAAAAAAAAGTTTCAGTGTTTGGGTGTTCGAAGACTACTCCTCTATCATTTATAGTGGATAAATTTAGATTTAGTTTGTGGTACATCAGCAGTTCCAAGTGCTGTTTATGGTAGGCCAAGATGTAAGGAGCAATATTGCATAGGAACCTGGATTGTTAGGTCCATGAATCAAGGCAAATTGGAAAGTGGTCAAACAGGAGATGGCAAGAGTGAACATTGAAATTCTAGGAATCAGCAAACGAATATAGACTGGAATGGGTGAATTTAACTCAGATGACCATTATGTCTACTACCGTGGGCAGGAATCCCTTAGAAGAAATGGAGTAGCCATCATAGTCAACAAAAGATTCTGAAATGCANCGACATTGTAGGAATCAGAGAACTAAAATGGACTGGAATGGGTGAATTTAACTCAGATGACCATTATGTCTACTACCGTGGGCAGGAATCCCTTAGAAGAAATGGAGTAGCCATCATAGTCAACAAAAGATTCTGAAATGCAGTACTTGGATGCAATCTCAAAAAAGACAAAATGATCTCTGTTCATTTCCAAGGCAAACCATTAAATATCATGGTAATTCAAGTCTATGCCCCCACCAGTAATGCTGAAGAAGCTGAAGTTGAACAGTTCTGTGAAGACCTACAAGACCTTCTAGAACTAACACCCAAAAAAGATGTCCTTTTCATTATAGGGGACTGGAATGCAAAAGTAGGAAGTCAAGAAACACCTGGAGTAATAGGCAGCTATGAACTTGGAGTACAGAATGAAGCAGGCAAAGGCTAATAGAGTTCTGCCAAGAGAACGCACTGGTCAGGGCAACACCCTCTTCCAACAACACAAGAGAAGACTCTACACATGGACATCACCAAATGGCTAACACCGAAATCAGATTGATTATATTCCTTGCAACCAAAGATGGAGAAGCTCTATACAGTCAGCAAAAGCAAGACCGGGAGCTGACTGTGGCTCAGATCCTGAACTCCTTATTACCAAATTCAGACTTAAATTGAAGAAAGTGGGGAAAACCACTAGACCATTCAGGTATGACCTAAATCAAATCCCTTATGACTATACAGTGGAAGTGAGAAATAGATTTAAGGGGCTACTTCTGATAAACAGTGTGCCTGGTGAAGTACGGATGGAGGTTCATGACATTGTACAGGAGACAGGGATCAAGACCATCCCCATGGAAAAGAAATGCAAAAAAGCAAAATGGCTGTCTGAGGACACCTTACAAATAGCTGTGAAAAGAAGAGAAGTGAAAAGAAGAGAAGTGAAGAGCAAAGGAGAAAAGGCAAGATATACCCATTTGAATGCAGAGTTCTGAAGAATAACAAGGAGAGATAAGAAAGCCTTCCTCAGTGGTCAATGCAGAGAAATAGAGGAAAATAACAGGATGGAAAAGACTAGAGAACTCTTCAAGAAAATTAGAGATACCAAGGTAACATTTCATGCAAAGATGGGCTCGATAAAGGACAGAAATGGTATGGACCTAACAGAAGCAGAAGACATTAAGATGAAGTGGCAAGAATACACAGAAGAACTATACAAAAATGATCTTCACAACCGAGATTATCACGATAGTGTGATCACTCACCTAGAGCCAGACATCTTAGAATGTGAAGTCAAGTGGGCCTTAGGAAGCATCACTACAAACAAAGCTAGTGGAGATGATGGAATTCCAGTTGAGCTATTTGAAATCCTAAAAGATGATGCTGTGAAAGTGCTGCACTCAATATGTCAGCAAATTTGGAAAACTCAATGGCCACAGGACTGGAAAAGGTCAGTTTTCATTCCAATCCCAAAGAAAGGCAATGCCAAAGAATGCTGAAACTACCACACAATTGCACTCATCTCACACGCTAGTAAAGTAATGCTCAAAATTCTCCAA
>SJYV01011131.1:1163257-1188353 GCA_006410875.1 Neotragus pygmaeus | reverse complement strand
GCAGGAGGAGAAGGGGACGACAGAGGATGAGATGGCTGGATGGCATCATGGACTCGATGGACGTGAGTCTGAGTGAACTCTGAGAGATGGTGATGAACAGGGAGGCCTGGTGTGCTGCGATTCGTGGGGTCACAAAGAGTCGGCCACGACTGAGCGACTGAACTGAACTGAACTGAACTGAAACACAAGTTTATCTGAGTAGATTTCTTTTTGTTATTAAAGAGTATGTTCCTTAGTAGCTATACTAATTTGTTTACCCATTTATCTGTTGGTATTGATTTAGGTTGTTCCTAATTTTTTACTATTAGAAATAAGTTGCTGTGAACATGCTTGTACAAGTTTTGGGTAGTCATATTACTTAGCTTGGATAAGTGCTTTGGATGAGAATAGTTGGACTGTGTAATAAGTACATGCTTAACATTGTAAGAAACTGCCTCACTCAGTAAAGAATACACCTACAATGCAGGAAACCTGGGTTTGATCCTTGGATTGAGAAGATCCCCTAGAGAAGGAAATGCCAACCTACTCCAGTATTCTTGCTTGGGAAATCCCACGGACAGAGGAGCCTGGCAGGCTATAGTCCATGAAGTTGCAAAAGTTGAGTACAACTTAGCGACTCAAACACCACACCCAGAAGAAACTGCCAAGTGGCGTATATTCTTTGCAGCAATGTATGAAAATCCTACTAGCTCCACAGAGTCACCAGCACTTCGTATTTTTAGTCTGTTTTTGTTTTAGCCATTCTCATGGCTGTATAGAAGNGCCTCACACCACGGTGGCTCGTGCCACAGGCCTGTGGCATCTTGAGGGAAAGACAGAAAGATGTGTATAAGAGACAGCAGAGTCACCAGCACTTCGTATTTTTAGTCTGTTTTTGTTTTAGCCATTCTCATGGCTGTATAGAAGTCTTTGTTGTTTTAATATAAATTTCCCCAATAATTTGATATTAAAGCTTTTCCTGTGCTTATATTTTCATTTGTAAAGTGTCCACTCAAATATTTTCCTCATTAAAAAAATATTGCCTTCTTACTAAAGAGTGCTTTTAAAAAATATTCCAGATAGTGTTCCTTTATCTTTCCTTAGAGCAAGTATTCACTCCATTTGTGGTTTGCCCTTTCATTTTCTTCATAGTATACTTCAAAGTGTGCAAGTTTCAAGTTTTGTTGAAATTTGTGTTTGTCAGTTTTCTCTTATGATTCAGAGTTGTTTGTGTAAATTTGCCTATACCAAGTTTATATAGGCCTTCTCTTATGTTTTCTTCCAAAAGTTTTATAGTGTTAGCCTTTGCATTTAGATACACGATCTATTTTGTGTTAACTATTTTATGTAGATGTGAGAAAATGGGGAGAGATTTATTTTCTTCTAAATTGATACCCAGTTATTCCAACCATATTTATTAGCAGTTTCTTAAAAATTGTTTGAAATGATTTTGATTGGAATCTATAGATCAATTTGGGGACAATTGAGTGTTCAGTGTTGAGTGTTCTAATTTGTAAGCATAGTGTAGCTGTCCATGTCTAAGTCTTTAACATCTTTCGTTAGTATTTTGCGGTTTATAGTATATATTTCTTGCTTATATTTTGTTAAATTTATATCTGAGTATTTCATGTTTTGGAATGCTCATTATTAATTTCATTTTCTAGTCCTGTGTGGCCAGTTTATGTAAATAAACTTTTTAAAATTGACCTAGTATTCTGGGAACTTGCTATACTTACTAGCTCTACATAGTTTAAGATTTTGTACACAGTCATGTTTGAGTATTTACTTCCCCATCTATGTGCCTTTAGCTTTTTCCTTGCTTAATTGAAATGGCTAAAGCTGCACTACAGTGTTGAATACATGCTGTGAGAGTGGACACCTAGCCTGTTTACTGATCTTAAAGCATTCAGCCTTTCAGCATTAAGCATAACTTTAGTTTCCATAGGTATCCTTTATAAAGTTGAGGAGATTCCCTTCTATTTATAGTTCATTAATTTACAACAAATGAATGTTGAATTTTTATTTTTTAAATGGTGGTAAAATATAAGTTTATCATTTGAACTATTTAAGTGTACAGTTCAGTTGCATAAAAATTTGCACTGTTGTGCAACCACCATCACCATTCATCTTCAGAATTTTTTCATCTTACAAAATTGNAGCATTAAGCATAACTTTAGTTTCCATAGGTATCCTTTATAAAGTTGAGGAGATTCCCTTCTATTTATAGTTCATTAATTTACAACAAATGAATGTTGAATTTTTATTTTTTAAATGGTGGTAAAATATAAGTTTATCATTTGAACTATTTAAGTGTACAGTTCAGTTGCATAAAAATTTGCACTGTTGTGCAACCACCATCACCATTCATCTTCAGAATTTTTTCATCTTACAAAATTGAAACCCTGTACCCACTGAACAAGAACTCCACATCCTGAATTCCTAGGTAACTCTTGTGTTTTCTTCTTTAAACTTTCTTTGTTTAAGAGGGTGTTGTTTAATTTCCACATACATGTGATGGTTCTATATTTTATTCCACTATTGTTTCCAAGTTTCATTCCATTGTGATTGAAAAAAAATACTTTGCATGATTTCTGGCTTTTTCAATTTATTAAGACTTGTTTTGTAGCCTAAGGTGTGGTTCGTTTTAGAGAAATTCCAATGCATTTGAGAAAAATATGTATTCTGAGATTATTGGATGGAATATTCTGCACAAAAGGAAAAATCCTATTGGTAAGGACACATATGTAGTAAAGGTTGTAGATCAACCAATTATAAAGCTGATAGGAAAGTTAAAAGACAAAATAGTAGATTATTGACATATAGAATAAATAGTTAAGAAATACACAAAACCAAAAGGTACAAAATATAATTTCAAAACATTAAATGTAGGGAAAAGGGTAAAAATGCAGGGTTGTTAAAATGTGTTCAAATTTAAGAGACTATCAACTTAAAATAATCACATGTATATATATGAACAGATACATATATGTTTGTATATATATGCACACACACACATATATATAAACCTCATCATAAACACAACCAAAAATCTATAATAGAGATACAAACAAAAAAGAAAGGAATCCAAACTTAACACTAAAGATAGTTATCACACCACAAGGGAAAAGAGCAAAAGAAGAAAGGAATAAAAAAGAGCTACAAAAACAACCTGAAAACGATTAAGAAAATGGCAGTAAGTATAAGTGAAAGTTGCTCAGTCATTTCCGACTCTTTGCAGTCATGTTTAATCTCTACATAGTCCATGGAATTCTCTAGGCCAGAATACTGGAGTGGGTAGCCTTTTCCTTCTCCAGGGGATCTTCCCNAAATGGCAGTAAGTATAAGTGAAAGTTGCTCAGTCATTTCCGACTCTTTGCAGTCATGTTTAATCTCTACATAGTCCATGGAATTCTCTAGGCCAGAATACTGGAGTGGGTAGCCTTTTCCTTCTCCAGGGGATCTTCCCAATTCACGGGTTGAACCCAGGTCTCCCACGTTGCAGGCAGATTCTTTACCGGCTGAGCCACAAGGGAAGCATTAAATGAAAGTCGCTCAGTTGTTTCCAGCTTTTTGTGACCCCATGGACTACAGTCCATGGAATTTTCCAGGCCAGCATCCTGGAGTGGGTAGCCTTTCCCTTCTCCACAGGATCTTCCCAACCCGGGGATTGAATCCAGGTATCCCGCATTACAGGCAGATTCTTTACCAGCTGAGCCACAAGGCAAACCCAAGAATACTGGAGTGGGTAGCCTATTCCTTCTCCAGCAGATCTTCCCGACCCAGGAATCAAACCAGGGTCTCCTGCATTACTGGCAGATTCTTTACCAGTTGAGCTAAGAGGGAAGCCCTAGTAAGTACTAACTTATTAATAATTATTTAAACATGAGTGGTTAGATGCTCCAATAAAAAACAAAGAGTGGCTGAATGGATGCAAAAACAATTCCCATATATGCTGTATATAAGAGACACTTCAGATCTGGACACACTCAGAATTATAGTGAGAAGTAATGGAAAAGGTCTTCTATGCAAAGAAAATGAAAAGAAAGCTAGAGTAGTAATACGTTTATGAGACAAAACAGTACTTAAAGTAGACTATAAGAAGAGACAAATAGGGACATTACATAATGATATAAAAATTGACCCAACAAGAAGATACAACAATTGTAAATATATATATATATGCTTAACATAGGAGGACCTAAATACATAAATCAAATGTAAACAGACATAAAGAGAGAGTGACAGTAACATGATAATAGTAGGGGACTTTAACACTCCACGGACATCAATGGAGAAATCATCTAGGTAGAAAATCAGTAAGGTAACACAAGCCATAAACATTAGACTAGATATATTATGTATAACATTCCATTCAAAACAGCACAATGTATATTTTTTTCAAGTGCATGTTGAATGTTCTCCAGATTGCTCAATTGGTGAAGAATCTGCCTGCAATGCAGGAGTCCCTGGTTCAGTTCCTGGGTCGGGAAGATCCCTGGAGAAGGGATAGGCTACCCACTCCAGTATTCTTGGGCTTCCCTCATGTCTCAGCTAGTAAAGAATACTCCTGGAATGTGGGAGACCTGGATTCAATCTCTGGGTTGGGAAGATCCTGTGGAGAAGGGAAAGGCTACCCACATCAGTATTCTGGCCTAGAGAAGTCTATGGACTATACATAGGTCACAAAGAGTTGGACATGAGTGAGCAACTTTCTCTTCACTTCACTTCACTAGGTTACAAAACAAGTCTCCATAAATGTAAGAAGATTGAAGTCCTATCAAGCATCTTTTCTAACCACAGTGGTATGAGACTAGGAGAAAAACCCCCCCCCCCCCCCGAAAGAAATAATAGTGAAAGAAGAAATTTTTAAAATACCTAGAGACAATGAAACATGAAAATGAAAACACCACACTCCAAAACCTATGGAATGCAGCAAAAGCAGTTCTGTAAGGGAGACTCTTAGTGATACAAGCCTACCTTAGGAAGAAAGAAAAATCTCAAATAAACAGCCTAACCTTGTACCTAAAGCAACCAGAAAAAGAAGGAGAAACACCCAAAAGTAAGTAAAAGGGAACAAATCATAAAGAGCAGAGCAGAAGTAAATGAAATGGAGACTAACTATCAATAGAAAAGATTAATGAAACTAAGAACTATCTCTGAAAAAGTAAAATGATAAACCGTTAGCCATACTTATCATACATATGGATGTGAGAGTTAGACCATGAAGAATGCTGACCATCAAAGAATTGATGCTTTTGAACTGTGCTGAAGAAGACTCTTGAGAGTCCCTTGGACTGTAGGGAGATAAAACTGGTTATTCCTAAAGGAAATAAACCCTGAATATTCAGTGGATGGACTGATGTTGAAACTGAAGCTCCAATATTTTGGCCACCTGATGTGAAGAGCTGACTCATTGGAAAAGATGCTCATCCTTGCAAAGATTGAAGGCAAAAGGAGAAAGGAGCACGGAGGAGTAGATGGTTAGATAGTACCACGAACTCAATAGACATGAGTCTAAGCAAACTCCAGGAGACAGTGAAGAACAGGGGAGCCTGGCATGCTTCAGTCCAAGGGGTCACAAAAAATTAGACAGAACTTAGCAGTTGAACAGCAACAACAACATGCTCATCAAGAAAAAAAGGGCGAAGGGAGGCCCAAATAAAGAAAATCAGAAATGAAAAAGAAGTTACAACTGACAGATCATAAATGAAAAGGATCATAAGAGGTTACTATGAATAATTATATGCCAATAAAATAGAAAGTGTGGAAGATATGAACGCCTAGAAACACACAATCTCCTAAGACTGAATTAGAAAGAAATAAAAAGTATGAAAAGACTGGTCACAGTAATGAAACTGAATTAGTAATCAAAAAACACCTCCAAAAACTTAAATCCAGGATCAGATGACTTCACAGCTGTATTCTACCAAACATTTAAAGAATTAATACCTTTTTCTTCCTAAAACTATTCCCAAAGACGGCAAGAAAGAATGCTTAAGAGTTTATTCTATAGGGGCAACATCATCCTGCATCTAAAATCAGACAGAAACAACACAACAATAAAAGGAAATTACAGGCCATTATCAATGATAGACATAGATGCAAAAATCCTCAACAGAATAGTAGCAAACCAAATTCAACAATACATTAAAAGGGTCATGTACTGTGATCAACTGAAATTTATTCTGGGAATGGAAGGATGGTTCAATATCTGTAAATCAACCCACACTGATAAATTGAAGACTAAAAATCATAATTTTCTCAAAAGATGCAGAAACACATTCAACAAAATTCAAGATCCATTTATGATTAAAACCTCTGAACAAAGTGATTATAGGAGTATATCTCAAAATAATAAAATCTGTATATGACAAACCATAGCCAACATTATATTCAGCAGTGAAAAGCTGAAAGCTTTTTCTCTGGAATCAGGAACAGGACATGAAACATGACATCACTTTATTCAACATAGTATTGGAAGTCCTAGACAAGACAAAGAAAAGGCATCCGAATAGGAAAGGACAATATGGTCACTGTTTGCTGGAGACATGAACTATGTGTAGGAAATCCTAAAGATGCCACAAAAAAATTTATTGGAACTAATAAGTGAAATCAACAAGCTTGCAGGATACAAAATTAATATACTGAAATCTGTTGTGTTTCTGTCCAGTAATAATAAACTATCAGAAAGAGAAATTAAGAAAACAGTCCCATTTATAATTGCTTTTAAAAAATAATATAAATGAATAAATTATACAAGGAGGTGAAAGACATATTCTGGGAAAACCAGAAAACATTCATGAATGAAACGGAAGATGATACAAAGAAATGAAAAGATATATTGTATACACAGACTGGAAGAGTTTGTATTGATTGCTAAAATGGCCAAACTACCCAAGGTAATCTACAAATTCAATGCATTCTCTGTAAAAATCCTCATGACATTTTTGGCAGAACTAGAAAAGAGAATTCTAAAATATATATGGATACACAAATCACCCTGAGTAGCCAAAACAATCTTGGGAAGCAAGAACAAAGCTGGAGTTACTATGCTCCCTGATTTCACATTGTATTACGAATCTACAGTAATCAAAACAGTATGGTCCTATTGCTAAAACAGACACATAGAGTAATGGAACAGGATAAAACCCAGAAATAAAACCACACTTACGTGGTCAGTTAATCTATGACAAAGGACACAAGAATATACAATGGGGAAAAGTCAGCCTCTTCACTCATTATACGTGGGAAAACTGGACAGCTGCATGCAAAAGAATCAAACTAGATTAGTTTTTCATAGCATGTATAATAATTAAATGAATTAAAAACTTAAATGAAAGATCTAAAACCATGAAAAGCCTAGAAGAAATCAGGCATAATGCTCTTTGACATCAATTTTCACAATAGTTTTTTAAATCTGTCTCCTAGGGCAAGGAAAAAATGCAAAACTAAACAAATGGGACTGTGTCAGATTAGAAAACTTTATATATAAACTATATATACATATAAACTATATGTATATTTATATATGTTATATATATAAACTAAATATATATACATTTATATATATAAACTATATATATATATGGAGTTAATATCCAAAATATGTAGGAACTCATGTAACTCAAAAAAATTAAAGGATAGGCAGAATTGAGGAGAGAACAAGATGGTAGAGGAGTAGATAGATGTGGAGTATGCCTCTCTCCACGGATACATCAGGAATACACCTTCAGACACCGACCTGCATGCAGAACACCAGCTGAGCGCAGACAGTACCTGACAAGTGGAACAGAATATATAGAACCATGCAAAACTCCGTAGGGTAAAGGAACTAGGGGGAAAACAGCAGTGTTAGTAGAACTGAACCTGCCCTCAGCAGGTGGGGGAACTGAAGCAGGGTCCACTCCCCACATTGGGGCAATTGAGTCAGAGGAGAAACATTTAAGGCTGGGAGTGAAACAGCTGATATGTGGCAGCCTAAATGGAATGAGAATCAGACAGTCCTTGCTGCAGCCATACATACCCCAGACAGGGACACAGGTCCCCTGGAAGGTGCAGTGGCTGGGAGCTAGAATTGAGGTATTATGGAACCACTTCCAAGGTGAGGGCTGCTGTTGACTGCAGAGAGACTGATAGAGGTGTGTGAGGGAGATTTGGAGGGAAATGCCTGTCGAGGAGAGCCTGGCAGCCATGGAAGCAAGTTGATACTGCTGAGTCACATGTAGGAGGTGGAGCCATCACCGTAGCCTCTCTCTGCCCACACGCCAGCATCGGCAGCTGCACAATAGAGAGACTGGCCCATCAAAGGCCTGACACACTGAAGTACAGAATAGGACCCCACCCAGGGTGCCCCTTTAAGTGCCTGACGCACCAGTCTACAAAGTAGGGCCCCAGCTAGGGAGGCCCCTCTGTTTGCCTGATGCACCAAACAACAGAGAAGGACCCCAGGCAAGGGAGCCTTCTACATGCCTATATGCAGAGTACATCATGAGAAACGCTGGACTGGAAGAAACACAAGCTGGAATCAAGATTGTGGGGGGAAATATCAATAACCTCAGATATGCAGATGACACCACCCTTATGGCAGAAAGTGAAGAAGAACTAAAGAGCCTCTTGATGAAAGTGAAAGAGGAAAGCGAAAAAGTTGGCTTAAAGCTCAACATTGAGAAAACAAAGATCATGTCATCTGGTCCCATCACTTCATGGGAAATAGATGCGGAAACAGTGGAAACAGTGTCAGACTTTATTTTTGGGGGCTCCAAAATCACTGCAGATGGTGACTGCAGCCATGAAATTAAAAGACGCTTACTCCTTGGAAGAAAAGTTATGACCAACCTAGATAGTATATTCAAAAGCAGAGACATTCCTTTGCTGACTAAGGTCCATCTAGTCATGGCTATGGTTTTTCCAGTGGTCATGTATGGATGTGAGATTTGGACTGTGAAGAAGGCTGAGCGCTGAAGAATTGATGCTTTTGAACTGTGGTGTTGAAGAAGACTCTTGAGAGTCCCTTGGACTGCAAGGAGATCCAACCAGTCCATTCTGAAGGAGATCAGCCCTGGGATTTCTTTGGAAGGAATGTTGCTAAAGCTGAAACTCCAGTACTTTGGCCACCTCATGAGAAGAGTTGACTCATTGGAAAAGACTCTGATGCTGGGAAGGATTGGGAGCAGGAGGAGAAGGGGACGACAGAGGATGAGATGGCTGGATGGCATCGCGGACTCGATGAACGTGAGTCTGAGTGAACTCTGAGAGATGGTGATGGACAGGGAGGCCTGGTGTGCTGCAATTCATGGGGTCGCGAAGAGTCGGACACGACTGAGTGATTGAACTGAACTGAACTGATGGAGAAAGAATGGCCAAAGAGGCCTTCTGATCGCCAGCTACAAAAGACTCAAAAAAAGACTCTGATAGGGCCATAACTCCTGCAGCGGAGGCAGACTGTGTCCCTGCACACTTTGCACCACCAGGGTCCCTGCAAGCCAAGCAGCTGCACCAGCTTCACACTCAACTCTCACTGAGGCAGAGCTGCCTCAAGCAAAAACGAATCTTGCATCTATGCATGCAGGGTCACTTCAGTCGTGTCCAACACTTTCTGACCCTGCAGACTATGTGGCCTGCCAGGCTTCTCTGTCAGGGGGGTTCTCCAGGCAAGAATACTGGAGTATATTGGCCAATGCTGGTTGCCATACCCTTCTAGAGCACTGTATTTCCTGCTGCCTTAGCCACCCACTCCCCTGAGTACCTGGTTATGCTAGAATCCCTGCGAACCAAGCAGCTGTACCACCTTCACACCTGGCCCTCACTGGGGCAGACCCAAGTCCTCCAAGACAGTCTCAGGAGCAAACCCCAGTGGAAAATCCACATGCAGAGGAGGAAATAAAACCACAATTGAAACCCAGGGGCAGCGTGGCTAAGGAAGAAGACCCCAAACCTTCCCACCAGCTGTACAACCTGCAGCTTAAACTCTATGTCTATGGAATATATAAAAGGACATTGAGAGCTCCCACAAAAGGAAACACACTGGTTCTGATAGCTGTGGGCATTGGGGGTAAGAACACACAGGAGTAGGACCAGATTAGAATCTGAGCTGCCCCCACAACAGGTCCAGAGATCAGCACAGTGTTGGAGGGCATCCTAGGGAGGTGAGGTGACTCCCAGTGAGCGAAAGGACTCTGACAGCAGTGACTCAAGAAAAACATTTATTATTCTTATGTTTTTGACTTGTTCTGTAGATTCTTTCGGATTAAATTTTTTTTTCCTTTTTTTCTCCCTGTTGTCCATTTTATTGGCACTATGAAATATAATTAAGCTTTTGAGCTCCCCCCTACCCCGGCCCCAAGTCACATTTTTATTGTTGTTATAAACCTCTTCCTCAACGCTGGGCTTTTGCAGTTCTGTAGAGTTTTCCTTTTTTCTTTTCTCTTTTTTTAATTTTAATTTTTAAACCTATTATTTATTTTTTCTACTTGTTTTCCTTTGTTTGCTTTTCCTACTATTCTTTTCTCCTTGCAGTTAATCTTTATGTAAATCTTCTTTATCTACTTCTATTTGGCATTGTGTATCTATTCTTTTTCTTTCTTTCTTTTCCCCTCAACATATTTGTTAGTTTTATTTTCAGTGCCTTATTCCACACTTGATACCTTGCTTTACTTTTGTTTTCCAGTTTGTACTTTAGTTTTGTTCTTAACTGGTAGATATAATTTTTGGTTTCCTTTGTTTTCCAGGTCAATCTGTTGTACTTTATTTTTGTTGCACTGTTTTGATTTGCTTATGGGTGTATATGTATATATTCCACTATTTTAATTATTATTTGCCTGATTTTGTAACTGCCATTTGTCTGGTGTTCATCTTTGGTTTCTTGTTTTGAGATATTTGTTTTAATTTCACTTAATGCCATAACAAACCACTTATGGAAACTTTATTCCTCACCAGAGATCAAGCTCTGAGCCTTTGGAGTGGGAACACTGACTCTAAGACCCTAGACTACCAGAGAATTAACCCTAGAGAGTATTTTAGAGCTACATGTAAAAGAATGAAATTAGAACACTTCCTAAAACCATACACAAAGATAAACTAAAAATGGATTAAAGACCTAAATGTAAGACCAGAAACTATAATCAAAGCAAGATCCTCTATGACCCACCTCCTAGAATAACAGAAATAAAAACAAAAGTAAACAAGTGGGACCTGATTAAACTTAAAAGCTTTTGCACAGCAAAGGAAACTATAAACAAGGTGAAAAGACAACCCTCAGAATGTGAGAAAATAGCAGCAAATGAAACAACTGACAAAGGATTAATTTCCAAAATATATAAGCAGCTTGTAAAACTCAATACCAGAAAAACAACCCAACCAAAAAGTGGGAAAAAGACCTAAAAAGATATTTCTCCAAAGAAGATATACAGATGGCTAACAAACACATAAAAAGATGCTCAACATTGTTCATTATTAGAGAAAAGGAAATCAAAACTACAATGAGCTATCACCTCACACCAGTCAGAATGGCCATCATCAAAAAGTCTACAAACAATAAACGCTGGAGAGAGTGTGGAGAAAAGGGAATGCTCTTGCACTGTTGGTAGGAATGTAAACTTATACAGCCACTATGAAAGACAGTATGGAGATTCCTTAAAATACTAGGAATAAAACCACCATATGACCTAGCAATCCCACTCCTAGGCATATANACGCTGGAGAGAGTGTGGAGAAAAGGGAATGCTCTTGCACTGTTGGTAGGAATGTAAACTTATACAGCCACTATGAAAGACAGTATGGAGATTCCTTAAAATACTAGGAATAAAACCACCATATGACCTAGCAATCCCACTCCTAGGCATATACCATGAGGAAACCAAAATTGAAAAGGACACATGTATCCCATTTTTCATTGCAGCACTATTTATAATAGCTAGAACATGGAAGCAACATAGATGTCCATTGAAAGATGAATGGATAAGGAAGTTGTGGTATATATGTATATATATATATATATATACAATGAAATATTACTCAGCCATAAAAAGGAAGACCTTTGAGTCAGTTTTAATGAGATAGATGAGCCTAGAGCCTATTCAGTTCAGTTCAGTTCAGTCGCTCAGTCGTGTCTGACTCTTTGCAACCCCATGAATCACACCATGCCAGGCCACCTTGTTTGCATCACCAACTCCTGGAGTTCACCCAGACTCATGTCCATTGAGTCGGTGATGCCATCCAGCCATCTCATNCGGACTCTTTTGTTGACCATGATGGCTACTCTGTTTCTTCTAAGGGATTCCTACATGCAGTAGTAGATATAATGGTCATCTGAGTTAAATTCACCCATTCCAGTCCATTTTAGTTTGCTGATTCCTAGAATGTCAACGTTCACTCTTGCCATCTCCTGTTTGACCACTTTTCAATTTGCCTTGATTCATGGACTTGACATTCCAGGTTCCTATACAATATTGCTCTTTACACCATTGGATCTTGCTTCTATCCCAGTCACAGCCACAATTGGGTATTGTTTTTGCTTTGGCTCCATCCCATCATTCTTTCTGGAGTTATGTTTCCACTGATCTCCAGTAGCTTATTGGGCACCTCCCGACCTGGGGAGTTCCTCGTTCAGTATGCTATATTTTGCCTTTTCATACTGTTCATGGGGTTCTCAAGACAAGAATACTGAAGTGGTTTGCCATTCCCTTCTCCAGTGGACCACATTCTGTCAGACCTCTCCACCATGACCTGTCCATCTTGGGTGGCCCCACACAGCATGGCTTAGTTTCATTGAGTTAGACAAGATTGTGGTCCATGTGATCAGATTGGCTAGTTTTCTGTGAATATGGTTTCAGTATGTCTGCCCTCTGATGTCCTCTCGCAACACCTACCGTCTTACTTGGGTTTCCCTTACCTTAGATGTGGGGTATCTCTTTACGGTGCTCCAGCGAAGTGCAGCCGCTGCTCCTTACCTTGGATGAGGTCACCCCTCCTGACCTTGAAAGTGGAGTAGCTCCTCTCGGCCCTCCTGTGCCCACGCAGCCACGGCTCCTGAGATTTTTTAATTAGCTTGTGCTATGTTGACACTTAAGACCCAGGTCCACCCAGCTGCCTTCAGGTTCCAGTGCTGGACACCTCACACTAAACACCCAGCAAAACAGGAACACAGCAGTACCCATCAGCAGACTGTCTGCCTAAAGTACTAAGTTCACTGACACCCATAATACACCACCTGTTGCAGCCCTGCCCATCAGAGGTGAAAGGAAGCTCCACCCACCTGAGTGCAGGCACTAGCCCTCCCACCAGGAAGCCTGCACAAGCCCCTGGGCCAGTCTTACCAACAAGGGGACAACAGAACAAAAGGAACTACAGCCTGCAGCTTGTGGGAAGGAGACCACAAAAACAGTAAGTTAGACAAAATGATACAGAGAGAAATGTGTTCCAGATGAAGGTGCATGGTAGAAATGCACAATACCAAATAAATGAAGAGAAAATAGGCAATGTACCTGAAAAAAAAAATTCAGATTAATGATAGTAAAGAAGATCCAATATCTCAGAAATAAAGTGGAGGCACAGATACAGGAAATATTTACCAAGAACCTAGAAGAACTAGAAGTACTCAAGAACAATCAATGATGAACAAAAGAATAATGGAAATAAAAAATACACTAGAAGGAATCAATAGTAGACTAACTGAGGCAGAAGAATGGATGAGTGAGCTGGAAGATAGGATGGTGGAAATAACTACTGTGGAGCAGAATAAAGAAAAAAGAATGAAAAGAAATGAAAAGGTCTTAGAGACCTCTGGGACATTAAACACACCAACGTTGTGTGTCCCAGAATGTTGAATTATAGGGATTCCAGAAGAAGAGAAAGTGAATGGGTTTGAGAAAATATTTCAAGTGATTATCATCAAAAACTTCCCTAACAAGGAAAAGGAAATAATCATCAGCATTCAGGAAGTGCAGAAAGTCCCATAAAGTCAAACCCAAGGAGAAACACGCCAAGACACATATTAATCAAACTAACAAAAACTACATATTAGATTGGCCAAAAAGATCTTTTTGTTTTTGAGTAAAATAAAAGACATTTTTCATTTTCAGAACTTTATCCACCATTTTGTCCCACTAGCTTCTGCCATTGTTCAGGCAACTTCATAATGCCATCTTCCCAAAACTTTTTATCTTACTGAGCAAAGAACTCTTCAGATGCCTTTTGCAGTCGTCAGGGGATTGAAATATTTTTCATTAAGAGAATTTTGTAAAGTCCAAAGTAAGTGGACATCCAAAGATGAAATATCTGGCGAATATAACCAGTGAATCCGAACTTCCCAGTCAAGCTATAACAGAATATATATTTTCTGTTGACTAATTCTGAATGCTTTTCATCATATGCTGCTTTAAGCTGGTCGAATTGGGAGCAGTACTTGTTGGAATTAATCGTTTGGTTTCCTAAAAGGAACTCACAATAGAGGACACCATTCTAGTCCCACCATATACACAACGTCACCTTCTTTGGATGAAGACAGGCTTTTAGTGTGGTTGTTGGTGGTTCATTTTCCCTGCTCCACAATCTTTTCCATTCCACATTATTGTACAGTATCCAATTTTCATTGTCCATTGTTTTAAAAATGGAACAATCTCATTACATTTAAGTAGATAATTACTTGCAGAAATATGATCAAGGAGATTTTTTCTCTTAGCTTCTGTGGAACCCAGACATCAAAGTTATTAACATAACTAAGTGGGTATAAATGATTTTCAGTGTTTGATTTGGATATTTTGAATATGTCAGCTATCTCCCACATGGTATAGCATTGATTATTCTGAATTAATGTCTTATTTGATCACTATCAACTTCAAGTTGAGTATTATTCAGCATGAGACTTTGCAAACCACTTTTGACATGTTTGATCAATCACAGCACTCTCTCCATCCATACAGTGCACAAATCTTTTTTTCCATCTCAGTTGCATTTTTACATTTCTTGAAGTAATAAAGCATAATATGCTGAAAATATTGCCTTTTTCTTTTATTCTCAGTATTAAAGTGATTACACAAAAATTCACCAATTTTGATACATTTTTATGGTGAATGCTCGCTAATATTATAGCTGTCACAATACAATCTGACAAAATTATTCTGAATGAAGTTAAAGACAACTAAGTGCTGCTAGAGCTATCTTACAGAAAAAAACCAAACAAGTCTTTTGGCCAGTCCACGACAAAGAAAAAATATTAAAAGCACCAAGGCAAAAGCAACAAATTCAGCACCTCCAAACCAGCTTTACCTAAAAAAAACCATATGATCATCTCAGTAGGCACAGAAAAAGCTTTTTTAACAAAATTCAGCTCCCATTTATGATTAAAACTCTCCAGAAAGTGGATATAGAGGGAAAGTACCTTGACATAATAAAGTCCACATGTGACAAACCCACAACAGACATCATTATCAATGGTGAAAAACCAAAAGCATTTCCTCTAGGATCAGAAATAAGACAGTGTCCTCTCTCACCACTTTTATTCAACATAGTTTTGGAAAGCCTAGCCACAGCAGTTACAGAAGAAAAAGAAACAAAAGGAATCCAAATTGAAAAAGAAGTGAAATTTTCACTACTTGCAGATGACATGATACTATACATAGAAAATGCTTCAGATTGCACCAGAAACCTACTAGCGTTAATCAGTGAATTTAGAAAAGTTGCAAGATACAAAATTAGTACACAGAAATATCTTGCCTTCCTATACAGTTACAATGAAATAGCAGAAAGAGAAATTGGGGAAACAATCCCACTTAGCATTGTAACCAAAAAAATGAAATACCTAGGAATAAAACTACCTAAGGAGACAAATGAAAGACAACACTTGGAGATGGAATGATATACCATGTTCTTGGATTGGAAGGATCTACATTGCAGAAATGACTATACTAACCAAAGCAATCTATAGATTCAGTGCATTCTCTATCAAATTTAGCAGTGGCACATCTCATGAAATTAGAACAAAAAGTTTTTACAATTTGTATGGAAACTCAAAAGGCCCCAAATAACCAAATAAATTTTGAAAAAGAAAAATGAAGCTGATGGAATCAGGCTCTCTGACTTCAGATTATACTACAAAGCTACAGTAATCAAGCCAATATGGTACTGGCAGAAAAACAAAATATAGATCAGTGGAATAGGGTAGAAAGCCCAGAGGCAAACCCATGCACCTATGTCACCTAATCTATGACAATGGATAAATAATATACAATAGAGAAAAGACAGTCTCTCTCAAAAGTGATGGTGGGAAAACTGGATAGCATCATCTAACGAAGGAAATTAGAACACTCCCTAACACCATATGCAAAAATAAAATGGATTAAAGACCTAAAGGTAAGGGCACACGCTATAAAAACTCTTAGAGGAAGACGTAGGAAGAACACTCTTTGACATAAATTGCAACAAGATCTTTTTTAATGCACCCACTAGAATAATGAAGAAAGCTGAGTGCCGAAGAATTGATGCTTTTGAACTGTGGTGTTGGAGAAGATTCTTGAGAGTCCCTTGGACTGCAAGGAGATCCAACCAGTCCATTCTAAAGGAGATCAGCCCTGGGTGTTCTTTGGAAGGAATGATGCTAAAGCTGAAACTCCAGTACTTTGGCCACCTCATGCAAGCAGTTGACTCATTAGAAAAGACTCTGATACTGGGAGGGATTGGGGGCAGGAGGAGAAGGGGATGACAGAGGATGAGATGGCTGGATGGTATCACCGACTTGATGGACGTGAGTTTGAGTGAACTCTGGGAGTTGGTGATGGACAGGGAGGCCTGGCGTGGTGCAATTCACGGGGTCGCAAAGAGTCGGACACGACTGAGTGACTNAGAAGGGGATGACAGAGGATGAGATGGCTGGATGGTATCACCGACTTGATGGACGTGAGTTTGAGTGAACTCTGGGAGTTGGTGATGGACAGGGAGGCCTGGCGTGGTGCAATTCACGGGGTCGCAAAGAGTCGGACACGACTGAGTGACTGAACTGAACTGAGAATAATGAAAATAAAAACAAACAGATGGGACCTAAGTAAACTGAAAAGCTTTTGCACACACAGCAGAGAATGCCATAAAAAAGATGAAAATAAAAAGCCTTCAGCATAGGAGAAAATATTTTCCATTCAAGCAACTTAGAGGAGATTAATCTCCAAAATACACAAATAGTTCATGCCCAGTCAAAAAAATGGATGGAAGATCTAAATAGGCATTTCTCCAAAGAAGGTATACAGATGGCTAACAAACACATGAAAGGATGCTCAACATCTTTGATTATTAGAGAAATGCAGATCAAAAGTACAATAAGGTATCACCTCACACCAGTCAGAATCGCCATCAAGAAAAATCTACAGACAGTAAGTGCTGTAGATGGTGTGGAGAAAAGGGAAGTCTGTTACACTATTGGTGAAAATGTAAACTGATAGTCACTATGGAGAACAGTATGGAATTTTATTTTTTATTTATTTTTGCCTGTGTTCTGTATTTGTTGCTACGTGAACTTTTCTCTGGTTGCAGCGAGCGGGGACTCTGTAGTTACAGTGCACGGGCTTCTCTTTGTATTGGCTTCTCTTATTGAGGAACATGAGCTCTAAGGTGCTTGGGCTTCAGTAGTTGTGGCATGTTGGCTCTGTATTTGCGGCTCCCAGACTCTGGAGCACAGGCTCAATAGTTGTAGTTCTTGGGTTTGGTTGCTCCATGGTATGTGGGATCTTCCCAGACTAGGGATCAAACCCCTGTCTCCTGCCTTGGCAGGTGGATTCTTTACCACTGAGCTACCAAGGAAAGCCAAGAGGCTTCTTAAAAAGTAAAATGACCTGTCAGTCCCACTGCTGTGCATATACGCAGAGAAGAACATAATTCAAAAAGGTACATGCACCCTAATATTCATTGCAACACTATTGTAAATAGTATTTACTATTATAATAGCCAGAACACTGAAACAACGTAAAAGTCCACTGACAAATGAATGGATAAAGAAGTTCTGGCACATATATTCAATGAATATTACTTAGCCATATAAGGGAATAAAATTGAGTCAGTTGTAGTGATGTTGATGAACCTAGACCTGTCATACAGAGTGAATAAGTTAGAAAGTTAGAAGAAACTTACTTCTAACTTACCCAAGTAAATTATAAAGAGAAAAACAAATATTATATATTAAACCATATATGTGGAATCTAGAAAAATGATATAGATGATCTTATTAGCAAAGCAGACAAAGAGAGAGACATGTATGTAGACAAGAAATGTGTGGGTACCAAGGGAAGAGAGTGGGTGGGAGATTTAGACTGGTATCCCTGATAGCTCAGTTGGTAAAGAATCCTCCTGCAATGCGGAAGACACTGGTTCAATTCCTGGGTGAGGAAGATCCACTGGAGAAGGGAAAGGCTATCTACTCCTATATTCTGTCCTGCAGAATTCCAGAGACTGTATAGTTTGTGGGCTCACAAAGAGTTGGACATGACTGAGTGGCTTTCACTACACTACACATATATACACTGCTATGTATAAAATAGATAACTGGAAAGAACTTACTGTAAAGCACAGGGAAGTCTACTCAGTGCTCTGTGGTGACCAAATTGAGAAGGAAATCCAAAAAAGAGAGGATACATATATACATATGGCTGATTCACTTTGCTGTATACAGCTGAAACTGACACGGCAATGTAAGGCAAATATACTCCAGTAAAGACAAAAAGAAAAATGGACAGAGGGCCTGAATAGACATTTTCAAAGAAAACGAATGGATGGCCAATAGACACATGAAAAGATGCTCAACTTCAATCATTAGGAAAATGCAAATTAAACCAGAATGAGCTACCACCTCAGTTCAGTTCAGTTCAGTCGCTCAGTCGTGTCTGACTCTTTACGACCCCATGAATTGCAGCACGCCAGGCCTCCCTGTCCATCACCGACTCCCAGAGTTCACTCAGACTCAGTGTCCATCGAGTCCAGGATGCCATCCAGCCATCTCATCCTCGGTCGTCCCCTTCTCCTCCTGCCCCCAATCCCTCCCAGCATCAAAGTCTTTTCCAATGAGTCAACTGTTCTCATGAGGTGGCCAAAGTACTGGAGTTTCAGCTTTAGCATCATTCCTTCCAAAGAAATCCCAGGGTTGATCTCCTTCAGAATGGACTGGTTGGATCTCCTTGCAGTCCAAGGGACTCTCAAGAGTCTTCTCCAACATCACAGTTCAAAAGCATCAATTCTTCGGCGCTCAGCTTTCTTCACAATCCAACTCTCACATCCATACACGACCACTGGCAAAACCATAGCCTTGACTAAGACGGACCTTTGTTGGCAAAGGAATTTCTCTGCTTTTGAATATACTATCTAGGTTGGTCATAACTTTTCTTCCAAGGAGTAAGCGTCTTCTAATTTCATGGCTGCAGTCACCATCTGCAGTGATTTTGGAGCCCAGAAAAATAAAGTCTGACACTGTTTCCACTGTTTCCCCATCTATTTCCCATGAAGTGACAGGACCGGATGCCATGATGTTCGTTTTCTGAATGTTGAGCTATAAGCCAACTTTTTCACTCTCCTCTTTCACTTTCATCAAGAGGCTTTTTAACATTTATTTCTCTAAATCTCAAAAAATTTTTGGTTTTTAAATTGAAGCATCCCTTAAAAAAAAAAAAAGCCTATGTGTATCATTATAGAATTTAAAGAATAATAAATAAAAAGCATTCGGCATTAGGAATTGGCTGTTATTAGAGTCAGCCATATTACTTTTCCCCCTCACATAGTTCATTCTTTCTCTTATCTTGAATTTTCTATTTATTATTGCCTTGCTTTTTAAAAAGTAGTGTGACTACATACTTATTTTGGGAGGCTCCAAAATCACTGCAGATGGTGCCTGCAGCCATGAAATTAGAAGACACTTGCTCCTTGGAAGAAAAGTTATGACCAACCTAGACTGCATATTATAAAGCAGAGACATTACTTTGCTGACAAAGGTCCGTCTAGTCAAAGCTCTGGTTTTTCCAGTAGTTGTGTATGGATGTGAGAGTTGGACTATAAAGAAAGCTGAGTGCTGAAGAATTGATGGTTTTGAACTTGGTGTTGGAGAAGACTCTTGAGAGTACCTTGGACTGCAAGGCAATCCAACCAGTCCATCCTAAAGGAAATCAGTCCTGAATATTCATTGGAAGGACTGATGCTAAAGCTGAAACTCTAATATTTTGACTACCTGATGTGAAGAGCTGACTCATTTGAAAAAACCCTTGTGCTGGGAAAGATTGAAGATGGGAGGAAAAGGGAATAGCAGAGGATGAGATGGTTGGATGGCATCACCGACTCAATGGACATAAGTTTGAGCAAACTCCAGGAGTTTGTGGTGGACAGGGAGGCCTGGCATGGTGTAGTCCATGGGGTCACAGAGTCAGACACAACTGAGCGAGCGAACTGAACATACTGGTTTAGTTATAAACATACATAATGTATTTTTTATGTTTGAATTTCATATAAATATGATGTATTATTCTGCTACTTGCTCAATGTTATATATATTTTGAGGTTCATATATGTAGCTGTAGAACATTCATTATCACTACCGTATAGTGTTTTTGTTACTCTAGGTTTTGCTGTTACAAACAGTATGGCTCTGAATATTTCTATACATACCTCCTGTTGTTCATGTGCTAGAGTTTCTCTGAGTATATGTCTAGAAACAGACATTTCAGGTTCTAATTTTCATCTGTCTGCTGGCAGAAAGCAGTTCAGCATGAAGTACATTGTTGCAGTAGGCCAGGCAAAGGATTTTGGGGACTTGAACCAGAATGGTTACCAGGTGATTAAAGAAAGCAGAAGTATTTCATATTTGGTTTCAGAATTAACAGGTGTTGATATTGTATTTCATAAAATGGGGGACCATACAAGGAAGATGGGGCATCAAGGATGACTCTCAGGCCCCAACAAAGACACTGCATCACACTCAGGAGAAACGCAGCTCGCCCAGGCTCCTGCTCCAGCCTCTCAGGTCCCTCTCCTGTCCCGAAAGGATAGTGACAACTACTGCGAATAGGAAAGCCCTTGTTTGCACCTACTCTGGCTGTCACCCCTGCAACTCCAGCCTGAAGGGACATGTGGCTCATGCTCAGATCAAATACAGACCCCCCCACCAAAGCCACTGGGCACATACAGACTGGAGAGAGGGGAATCATATTTTTAAAACAGAACAAAAGAGAAAACCCTAATGAAACAGATAATACTTGATAAATAGTCAAACAAACAAAACCAGAAATAGTTTTTTTTTTTTAAAGGAATAGAAAAAAAAGACAAATTAAAAAAAAAATCTTATATATATATTTTAAAAGTCCTAGCTGAAGAATATAATAACTGAGAGTGAAAATATACTGGAAAGAATTAGCAACAGATTCGGTGTTAAAGAAAAACTCATAAACTATTTGGAAACTAAGATAATGGAAATCACTCAATCAAAACAGCGAAAAGAAAAGTAATTAAAAAAAAAAAAAGGATAGTTTAAGGGACTTTTGAGACAGCCTTAAGTGTATGAATATTTGCATTATAGGGATCCCAGAAGGGGAAGAGAGAGAGGAAAAGAAAATGTATCTGATGAGATTATGGCTGAAAACTTCTTGAACCTGAAGAGACAGATATCCAAGTAGAGGAAGCACAAAGAGAATCTCAAACAAGATGAACCCAGAAAGACCCACAATAAGACACATCGTATTTAATAATACAATGGCAAAGTTAAAGATAAAAAGAGAATTTTAAAAGCAGCGAGAAGAAAAGAGAGTCACATACAAGGAAACCCCCTGTAAGGTTGTTAGCTGATTTTTCAGCAGAAACTGCAGGCCTGAAGGGAGTGACAGTGATACATTTTGAGTGCTGAAAGGCAAAAACCTACAACCTAAGATATTTTACCCAGCAAGGTTATCTCGCGGTATCCTGCAAAGAGAGAGAAAGAGCTTCTCAAATAAGCCAAAATAAGAGTTCATCAGCTGTCAACTGACCATACAAGAAGTGTTAAAGGGTCTTCTCTAAATGGAAAAGAAAACAAAGATGACTCCTAAGCTTTTAAATGGTGGTGCTGTTTACTAAAATGGAGACTTCTCCCAAGAGAGAAGACTTTAAAATTTTATTTTATTTTCATTTCATCCATGGATATTTCTTTTTTAAGTTTTAATGTCTCATTAGCTACTGTCACTCAATGTCATTGTGCTTGCCTGAAGACTGTACTGTTATGTTTCCCACATGCCGCTTTGAATTTGCTTTATGCAGCAATAAGAACTAAGTGGTTTGGAATTATATGTGATGACACTGAATAAGGATAAAGGAAGGTCCCTTAGGAGTATTCTGAGATTTGGACTTGATATCTCTTGTGTATACCTAGTTCTGAGTTGTGTTGGTGGAGGTTGTTCATTGGCTAAGTTTCATATATGTGAAGTATGATCCTGTTAAGGTCTTTTGTCCAAATTTAAGTAATTTAAATGCAGTGACATTTGAAGGTAAAAGGTTATGGCTTATCTGTTAAAGGAAAGTGGGAAATAAGGGCCTTGGCAAATGAGATCAAGTCTGAAGCTCTGTGTTGGAATCTAGGCCCTACTGCTGATGACCTGTGTATTAATTTCCTATTGCTTTTTTAACAAATCACCAAAGATTTAGTGGCTTAAACAATACGTTTTTATCTTACTGGCAAGTCAGAAGTCCAGATGGGTCTCAGTTCAGTTCATTTCAGTTCAGTCGCTCAGTTGTGTCTCCACAACTTTGCGACTCCATGAGCTGCAGCGCGCCAGGCTTCCCTGTCCATTACTCCCGGAGCCTACCCAAACTCATGTCCATTGTGTCATTGATGCCATCCAACCATCTCATCCTCTGTCATCCCCTTTTCCTCCTGCCCTCAATCTTTCCCAGCATCAGGGTCTGAATTTTCAAATGAGTCAGCTCTTTGCATCAGGTGGCTAAAGTATTGGAGTTTCAGCTTCAACATCTCACTGATCTAAAAATCAGGTGTCAACAGAGCTGCATTCCTTTTAGAGATTCTAGGAGAGGATTCATCTCCTTGTCTCTTCCAGCTTCTAGATGCTACCCATATTCCTTGACTTGTGGTCCCTTCCTCCATCTTCAGAACCAGCAAGTCCTTCTCAGACTCCATGTCTCTGGTTCTTCCTTTGTGACCTCCTTCTTCTACCTTTAAGGACGCTTATGATTAAACTGAGCCTGAGTAGATTATCCACAATAATCTCCGTATTTTAAAATCAGCTGATTAGCAATTTAAATTCCATCTGCCACCTTAATTCTCTTTTGCTGTGTAAAATAACATGCTTACAATTTCCAGGGACTAGGACATGTTTGTGTTTGCATATGCATACCAACACAAATTTAGTGTCCACAAGGCCAGTCACATGGGCAATTTGAGCAGCTTTTTAATCTATGAAACTAATAATGATAACAATGCCACCACCCACCTGTGTGATTTGGACACAGTTGTAGGGGTTTTTGGAGGACTTTAAAGAATAAACAACTTGCAAATGTTGCAGATGTAATTTTTGTTACAATTTGTACTGAGACCAGTATATAATACAAAAAGACCCTTAAAGGCTTATAACCCACTTTAATCTTGTGTTTGTGTGTCCATAAATCAGGCACTTTTAAGGAAATTTGTATCAATTTTAGTGTATTATGTATAATGTGTATAAGTGAAATATTTAACATATGTATGGTACTTCGCTGGTGGTCCAGTGGCTAAGATGCTGTTCTCCCAATGCAGGGGGCTTGGACTTGATCCCTGGTCAGGGAACTAGGGGATATGCCACAACTGAGAATTCGCATGCCATAACTAAAGATCCTGCATGCTGCGTTCCCATTCTTTTTAGAACCTGCATGCCACAAAGACTGAAGATCCAGTGTACCACAACTAAGATCTGTTGCAGCCAAATAAATATTTTTTAAAAAATATGTGTTACACCGGTTTTAATCCCTAGTTTCTAACCAGGTCAGGGACAAATAACTTTATGGGCTCAAGACCTCTGGCTCTAAAATTGAAAACTCCTTAAACTTGAAATTGTATCAGGTTAAAAAAAAGAAGAAAACTGCCTTCATATAAAATAGCAGTAAAGTAGTCAAGGATGTGTATGGGTGACTTTTCTCTTAAAAGGCTTATGGATTAGCAGAAGTCATTTAAAGAGTTTACTACTTTCCTCTCCTTTGCCTCCTCCCTGAAGCTCTTGCCTTCTTCTTAAGAAGTTTACTAGAAGAGGGAGATTAAGAGCCAGACCAAAATGCTACAGCCAGAGCCATTCGTTTCATACTCATAAATATCGTTTAATCGGTATTAGTAAAATTCTAAAATAAACACCAAAAAGGAACTTTTAAACGATCTGAAGCCTTTAACTCACATACATAACTTTATAAACTTAAATATATATTTTTGTTTTCCCTTTCCTTGGAACTAAGTAAAATTTAAGTTAAATTAAACCTCTAGAACTATATTGAATAGTAGCGGTGAAAGTGGGCACCCTTGTCTTGTTCCTGACTTTAGGGGAAATGCTTTCAATGATAATGTTTGCTGTGGGTTTGTCATATATAGCTTTTATTATGTTGAGGTAAAATAAATGCTGGAGAGGATGTGGAGAAAAGGGAACCCTCTTACAATGTTGGTGGGAATGCAAACTAGTAAAGCCACTATGGAAAACAGTGTGGAGATTCCTTAAAAAATTGCAAATAGATCTGCCTTATGACCCAGCAATCCCACTGCTGGGCATACACACCGAGGAAACCAGAATTGAAAGAGACACATGTACTCCAATGTTCATTGCAGCACTGTTTATAATAGCCAGGACATGGAAGCAACCTAGATGTCCACCAACAGATGAATGGATAAGAAAGCATTGGTACATATACACAATGGAGTATTACCCAGCCATTAAAAAGAATACATTTGAATAAGTTCTAATGAGATGGATGAAACTGGAGCCTATTATACAGAGTGAAGTAAGCCAGAAAGAAAAACACCAATATAGTATACTGACACATATATATGGAATTTAGAAAGATAGTAATGATGACCCTGTATGTGAGACAACAAAAGAGACACAGACGTACAGAACCGACTTTTGGCCTCTGAGGGAGAGGGAGAGGGTGGGATGATTTG
>SJYV01011131.1:1031597-1161333 GCA_006410875.1 Neotragus pygmaeus | reverse complement strand
GAGTGAAGTAAGCCAGAAAGAAAAACACCAATATAGTATACTGACACATATATATGGAATTTAGAAAGATAGTAATGATGACCCTGTATGTGAGACAACAAAAGAGACACAGACGTACAGAACCGACTTTTGGCCTCTGAGGGAGAGGGAGAGGGTGGGATGATTTGAGAGAATGGCATTGAAGCATGTATACTATAATGTAAGAAACGAGGTGCTGGTCTGTGTTCGATGCAGGATGCTTGGGGCTGGTGCCCGGGGATGATCCAGAGAGATGATATGGGGTGGGAGGTGGGAGGGGGATTCAGGATTGGGAGCTTGTATACACCTGTGGTGGATTCATGTCGATGTATGGCAAAACCAATACAGTATTGTAAAGTAGAATAAAGTAAAAATTTAAAAAAAAATTAGAATAGTAAAAAAAAAAAAAATTAAGCCTCTAAACATAAACTACTTTATGACTGTAAGGTTAATTCATGGCTCACACAGCTTTGTGTCATTTTTTTGTCTTTGTAGCATTTTGCTACATGATGAGGTAGGTTGCAGGGGTCTCAGGAAAGTTGTGAGAGAGATACTTAGGACTGTTCCTTCTTCTCTCTGCTCCATCACTGAGTAGCGGAGCCTTCTGCCATTCGCAGGAGCATACATCCAGGGTAGCAATGGGAAATGATGTCTCCTGGAGGCCAGTACAGTTCAAAGTTGGTTTTCTCTGTCTTGGCCTTGTGGTTTGGGGGGTTTTATGGCTTTTTGAGGTATGTTTGGGAGAGAAGGATCCTCATTCCTTGCTTAACCTATGCAAATAATCTTCAAGGACTTTGATCACTGGGAAGAAAAAAATGAGACTGTCATCTGTCCTCCAGATGAAAGGCTCATTTTGGCAGGAGCGTTACAGAGATGGGTCATGATTTTTTGGTTGTTTTGATTTTATGCCTCTATAAAGGATCTTTTAAAAAATTCTTATGGTTATTTTGTTTTCTTTTATTCTTTCGGTTTCCCTCCTATTTAGTGATAAAAGCCATGGCCAGCTGTCTGTGTGAGCTCGCTCATACATTCTTCCCAGGGCAGGGGCTCTGAAGTAGACAGGTTTAGGTGGAGGTTTGGAGGTCTTTCTTACTTGTCTTTGGGCCAGTCCTGCCTGCCAATTTCTGGTTGAGCTGATCTTTTTTAAAAAGACCTTAAAGAAAAACCCAACTTCATATTATCCTGGCTTCTACAAAAAATGCCTGCTATGCCTGCGTGACATCTTCTTCAGCAAGGTGGGAGGGTAGGATTGGGGGAGGTTGGTTCAACAGCCAGAATTTATAGCATTCCCATTCATTTAGTTATTATTTTTCTGAATGCCTGTTCTGGGTGTTCTGACTGACTTTTTCACACTACCTAATATTCCTTGAAAAGTATGTCTTTAAAGCCACATTACCCTTGGGGGAAAAATTAGAATGGAAAGCACATATTTTATAGACAACAGGTTTAGGGGTAAATAGACTTGCAGAATTTTACAGCTGTTGTATTCCTGGGTATTCTCTCGTGTGTGTAACCACTGGAGAGATGTAAGGGTGAATTGTTCCTTGGTATATGTTTAACCTACATTTTAGCTACTTATTAAGGGGTTTAACTTGGGCTATATATCTTCTTTAAGAGGACTGAAGGGAATTTGGGGTGGCATATCTGTTTTCATTGTAGCTTTAGATGTATAGTAAGTTAAACCATTTTTGTGAAAGTTGAAAGTGTAATGTTAAAAGTATCCAGTTTTCTAGCCATTTGTGCACATTGAAAATAACTTGCTATTCATGTTCAGTGGTTTTCCTATTAGACAGTGTAGGGGACTTGCCACAACACATGCAACGGATTATAAAAAGACTGCAAATTTAATAATTACAACATGGCACAAACCATGCTGGCAGATACGGGAGTACAGCACTCTCTTTAATCACGGTGCTTNTCAGTGGTTTTCGTATTAGACAGTGTAGGGGACTTGCCACAACACATGCAACGGATTATAAAAAGACTGCAAATTTAATAATTACAACATGGCACAAACCATGCTGGCAGATACGGGAGTACAGCACTCTCTTTAATCACGGTGCTTCCCATAGTGTGGGTGGTCACGGTCCACAGACATTTCAGGCCGGCCAGACCCCTTATGAGAGGATTGTGAAGCAGCGCACGAGTAAACAGTGTTTCACAGGCTTTTCAGGATTTTCATTTCTTTTAGGTTGCTTTTCCACTTTTTCTCCTCAAATCTGCTCCTTTAAAATTTTTGTTGCTTAGATTGTTCACTTTTCTCAGATGAAACCTTATTGCATATGCTTTCTTTGTTCAGTTCTTTTTTTTGGGCAACATAATATAGTTTTAACACTTTAAAGTTATGTGTCAATCCAAAAGCTGAAAATGACTACTAGGATGTTGTGATCATTACAAGTTAGTTTCTCACAGTAAGCCCTGTAAAGTTGCATTTAATCAATTTATTTTCTAATTTCATTTTTTAAAACATGTAACATTTGTCCCTTTTTTCCTTTGATGTTTGCTTGACTGAAAGGAAATTTGAATCATTTGCAAAGATTTTCTTCCTCGTTCAGAAACATTGTGCTTGCTACCCTATTTTGTTCTTTAGTAATTTATTTTCCCTTTTTATAAGCTTTTATTGTCCTGTCCTTAATGTTTATGAATATCGATGAAAGAAGCAAGTGATGGAAATGCACAGTTGCTAGTTTTTGTCCATTCATGAGAATTAATTGAATTTATTGAAACTCTTAGTTTCTCTAGGGAGGAGCTAAGTAATAAATGTGTACAAATGGTTATTTATTATCTTTAAGCTTTAACATTTCTCTCTGAGAGGGTGATTTTTAAAAGAAAGACTTGGAAAAATATAAGTATAGATATGTTAGTAAAAGAGAAGTTAATGTTACAAATGTATACTTTTACATCCTCTCACCTCTCTTGTCTTAAAATTATGGACAGTCTGTTCCTAGTCTTCATTTATAAAATTATAGGCAGGCTGTTTCTAGTTGTTAATGTTTTAAACAAAACATACCATTTTAGTTGATATATTAGCATACATGATTAAGTAACATGAAGAAAGTATGTAAAAGGAGAAAATAATTTTCAGTCATATTTCATAAGATAGAGTCCCCAGTAAAGTCACGTTATATTGTATTTCTTTTCCATAAACTGATTATAAATAAGTTGCCTGTGATTATAATTTATAATGACATTGTCAAAACCAGCTTAAAGAGAAAATAGAGTGATTGTATGTTTTGAAAGAAATGAGTTTCTTTTAAATCATACCTGTTAAAAAAAAACAAACCAATACTCTACATAGATCTTTGGAGAATTTTATTGCTGTTCCTGAAAGCATTTAAAAAATACTTTAGTCATTTTCATTTATGATAAAGCAAATCTAATTCTCTGTTCTAATGCTACTTGCCAAGCTTTAGATCACAACGGCTTAATTTAAGAAAAAAAAAAAATTGCTGGCTAATCCCCTTTGGTATTTTGAAGCTATTTTGGGCACCCTTTGTTCTATGGTACATTACAGTCTGTTTATGGGGAGCCATCGGGTGTTTGATGTGGGACCCTCTGGCAGAGAGGATTGGAACTTGAGAGTCTGGGTGCAACTGGGACAAGTTAAGGATGCTGAATTTAACTTTCTTTTGGATTTGTCTTTCATCTATAAATTGAAGGATTACTTTAATTTTAAATGGAGTAGGGGTAAGGCAGGTTGGTTTTGGTTTTAGAAATTACCATTTAGAGTTTAGTAACAGTATCAAAAGCAGAGATGTTGACATTTTTTCAGTTTAATAGTACTGGTTAAGATACATTTATGACTGAGTGTTCCATCTTCCTTTTCCTGAGCTTCCTGATGGTTCTCAGAATTTGCCTTAAAACACTAGGGTAAACCCTTCTTCACAGAACATGTGCCTTAGAGTCGTAAATGTCTCTTTTCAGGCTCCTGTGTGGTTCCTCACTGCCTGAATCCAGAAGAGGTTCAGCAGACCTGTTTTCAGAGCATTGCCCCAGTTACAATTATGCTGATATCCTCATGACAGAGATTCGTGGGTTATATAGATATAGCCCCTTGAATTTCTTTCATAGAAAAGATACCTAGCAATACGAGAGAGAAGAGTAACAAGAAGACTGAAAGACATTGCTCTGTATGGTTATTCATTTATTTTTTTGGTTTCTTGAGTGAAATTAAGGCATAACTACATTAGAAAGAAAGAAAAAGTGAAGTCGCTCAGTCGTGTCTGACTCTTTGTGATCCCATGGACTGTAGTCTACCAGGCTTCTCTGTCCATGGGATTTTCCAGGCAAGAGTACTGGAGTGGGGTGCCATTTCCTTCTCCAGGGGATCTTCCTGACCCTGGGATCGAACCTGGGTCTCCTGCATTTCAGGCAGACGCTTTACCCTCTGAGCCACCACATTACATGAATTTAAATTACTTTTCTTAAAACTCATTTCCTTTCCTGGCCTATGGAGAGCACGTTAGCATATACCTGTGTGGTATTTATATGCTCCTGGTGATAGTCAAGTCCTGTATCCCCCTCATCTCACCCAAAGTGTAAATATTCACCATTGTGTTTTGTGTCATTGATTAGCAGCTCTCATTAGCAGTATGGTTCAAGGAAAGTGGGATCCTCGGAAGCCTGCCGTATCCTTCCTTTTCCAGTTATGTATCTTTGTGATGTTGGATTTCGTTTACAAAACAACGTCTCACAATAGACTGAATGCAGCAATAGACATGAGAACATAGTTGTCTTCTATTGTCAAGACATTAAAGAAATTTGCCCCGAGAATGTAAAACCATGGACTCCAACTCAAAATTTTTTTTATTTTGAGAAGTACATTTTTTTTCATAAATAATATTAATGTTAAATGGTTTATTATTATCTCTAGTGAATTAATATTATAAATTTTTCTGAGATTCAATTACTAATATAGTAGATAGTGTCTATAAAATCTATATAAACAAAATTTCTTTGGGGTCCGAAGATGAGAAAATTTAATAATTGTTATTATAGATGCTGAAACTGTTTCAGTGGTTCTCAAATCAATCTTCCATTGGCTTCTCTGAGAATCTGATCCAAGTGAGCCTACAAAATATATAAAATTCGCCCACAGGTGTGAGGTTTTAATGAAATGTCTCCTTTACATTTTCAGGATGTTTTCATAATTTGTCTTTTTATAAATGAAGTAACTATCAAGCAAACTGCCAATGCCCTCTTGTAAATTTAAGGAACCTGTAGAGTTATGATCACTTTTACTTATTAATTGATGTGCTTTGAAATTTGACCTAACCTCCCATCTGTATCTTAATACGTGACTTTTAACAAACATTGTAGATTGCCATCATTCATATGTTACTCTTATGGTAACCATAGCATCCATAACAATTCTAATAAGCAGAGAATGCCTTGATGTTATGTGTACTTAGGATGTTTCTAACCACATCTGCATCAGTTACCTAACTTTTTTTATTTTTCAATTAATTTCTAGTTTGGGGATGAAGAAGGAAAAGAAACTAATTGGCAAAAAACCCATTACTTTGCCTTTATTCTTATCTTAAATCTTTCTTTGAATTGAAGTATAGTAGCTGTACAATATTATATAAGTTACAGGTGTACGATATAGTGATTCACAACTTTTAAAGGTTATACTCCTTTTATAGATATTATAAAATATTGTCTATATTCCCCATCTTATTGGGCTTTCATGGTGGCTCAGACAGTAAAAAATCTACCTGCCTTGCAGGAGACAGATTTGATCCCTGGGTTGGGAAGATTCCCTGGAGGAGTTTAAAGGTTATACTCCATTTATGGTTATTATAAAATATTGGCTATATTCCCCATCTTACACTATACAATATACCCCTGTAGCTTATTTTATACCTAATAGTTTTTACCTCTTACTCCCCTATCCCTATGTTCCTTCTCCCCTCTGGTGATCACTAATTGGTTCTCTATATCTGTTGAGTCTGCTTTTTTTTGGTTATATTCATGAATTTGTATTGTTTTTTAGATTCCATGTATAAATGATATCGTACAATATTTGTCTTTCTCTGTCTGACTTATTTCACAGCATAATGCCCTCCAAGTTCATCCATGTTGCTGCAAATTGCAAAATTTTGTTCTTTTTTTGGCTGAGTAGTATTCCATTGCACACCCCATCTTCTTTATCCATTTCTCTGTTGATTGACACTTGGGTTGCTTCCATGTCTTTGCAGTTTCAAACAGTGCTGCTTGTAAACATTGGGGTGCATGCAACTTTTTGAATTAGTGGTTTGTGTTTTTTTTCCAATATATACTGGGTCATATGGTAGTTCTGAGATTTTCTGAGAAACCTCCATACTTTCTCCACAGTGGCCACAACAATTTACATTCCTGCCAACATTGTATGAAGGTTCCCTTTCTTCCATATCCTTGCCAACCTTTGTTATTTGTGTTCTTTGTGATGATAAGTATTCTGACAGGTGTGAGGTGATATTTCATTATGGTTTTGATTTGCATTTCCCTGATGACTAGTGATATTGAGCATTTTTTTCATGTGCCTATTGGCCATCTGTTCATTTTCTCTATGGAAAAATGTATTTGATTCTTTTGCCCATTTTTTAATCAGGTTGTTTCTTTGTTTAATGTTGAATTTTACAAGCTATTCATATATGTTGAATAGTAATTTCTTATTGATCATTTACAAATTTTTCTCACATTCAGTAAATTGTCTTTTCATTTTGTCAGTGGTTTCTTTTGCTTTACAAAAGCTTTTAAGTTTAATTAGGTCCCATTTGTTTATTTTTGCTTTTATTTCCTTTAAGAGATGTATCCAAAGAAATATTGCTACAATTTATGTTAAAGAGTGTTCTGCCTGTGTTTTCGTCTGAGAATTATATAGTATATATGGTGTTAGTGAAGTGAAAGTCATTCATTTGTGTCCGACTCTGTGACCCCATGGACTACACAGTCCATGGAATTCTCTAGGCCAGAATACTGGAGTGGGTAACCTTTCCCTTCTCCAGGGTATCTTCCCAACCCAAGGATCAGACTCAGGTCTGCCACACTGCAGACAGATTCTTTACCAGCTAAGCCACCAGGGAAGCCCATACGGTATTAGCGAATGCTGTAATTTCATTATTTTACATGTAGCTGTGCAGTTTTCAAAGCACCACTTATTGCATAGGCTGTCTTTTCTCCTTTGTGTTTTCTTGCCTCCTTTGTTGTAAGATTAAATGTCCATAAGTGTTTGGGCTCTCTGTCCTGTTCTGCTGATCTGTGTGTGAGTTTTTGTGCTAGTACCATTATGTTTTGATTACTGCAGTTTTTAAGCATAGTCTGAAGTCAGGAAGCTTGATTCTTCTACCTTTGTTTTTCTTTCTCGAGACTATTTTGGTTATTCAGAGTCTTTCGTGCTTCCATATAAATTTTAAAATTATTTGTTCTAATTCTGTAAAAAATGTCTTTGGTATTTTGTTAGAAATTGCAGTGACTCTGTAGATTGCCTTGGGTAGCACAGTCATTTTAATGACACTGATTCTTCCAGTTGAAGAGCATGGTATATTTTTCCATCTATTTTGTTGCCTTTAATTTCTTTCATCAGTTTCTTATGGTTTTCTGGGTCTTTTGCCTTCTTAGGTCGGTTTATTTCTGATGCAGTGGTAAATGGGATTGTTTCCTCAGTTTCTCTGACAGTTCATTGTTTGTGCATGGAGATGCAACAGATTTCTGTTTATTAATTTTGTACCCTACAACTTTGCAGATTTGATTGATGAGATCTAGTAGTTTTCTGGTAGCATCTTTAGGATTTTCTGCTATAATATCATGTTATCTGAAAATCACCAGTTTTACTTCTTCCTTCCCAATTTGGGACTCTTTCATGTCTTCTTAAGGCTAGGGCTTCCAAAACTATGTTGAATAAAAGTGGCAAGAATGAGAATCTTTGTCTTGTTCCTGATCTCAGAGGACATAATTTCAGCTTTTCACCATTGAGTATAATGTTAGCTGTCACATGTGGCCTTTATTATGTTGAGGTATGTTCCTTCTATGCCCACTGTGTGGAGAATTTTTATCATAAATGGATGCTGAATTTTATCAAAAGCTTTTTCTGTGTCTATTGAGATAATCATATGTGTTTTATTCTTCAATTTGTTAATATAGGGTATCACATTGATTGTTTTGTGGTACTGAAAAATCCTTGAATCCTTGGGATAAATCCCACTTGATCATGGTATGTGGTCCTTTTAATGTATTATTGGATTCAGTTTGCTAATATTTTGTTGAACATTTTTGCATTTATGTTCATCAGTGATATTGGTCTGTAATTTTCTTTTTTAATTTTTTTGGAATTTATTTACTTTTACTTGGAGGATAATTGCTTTATAATATTGTGTTGGTTTCTGCCATATATCAACATGAATTAGCTATAGATGTAATTTTCTATTTTTGTCATATCTTTGGTTTGGCATCAGAGTGATGCAGGTCTTAATTGAGTTTGGACGAGTTACTTCCTCTGAAATTATTTGGAAATAGTTTAAGAAGGATTAGATGTTAACTCTTTTCTAATGTATGGTAGCATTCACCTGTGAAGCCATCTGGTCCTAGAGTTTTGTTTGTTAGAAATTTTTAATTACTGATTCCATTTCATAACTAGTAATTGGTCTGTTCATATTTTCTATTTCTTCCTGGTTCAGTCTTGGGAGATTGTGCCTTTTTAAGAATTTGTCCTTTTCTTTTGGTTGTCCTTTTTATTGGCATATAGTTGCACATCGTCATCTCTTATTTTTGCATTTCTGTGCTGTTGGTTTTAACTTCTTTTTCATTTCTGATTTTATTGGTTTGGGCCCCTACCCTCTTTTTCTTGATGAGCCTGGCAATTGATTTTATCTTTTCAGTGAACCAGCTTTTAGTTTCACCAATCATTTCTATTGTTTTCTTAGTCTCTCTTTGTTTCTTCTCTGATCTGTATCATTTCTCTCCTACCAACTTTGGGTTTTGTATGTTCTTCTTTCTCTAGTTCCTCTATTTTTTTATATTAAAAAAATTTTTTTGTTGGAGTCTGGTTGATTTATAATGCTGCATTTGATTCAGGTGTACAACATGGTGAATCAGTTAACACACATACATATATCTAGTCTTTAGATTATTTTTTCATATAGGCCATTACAGTGTATTGAGTAGAATTCCCTCTGCCATACAGTGGGTCCTTATTTCTATTTTATATATATGTATATGTGTATATGTCAATCCCCCTCTCCCGCTTACCTCCTAGTAACCATAAGTTTGACTCTACTTCTGTTTTGTAAATAAGTTCATTAAGATTCCACACACAGTTAATATCATATATTTTCTCTCTAGAAAGTGGGCATAAAATGAACCTACCTGATCACGATAAGGGCCATATACAACAAACCCACAGCAAATATCATTCTTCATGATAAAAAGCTGAAAGCTTATATTTGTGTTACTCTGTTTGACTTACTTCACTCAGTATGATAATCTCTCATTCCTTTAGATATAAGGTTAAGTTGTTTATTTGAGATTTTTCTTGTCTCCTGAGAGGAACTTGTATAACTATAAATTTCCCTCTTAGAACTTCTTTTGCTGCGTCCCATTGGTTTTGGATTGTCACATTTTCATTTTCAGTTGTCTCTGTCTTACCTTAAATCTTCTATTTTTAGTTTATCTTGCTTTGTAACTAATCTCTTAGAATGTGATACCTTCAGAAGGGGCTAATTGCAATATGGAGTAAACTCCTATATTGAAAATGGATTCATATAAGATCTGATCCAGTTCCTTTGTCTCTACTTAGAATTATCTTAAATCTTTGGAACAGGTTTATTGCTTATCTTCTAAGTATCTCCAGAAACATGGAGTATTCCTTGGCAATTTATGGCTGAGTTGAGTCACAGATCAATGTAGGAGGTTGTCTAACTTCTGACCTCTGCTGGGAGAGCTGGCTTTTTCTTAAAACTGGACTCTCTCCCTTTACTCCTTGTCCTCTCTACTTCTGCTGGGGGAGTTTCCCTAGCCCTTCACACAGCCAGCAACACCTCTGAAGTCTTCCATTTAGTCTCTAGTCACATGGATTAGGGAGGAAGTTTTCATTTTCTGAGGTTAATGCATCAATTTTATATATTTGGCATTGTAGGTGATTTGCATGATAATGCAAATCTTATATCTTGAGTTCTGCCAAATATGTATCCAACTGATTCTTTTCAATTTTCTTCTGAGATTATACTACTAAAGAAGCATCTCCCTTCTGTATTACATGGGTACAGCTGTAAATGCTTTCTTTAAGTAAGCAAAATGTGTGTATCTTATTATAGAAAAAGTGTTTATTATAGAAAAGCAAAAGATGTGTATATTATTATAGAAAGTAATGCAATATCATAATCTGAGGTTTGGAGTATTTAAAGGACTTCAGACTTTGGTTCTGGAAATATTTTTAAACTTANTCCATGCGTGCAATGGAGTATGACTAAGCCGTAAGAAGGGATGACGCCCTGACACACGCCCAATGTCAGTGAACCTTGAAAACATCATGTTGTGTGTAAGGAGTCAGACCCAAAAGGGCAAAAACTGTATGATTCTGTTGACATTTATAGAAAACACCTCAAATATGTAAATTCATGGAGACAGAAAGTAGCTTAGAGGTTGTCATGGGTTGGGGAAAGGGAAAATGGGAAGTCACTGCTTAAATGGGACAGAGTTTCTGTTTGGGATGATGACAAGTAGTAATAGGGGATGGTGACGACATTGCAGACATTGTGGATCTATGAATGCCATTGAATTTCACACACACAAAGGATTTAAAAGGTAAATTTTGAGTCATGTATGAAAAAAAAGAAATATTAGTTGTTCAGTCGTGTCCAACTCTTTGCAACCCCATGGACTATACAGTCCCTGGAATTCTCCAGGCCGGAATACTGGAGTGGGTAGCCATTCCCTTCTCTAGGGGAATCTTCCCAACCCAGGGATCGAACCCAGGTTTCCCACCTTGCAGGCAGATTCTTCACTGTCTGAGCCCCCAGGGAAGCCCTGGGTCATGTATATTTCATTACAATTTCTTTCAGTTCTTTCTTTCTTTCACTTTTGGCTGGGCTGGGCTCTTTGCTGCTGTGCAGGGGCTTGCTCTGACTGCCGCCAGCGGGGGCTCCTCCCTAGCTGCACTGCTCAGTCCCTCGTTACGGTGGCTTTTCTTGTCTCAGAGCGCAGGCTCTAGGACGCCCGGGCTCAGAGCTGCGGTGCGTGAGCATAGTTGCTCGGGGGCGTGTGGGATCTTTGGTCCTGCGCCAGGGATCGAACCCATCTGTGTCCCCTGCATTCACAGGCAGATTCTTAACCACTGGGCCGCCAGGAAAGTCCCACCATTTTTTTTTTAATAGGAAGAAAAGTGATCTTTCTGCTCAAGGTATATGGAACTCCCCCTTCCACAATGGGGATGGCCCTCGAAGCTGCCTGGAACGTCACCGGGGAACAGTGAGTAGCTGTGACAGATGGTCTTCCAGTGATGCCCCCTCCTGCCCCAGGCACCCCCTGATGGGCGTCTGCATGGGAAAAACCTTTCTTTTCCCTCCCTCTTCCCTCCTGTCTTTTCTTCCCTCTGTCCCTTCCCCTTTTTAATTTTTTCCGGATACAATAGCAACACCTGGTCAGTTGAAGAAATGTAGAACCTACCCAAGAGGCACCCATTCTCACACATAAGGTGATGCTGTATTGAGTCCTCCCTGTGTGGCAGGTGCTGGGGGGAGTCCTGGTCCCTGGGAACACAGGTAACCCCTCAGCAAACCTGTGGTAGGCATTGTCATTGCTCCCACTTCACAGATGGGAAAACTGAGGCTCAGTGTCAATCAAGAAGTGGAGGAGCTGGAATGTGAACCTTGCTGTCAGGCTGCTGTGTCTTCTCCTAGCCCCTGTCCCTTTCCAGTCCCTATATTTGTGGGCAGAGTCACTGCAGACCTATGGAGCCCAAGTGAGAGCGTGGTCTCTGAACGGAGGCAACCTTTTCTGATCTCCACTCACTTCATTTTCTCCTGGGAATGTGTGCAGGCCCCGAAGCAGCGCAGAGCCTCTTCCCTCCACCTCACAAATGTAAACATTTTGGCACCACGCTGCCAAAGGAGAAGAAAAAATCCCCACCCCATATTAAAAAAAACAGAAAGCCAGGCCATGGAGAATCAAAGGGAGTTTTATGTGGGGAGCCTCCAGGGAGAAGGGAGATGGGGTCCCCTCCAGGGCCAAGCCTCCCTGCTGCCACCTCAGTGGGGGCACCAGGCTGGAATCACCAGCCGATGGCTCAGGGGAGCAGGTAGGACCAAGTAGGGAATAGCCATGGGCTCAGCTCTGGGCACTAAGATGGGTGCTTCCTTGCAGGTGGGACTGAGTCTGCCGGCTGGGCCAGGGGGCTTGGGTTCTGCAATGAAGGGGTTGAACTTGCTTCCTGGGGCCCCCCCAGAACAGTGAGTCTCCCCCTGATTCTGCAGTGGCAGCTCCCCCTACCCCATTCTTAATCCCTGACCACTTCTGGGCACATTTAGTCAAACCACTAGGAAGTGGGTTGGGGGCTTTCAAGAGGTTGGAAATCGCCATTGACTTTTCTGTCCCCCTAACCACACACTTCCAATTTGCCTTGATTCATGGACCTGACATTCCAGGTTCCTGTGCNTTCCAGTCCATTTTAGTTCGCTGATTCCTAGAATGTCGAAGTTCACCCTTGCCATCTCTTGTTTGACCACTTCCAATTTGCCTTGATTCATGGACCTGACATTCCAGGTTCCTATGCAATATTGCTCTTTATAGCATCGGATCTTGCTTCTATCACCAGTCACATGCACAACTGGGTATTGTTTTTGCTTTGGCTCCATCCCTTCATTCTTTTTGGAGTTATTTCTCCACTGATCTCCAGTAGCATATTGGGCACCTAATGACCTGGGGAGTTTCTCTTTCGGTATCCTAGCATTTTGCCTTTTCATACTGTTCATGGGGTTCTCAAGACAAGAATACTGAAGTGGCTTGCCATTCCCTTCTCCAGTGGACCAGGTTCTGTCAGCCCTCTCCACCATGACCCGCCCGTTTTGGTTTGCCCCTCAGGCATGGCTTGGTTTCACTGAGTTAGACAAGGCTGTGGTCCTAGTGTGATTAGATTGACTAGTTTTCTGTGAGAATGGTTTCAGTGTGTCTGCCCTCTGATGCCCTCTTGCAACACCTACCATCTTACTTGGGTTTCTCTTACCTTGGGTGTGGGGTATCTCTTCACGGCTGCTCCAGCAAAGCACAGCCAGTGCTCCTTACCTTGGACGAGGGGTATGATTACTGATATGTTTTAATGCCATTGTTTGAATCATTCATTGGAAGGAGGGATGCTGAAACTAAAGCTCTAATACTTTTGCCACCTAATGTTAAGAGCTGACTCATTGGAAAAATCCCTGATGCTGGGAAAGATTGAGGGCAGGAGAAGAAGGGGGCGACAGAGGATGAGATGAGTGGATGGCATCACCAATTCAATGGATGTGAGTTTGAGCAAACTGCAGGAGATGGTGAAGGGCAAGGAAGCCTGGCATGCTGCAGTCCATGGAGCTGCAGAGTCGGACATGACTGAACAACTGAAGAGAACAACAAAACACCCTTTAGTGTTATTCTGATGGACCGGAAATAACATCCATAGTCCCTATTACCACAGCCTATAAAACGCTACACATTTGGAATCCTGTTTCATCTTCATTCTCATTTCATACCATTCTTCCCTCTGCTCACCATGGCCCAGGTCCACTGGCCTTCTTGGTTTTTTTTCTGTAGCACTTTCTTTCTTTCTTTCTTGCATTTGTTGTAAGTTTGCTGATTGCTTGACCAGGAATGCTCTTCCTTCTACAAGGTCAGTCTTCAGAGTTGCCTTTCCTTACTTATCTGAAGTAAATCCACTCTCCCCCCGCCTCTCCCCACTACTTTTTTTCTAATCATAGCATCCTGATTGCTTCCTCTATAACACCATGTCACTTCATTGTTTATCTCTTTATTTAATCATTTCCTCTTCCCCCTCCCCCTACTAGAGTAAAAGTCCCATGAGTGCACCAAACAGTCTTGTTCACTGCTGTGTCTTTCAAGTAAGGTAAAAAATGAGTGCTCAGTAAATGAGTTTGCCCACCACTAGGTGATGAGATGAGAGATTCTTGCTAATTGCAGTTTTTTCTTCAACTGTAGATGAGGAAAGGTCTTCATCAGGGAAGGGGGGCATGGTGTGATGAGAGAGAAAACATGAAATATTAATAATTGCTCAGGAAGTTGCCAAGCAGACTGACTAGAGAAGCATAGGAGGGTTGGAAGGCTGCACCAAGCCCGTCAAGGAATGTGGTAATGAAATCAGAGTCATCGGCTCAGGTGTCTGATGTTCTTAGCAGTTCAGGTTTACAGGCAACTGATGAAGATAAATACAGAATTGAATTCACAAGGGTTTTACAGGGCATGTACCACAATACTGTAGAAAGGCGGAGTGGGGAGAGAGTTGAGGATGTGATTATTTAAGCTTGGCAAAGTATCAAAGACGTGACCTGCTTATAGTAAGTATATTTAGTAACGTATACACTTCCAGGTCTATCTACTTAGAGTCTTTCTACATTACATGATTATTGATATGTTTTAATGTCATTGTTTGAATCATTCAGATTGTTATGAACTAAAGTTCAAGCTTATTTTCTGAAGCCTTTTGATTTTGGTTTTTGGAAAGTCAACTCTATCCTTTCTCCTCTGCCCCCCGGAACTAATGAGTGAGCATGCAAGAGGTTCTGTAAGCAAAAGTAAAAAGTGTAGACTTTGTTATGATTGGTGCTATGTTTAGATATTCTGTGAATTGTGTCATGTCAGCATCCTGCTCGTGGAGTAGGCTATGTAAACAGTGGGTGTTGGGCGGTTCATTGAATGAGCAGCCTTCCTTCATGCTTTACAAACTTATTCTCCAGATTTCTGAGTGTTTATTTCATAGTTAAAACAAAACCAATAAAAGACTCTAAAAACACCTGGCCAGTTAAATTTTTATTGTAGATCACTTCATTTAAGCTGCAGTATGCTTCAGTCACTCAGCCATATCCAACTCTTTGCGACCACATAGGCTATAGCTCACCAGGCTCCTCTGTCTGTGGGGTTTTTCAGGCAAGAATACTGGAGTGGTTTCAGTGGACATATAAATTTTAAAATGAAAAAAAGAAAAACATTGAAACAGAATTTTGAAGGAAAAGCTTCAGAAATCTGTCTGCAGTAATTTGTTTTGGCTATGGTTGTAAAAGTACAACAGGAATGGGAATAACTTTGTTCTAATTGATGTTCAAAGGATTCAAATAATAGCATAGCTGAATGCACAGTATGCCATTGTGAAAATATTATATATACCAAGTTTTAAGTTAAAAGAAATTATTTTTGAATTTGATTTTAAATATCATTATAACTTTATATTTGTAACATTATTTTTAAAATTATAGAGGAGTATTATACCATAATTTTGAGTATCCAGAGTGAAATGAGAAAAAGATTAAGAGACAGGGGCCCACAGATTATGCAGGGAAGGATTGTTTTTTGGGAGGTGTAAGGTACACTTTGTACAATGAGAGAACGGAAACTGCAGAAAGTAGAAATTAGTAGGAAATAATTAATCTTTAGAGAAAACAGGCTCCAACAGTTGTTTAAGACTACATGGTAACACTGGTAACAACAGTTTAGGGATATAAGTGTTACTGATTGTAAAGCCTTAAAAGTACAGACACAAATAATAAATACAGGGAAAAATAATGTTTTTTGCCTTTCACTGGGCAAGAATTTCTGCCTTCCCAGGAACTCAGGACCTTCTTCATGGGACTGATCAGTAGAGTCCTAGGCCTATGGTTCCTCCTAACTGTGTCCTCTGCCCAAAAGCAAAAATAGCATGAGAGGGGTGGGGGGTTTAGTAGGAGGCAAGGGCAAGAGCTGAGGTTAGTGTTTTATGGAAAGGACTGCATGAAAAATACCACCTTTTACGCATTCAGAAGCCATGGCCACAGTGACACATAGCTGCCTTCCTGGGATCCCCGAAAAGTGGACCTTAGGGAGAGAAAGAGGAGCTTGTGTCTCTAATTTGGGGAAATTAAGAATACTTGTTTGTTTTTTTTTCTCTTTATCTGAAAATTTATTGTTATTTAACAATATGCTTTTTGGTTATCTATTTTAAATACAGCAGTGTGTACATGTCAATCCCAAACTCCTCTTCTATCCCTCCCCGCATTCTTACCCTCTGGTAACCACAAGTTCATTCTCCCCAAGCGATCTTGCTGCACAGGGTAGTCTAAGGCTTGTCTGGACTGCTGTTGTAGTAGATTTTCGTGACCCAGGAAGGAATAGCTGCAACAGAGGTAGGGAGGTGATAGGGTGACCTGGGCTTCTCTCTGTTCTCTTGATTTTCTCCACAGTGCACAGGAGACTAGTATACACAGAGTTCAAATACCCAGTGTTTGGGCAGTGGTCAGGTGCTCAGGTCACAGTACGGTGAGATGGGTGGTGGTCCTGATGGAAAAGCAGATCCTTGGGGTCTTCAGCCTGAGGTTTTGATTTAGCCGACTGTCTGCATGGTAGTAAGAAAAAAAAGATGATTCAGATCAAGGTATTTACACATCACATCAGGAGAAACACTGAGGGAGGCAACCAGTTTTCATGTATGGCTCTTCCTGGACCTCTTCATACATTTCTTATTTGACTGTGGCAAACCTTGAGATGCTACCCTCACTGTTAGGTAAGTGTATGCAAGAGCAGACATTTATGGTGAGACAGAGAGCAGGAGGCCAACCTTGACTGTAATAGTGAAGAGAGAGAAGATTAAATGTACTCAGAACCCAGGAATAGGTTCCATTTTTACCCAAATGAGACAAAATGTAACAGCAGCCATTGATGATGAAGGATCTGCTGTGAGCTGACATATTATGCTAGCTCCTTCCCATGTGTATGTAACAATTTTATAGCAAACCTATGGTGTCAGTTTTATAATCTACATTTTATAGAAGGAACTGAGCAGACCTAAGCATGGTTAAATTAAAAAACAAATTATCCCAAGGTCAGGTACCCAGGACTCAAATCAAAGTCTGTTTAATTTGAAAGCCCCATGATCTTTTTTCTTTCTTTATCAATATTTCTTAACTCATACAAAAAAATTCATTAATATAGTCTAACACAACCTACAGACTGGGAGCAAACATTTGCAAATGCTGTGACCGATGAGGGATTAGTCTCCGAAATTTACAGTTAATGACTCTATTATACTCTGGCTTCTTCCCTGGTTTGAAATCATGTCTGAACTTTTAGAGATCTGAGAGTGTGGTTTATGAAGGAGGCGAAATAATCAATGACTAACTACTTGTTGAATTTTGCTTCCCACCCATTGTAACAGAGAAAAGTGTTTCTCAACACGTTTTCTTCAGGTAGTTAGTCCTTCATGGATGGTTAGTTTTTCTTCAGGAGTAAGTTGTTCACTGAGTTAAACTTTGTCCACTTATACTTAAGGAGATGTAGACTTTGTAAAATTGGAAGTCATTTAACAGTCATTTAATTAAAATGAAAGTAACTCTTATAATTGCAGATCTATTAGTTTAAACCTGTGATGCTCTAATAAGACTAATAAGCAAGACCATTACCTGTTGGAAACAAGCTATTACATTCTAGGTTGGAAATTAGACATTGTTTTCTTTGGCATTGTTTAAGTTTTAATTTATTTGGACTTACTGTTTGAAGGTGATAATGTGTGAGTCCTAAGCTTAGGCTATTTTAATTCCATAAAAAGTTTAACCATCCATTATTATGCCTTTGCTGAAGAATACATTATCACAAATATTTGTAATGAAGACAATGAGGATTTTTTCCTTAAAATAATTTTAAACTAATTTAGTCATGTCTGATTTTTAGAAAGAATGCATTAGAAATAAACCTATACCTTCATTGATGACTCATTCCTTCTCCATTTTAATTATAGATAATTCTATTATTAGATGTACCAGTTGCATATTGAACAGTCTTTTAATCTTAGAAATAATAAATACATGGAAGCTTAAAAATGTTTAACAGACTCCTAAAGAATTTTCCAAGCAATTTTCATCTTGATTTTTTTAGTTTTATCATCAGCAATGGATTTGCATTATATCTCATATAATGAAAACAATCTTCCTTATTATTTCAGATATTAAGAAGGATTTCAGATTTTAGAAGAGTTAGAAGTCAAGCTACATCATCATAATATTCTTTCTTGAGAAGTCTCAGAATTATGGGTGCTTATTCTAACAGGTGCAGAATAACTATTGTGATAGTGGTGAAATATTTCATTTGATTTATTCCACTTTGTCTCTTCGAACCTATGTCCGGAAGTAGTTTGAAGAATATGTAGCTTTGCCACTTGTCTCTGTACCCCTGATCAACACAGCTTGCTTAGTGTGTATGCTTTATGTATGCTATATGTTTACTTCTGTAATTTTCTTCTTTCTCTTAGTATGTGCTGTGCTTGGCTACTTGCTTTTCTATGTAAATTTTAGAAATGTAAATTTTAGAAAAGCTTCTGAAGTTCTACTACAAAAATCATATTTAGAGTTGTTGATGGTACTATATTGAGTCTGCAAGACAGAGAATTGACATCTTTATGACATTGATTTTTTTCTTGCTATGACCTGAATATCTCTCCATTTATGCCGGTCTATAGTACTTTTTTTTTTTTTTAAGTTTTATAACACTTATCTTTGTTGTTTTGTCATGCAGTGCTGTGTACAGAACATTTCTTGCCGTTTTAGTACTTTATAGAGGGCAACTTTTTTTTTTTAGTGAAGTAATATATTTAGTTGATGCTTACATGTTGGTTTAGTTTCTAGAATGTCTTTGTTGGCAGGGAGAAATGATAATTTAAGATTGTATAATTAAGAAAAGTAGATGATTTTCACTATGCTATCTAATTTAGAAAAATATAGATCACTTAGCGGTGATTTATTGGGAATTTTAACATCGCTCATGCAAACAAACAATTTCAGATAGTAATATAAATGTTTTATTAGATGTTTACATAAAATGTCATGGGAACATAAAAAAGGACGTGACTAATTCAGTGTTTGGACACAGGTATTTTATATGGTGAAAGGGCCTGCCAACCCTTCAAAATGGCCCATTTCTGCTGGCCAAAGTCAGAATGCTATAGATACATCTGTGTGAAAACTTGAGAAAAGAGAAGATTAAGGATGTTATCTTGTTCAGTTCAGTCACTCAGTCATGTTTGATTCTTTGTGACCCCATGGACTGCAGCACAACAGGCTTCCCTGTCCATCACTAAATCTCGGAGCTTGCTCAAACTCATATTCTTTGAGATGGTGATACCATCCAACCATCTCATCCTCTGTTGTCCCCTTCTCCTCCTGCCTGCAATCTTACCCAGCATCAGGGTCTTTTCCCATGAGTCAGTTCTTTCACATCAGGTAGCCAAAGTACTGGAATTTCAGCTTCAGCATTAGTCTCTCCAATGAATATTCAGGACTGATTGCCTTGGATTGACTGGTTTGATCGCTTTGCAGTCCAAGGGACTCTCAAGAGTCTTCTTGTTATCTTGTACCTTGAAGATTAAATTTTGGAGCCAAAAATAATTGAATAAATTGGATTGAACTAACAAAAGCTTTGTTTTCTTATTGGAGTTTGCAGGGGGAAAAGATTTTTTAATGTATAATTTTTATTTAAGTATATTTGAAGCTGTTTTGTAATTTTCTAGGACTTCTTTCAGCAAAGATGGTCCTTGCTACTCACCACTTCTCCTGTTCCTTCTGGGTGCTGTTAGTACTGTGGCATTCTTACAGGTTGCCACAGGCTGAGTAGCAACAAAGCAGTGTATTTTTTAAAAGCAGTTGGACATTATGAAAATATTTAAGGTCCCAAATCAGTCGTCTTATTATTATCATTCTTTCTTTTTTTGACCCATGCCATGCAGTGTGCATGATCCTGGTTCCCTGACCAGGAACTGAACCTGTGCTCCCTGCAGTAGAAGCGCAGAGACTTAACCACTGGACCAGCAGGGAAGTTCCAGAGCAGTGCATTATCCAGTGAAATTATATCCACATCAATGTGCCAGATTCCAGTCAGTGTTACCAAATTAAGTAAAATCCTTTGAAGTAAAAGTGCATGGCAGTGTCATGTTTTGTTCCAGTCATCTGTGGGTATTTCATGGACTGAAACTGGGGAAGTCGTGAAAAGGAAAATTTCTCATTTTGTAGTGTAATGAGGTCACAAAGGAATCCTATAGTAATTTTATTTTTCACTGAATGTAAATGAGCAGTTCATTCTATTGAGTTTTAATTCACCTAGGGTTTATTGCACACCTAGTACGTGAAATGCCAAGGGCAAGTAAACAGTTGCTTTAAAGAATATAAAGATTAGTTAAGACAGTCCTTTTCACTGTCTTACTAATGAGTAGAATGAGGAGATATCACTACAGTGCAAGGCAGAACTTAGAAGGCATTGTGAGAAAAATACAAATAGGATACCATGGAGATTTCAGGGGAATACTATCTCATACTATTGCAAACTGGAACAAGAATCTTGGGGAAAGATAGATTTTGAAAGATAGGTATAATTTGGGCAACTAGAGATGGGTGAGGGTTGTTGGGTTTCTCAGGAGAAAGAAATGATATGGGGAAAAGGCTGGTTGAGTTTGATGACCAGCAGAGAGTCTGATGTTACCAAATCACAGGGATCGAAGAGAAAAATTGGGAGAAGCAAGTTTGACCAGATATTCTGAGGCCCCATAGGGGAGGCTGTGCTTAGGAGTCCAGTGAAGTATTAAAACAGTCGAAGTGACAGAAGCATTTCCCAAGTCTTTGCCCACGCACCATGGCCCCCTTTCCGTTAACGTTTCTAATCCCTCTAGCCATTTTTCTCTGACTATCCCAGCCAACATTATACACCGTCTCTTTCTTTCTTTCCTATACCTCCTTCCCCAGCTGTCAGAATCAGCTCAAAAGCCATCATCTCAGGGAGCACTCTGAAACACTACAGCTGGAATTAATCATCACTTCCTCTGTTCCCACAGTGATTGTCTTACCACCTCATTATAGCACTTACTGCATTCTGTCTTGTATTATGGATATTTCCATCTCTGTCTCCCTTCATCAGACTGTAGTGGGCTTCCTATCACAACAGACCCAGTAGAGTGGCTTGAATATATGTTTGTAGAATGAAAGAATGAATAAGGCATCCTTGTTTACAAAAGTTTTTATCTGTAATAAGTATAAAGAGATAGGTGTAGTATAGACCAAAGTGGTGGAAATTCTAAAAGACTTAAATGAGCAGATGAAGAAATTGTTTGGAGAAGTATAAAATATGTGCTCTGTCTCAGTTCAAGAATATTGACCACAATTTGGCTCTGCTAACCCTTTGCCTGAGCAAAAACCACAGCCCTTCTTCCACACCCATACCCTGCGCCAAACCACAGCCTCACAGCTCCAACTTTCCTAACCCGCCTGTGAATGTGCTGCCTGTTACAAGATGGAGCAGATACAATGAGGCTAGAACAAGAAGGAACACCTGAAAACAAGGGAAATGGATTTTCCCTCTGATTTATTTACTTTTCTCCTTGAAAGTTCACTTTCATCGTTATGAGTATTTTTAAATGGCTTTTCAAACATTAGCAGAGTCCTTCAAACTCCTACATGGATCAAAATTGGACTTAAAATGTTTTATGCACAATTGTGTTGGTTCCTATACTTTCCTCCCATGACGGATTTTAGATCACTAGTCAGGATGATGTATTTGCACGTTTTCTCTATGCCTTTCAAATTGACATTTTTTTCCCCCAAAAAATATTCAATCTACATGCACAAGTTTTTGTTGATAATGATTTATATATTTAGAATCCCAGTTCCTATAAGTAAAATAAGCAGTTGGAGTAGAAGGTTTCCAAGTTTTTTCAGCATTTTAAAATGAGTCAATTACTTGTGTGACTGTAGGAATAAATTTTTGTCCAAGGGCCAATGCCTATGGAATTCATATGGTTTTGGCTTTAGAATATTTACCACTAGGTGGCAGTAAGAAAAATTGTTCTTAGCAATGAGAAGTGCTTATCAATTTTTAATTTTACTTTAAAAGAGAAATATGGAGGTCTAAAGTTTCCAGTGTCTTTTTATAAGTTATGGAAACATAGTCCAGCCTCAGTATGTTGTTTCTGGGACTTATGCTTATTTCATCCAGGAATATAACTCTGTGTTCCTTCATAGCAATTTGCATTAGGGAATTATGAGAAAAAAAAAAAACAGACATAAGTTAATGATAAAAAGTATGATATGGTAAGTGTGGAAACTTTGGAAATACAGGTAGTATAAAGAAGAAATTTTAAATCACTCCCTGAAATAATGTTATGGTAATAACTGTCATGCTTCTTCCTAGTATTTTTTTGAATATAAAATCTGTACCACATTGAATATATAATTTTTACACTTTGCTTTACAGATTAATGTCACGGTGTCTTTTCTGTGTCATTAAATATCTTTTTTACAGTGTGATTCATGCTGGTGGATAAACCATGATGAATTTCAACCAGTACGGTGCTGTTGGGTACTTTGGTTGCTTCTAGTTTTTCACTGTAAAAAGTAGTACTGCCATGAACCTGAATTTTTCCTTAGGATATATTCTTAGAAATCAAGGTACTGGGTAGAGGGATATGAATTTTAATGCTTTGGTTACATATCATCAAATGGCTTCCCAGAAAATCGTTACTAATTTCTGCTCCCAACAGCAATGGAGTGCCCCTCTCACTATGTCCTTGGCAACATTGAGTATAGAATTGTTTTTCTTATTATTAAAAAAAAAAAAAAGCAGGAGGTAGTAGGGGAAACTAATCTTTATGGCAATTGATTTCTAAAAAATCATTTTCTAACCATATCATTTTGGGAAGTTAGGCCAGGACAGATCTGCCAATTAAGTTATTTTTATATTCAGCTTGTATAATGCAGTTGTTGTGATACTATCTAGGGAACTGTTTGTGGCTGTTTTAAACACTGCTTGGTAATTATTTACAGTACCTGATTGCACCCTCTGAATCTATTGAATGACCTAGTTTTTTTTTTTTTAACTTTCATTGGCTCAGTCTCCAGAGTAAACTCATGCAGTCTGGGGGAGCTAGCCTCCATGCACTGCAGCGCCCAGCATGTCAGTCCCTCTGGGCAGCTGGGATTAAAGCGGAAAGCCTTTACATAGTTTTCCTTAGGACCTGCAGTCTTCGCTCGCTGACCCTTAACTGTTGCTGCCTTGAAACTGGTTTTCTTCTGTTGTATATGCACTATGCTACTTCCTATCCCAACTGGGTCTGTAGTAATTCATGCTTTAATTTTTAAGAGTCAACCATGTGAATTATGATGGTAGCCACCAGTTTGTTGTTCAGTCACTCAGTCATGTCCAGTTCTTAGGGACCCCGGAGCACACCAGGCTTCTCTGTCCTTCACCATCTCCCAGACCATACTCAAACTCATGTGGATTGAGTCGGTGATGCTATCCAACCGTCTCATCCTCTGTCATTCCCTTCTCCTCCTGCCTTCAATCTTTCCCAGCATCACGGTCTTCAAATGAGTCGGCTCTTCCCATCAGGTGGCCAAAGTATTGGACCTTCAGCATAAGTCCTTCCAATGAATACTTAGGACTGATTTCCTTTAGGATTCACTGGTTTGATCTCCTTGCAGTCCAAGGGACTCTCAAGAGTCTTCTCCAACACCACAGTTCAAAAGCATAAATTCTTTGGTGCTCAGCCTTCTTTATGGTCCACCTTTCACATCCATACATGAATACTGGAAAAACCATAGTTTTGACTATATGGACCTTTGTCGGCAAAGTGATGTCTCTGCTTTTTAATATGCTATCTGGGTTGGTCACAGCTTTTCTTCCAAGGAGCAAGCGTCTTTTAATTTCAGGGCTGCAGTCACTGTCTGCAGTGATTTTGGAACCCAAGAAAATAATAAGGTCAGTCACTGTTTCCATTGTTTCCCTGTCAAATTGCCATGAAGTGATAGGACAGGGTGCCATGACCTTAGGCTTAATTGAAACTTTGCTTAATTGAGTTTTATTAAAAACTGAATTTATGGGATTTTAAGTGAGATGCCATGCTTAGAGAACATAGCCCCATGCTTCATTTATGGTAAGCACTCATAAAAACTTTGTTATCATTGCTAGAAACCCTCAAGAGGCAACACTTGAGCAGGTAATTGGGCTAGAAGAGCCCCCAGGTCTCCCGCATTGCAGGCAGACACTTTAACCTCTGAGCCACCAGGGCAGACCCCGTCAGAGGAACTAGAACATACCAAAGCCTTAAGGGACCAAAGAGCCTTCAGGTCTCCAAACAAGCTAAGGGGGCAAAATCAGCCCCAGACAGGGGCTACAAAACCAGTGGGGCAAGGTTTCATCTTTTAGGGAGAGGTTTGAGCTTCACCCTAAGCGTTATTGGGAGTCTTAAGCTGAATGTTGACTTCCCTGTTGACTCAGTCGGTAAAGAATCTACCTGCAAGGCCGGAGACTCAAGTTCGATTCCTGGGTCAGGAAGATCCCTTGCAAAGGAAATGGCAACCCACTCCAGTATTCTTGCCTGGGAAATTGCATGGACAGAGGAGCCTGGCAGGCTATAGTTCATGGTGTTGCAGAGAGTCGGACCCCACTAAGGGACTAAACTACCGCCAAGCTGAATGTTGTTTTTCAGTTCACTAAGTCATGTTTGACTCTTTTGCGACCCCATGGACTGTAACCCTCCAGGTTCCTCTGTCCATGGGATTTTCCAGGCAAGAATACTGGAGTATGTTATCATTTCCTTCTCCAGGGGATCTTCTGACCCAGGGATCAAATACACATCTCCTGCATCGCTCCTGCATTGGCAGGTGGATTCTTTACCACTGAGCCATCAGGGAATCCAGTCAGATTTGCATTGTTTAACTATTCCAGCTGCTTCAAGGAGAACCCATACAGGGACATTCTTTATAAGGTTTTACCTTAAAGTAGGTAACCAGTCTTAGGCATGTTTCTTTCAGTGTGTCTCAGTTTCCTCATTGGTAACACATTCAGTAATAGCACTTACCCCATAGGCTGTGGGGATTAAATGAGTTGCACTCTGTAAATTGTTAGTACAGCTCACAGCATATAAATGCTTTAAATGTTTGCTAAATAGAATGCCAGTCTGGTAACAGAAAGTTAAGCACTTCCGGTGCTGTTTTCCCTCCATCTAGCATCAAACTAATCTCTGTGAGAAACCCAGCCTGCTCCTGATTCTGAGCCTTTTGCAGCCTACTTTCCTAATAAGGAAACTGAGTTTTCTCTCTCCCCCTGCCTGGTCTGATGTGGGCACCTCCCCACGGGTGCAGCGTATGGTTAGCCAAGCCTGGCTGGACTTTGCCTTCACCAGAACACCTACACTGCACTCCCTATAGGGAGTCAGGCCCCACCTGCTGAAGGCACCGTGTGTGCCCCTTGCTGTGGTTAACTAAGAATCCACCAGGAAACACCTGCCCTCGAAGAATGGCACATTGACGGTGATTTGCCTCCCCTGGCTCTGCCAACCTAACCACAACTGCTTCATCTCACCCAGAATGCATTTAGTGTTTGAAAATAACTGGGAGGTGAATTCTCCTGGAGCTGTTGTCAGCTCCTGTTTGCTCGCTATATTTATAAAGGATAGCTTTGAACTGAAAGGAAAAGAAGGCCAATAGTTGGCAAGTAGCTTCCATCCAGACTTTTCTTCACTCTAGAAGGAACCTTTTCATTGTCTTATGCCTTATTAAAAAGTTCACTTTAACCCTGTAAATTCTCCCTCTCCAGTGGTTTCATTTTTTGTGTGTTATATTATGCATGTGGCTGGGTCTTTTTTTTTTTTTNTTTGTTGTAATTTAGAACAATTGCTGATTTGCTCCCTTGACTTTGAGTTTATAAAGTTCTTCCCCATTCAGACAGGTGAAAAGTACTTCTGTTTTCTGCTTGCTTATTATTTTATTTCAGTTTTACACTGATCTCTTTATAGTAAATTCAAGTATATTTTGATAAGTAGCATAAAGTGAGAATATAATTTTTTCAAGTAGTTTTCCTAGTACCATTTATTGCATAATCTTTCCTTTCCCTAGTGATTTGTGATGTGTTCCTTGTCGGGTATTAAATAATCATCTCTACTCTGATAAGAATGTCTTACTGAGTTTAAAACCAGTAAAGATCACATTTTTAGTATAGTTAAAGCCTTGTTCATTAGTTTACATATTTCACTGTTAATGTTTTTTTTAATTTACTTAATGTAATAATTTTATCACTAACTTATTTCCTCTTTATATCTGAATCAAAGTGAACTGGATATTTGGAAAAATTGCGATTATTCATTTCATTGAGACCACCCCATTTACAAATGACCCAGCTCCTTGGCATTATACATAATAGGCACTTGTTTCACTTTTAAGATCTTTTTCTCTTTCTGTTTATGTTTTTTAGAGGTTGTTATCTCATATAGTTTCCACATCCAGATTTGATATAAAAGAAGTTGGCCTTTTTAATCAAGTTCTTGGGTATGCACCCACAGATTATTATCCTGGTTTACTTAAAAATGTGAGTATTTTTAATTTATTAGTATTGAAATTTTCATTGCTTAATGTACTATCTGCAAAAAAGGTAAATGGAAATATTTCACTCCTCCAGGAGAGATGTTTAACTTTTCTGTGTTTATCTCTTCTTACCTTGGGTGGACTTATGGCCATGTAAGGAGAAAATGTGAGATGAGAGATTATGAAAAGAAGAAGGAAACCAGAAGAGGTTATTCTAAATCAACCAACCTCTCTGTCCCTTAACACATCTCATTTATTCTCTCAAAGATTTCTGGGAGAAGAGACTTCCTTAACCAATATAAACACAGTCTTTTACTGTTGGACAAATTTCATGTTTAAAAATAACCTGATGGGAGTTTTATGTTAAGGCAAAATATTCAATAAATAACAACCTTCTATATATTTACATCTTAGTATTAAAGCTGTGATTTCTGCCTTAAATTTTAGCCAAATTCAAGGAACAATTTATGGTCTTAGCACAGCTCTTTTTAAAAATGTTTGAGGTTTTAATGTTTGAATACTGTTCTAGTCTTTTGGAAGCTGTATACATGAACAGCATTTTTAAAAATGAGTAAGTTAAGAAAGAAAGAAGTAAACTAACTCTAACATGGTTTTATTTTTAATAGGTTTGGTTTTAATTTGGGGGAAATTAATGACTTGTCTAGTATTCATTTGCTTAAATATTTAGGAATACAGAGTAACAGACATTAAACATAAAATCCAGATTATTAGTAAATGTGATTTGGCACTGCTTTCTTTTTGTTTTGAAAATGTAAGGCAGGGAGAGGATTGGTGGGGGAAGAGAGTGGGGAATCTCAACGGAAATATCACTCACACCAAGAAAAATAGAACTGATGTAATCCTGTTTGCAGTGTGAGTTAACCTGCAACTGATTTTGTTTTACAGATGGTTTTATCATTAGTGTCTGAACTCCGAGAGAATCATCTTAATGGATTTAACAGTCAAAGACGGTAGGTGTTAAACTAAACATCCCCCTTCTCAAGTTTCAAAATGTATCAGTTTGTTATGAAAGAAGTTTTATACTTCTTAGGAAATGCATGTTCATAATTATGGTTATATTCTATGTAGAGAGATTATTTTCAGGGGGATACATGGCAAATTGGCAATTTTTACAGATTTTCTTTTTTTAATCACTATTCTCTCAACTCTCAGGTCGTTAAATAGATCAAACAATGTCTCTTGGGTACCAATTGAGTAAAACTGATACCCACATATGCAGTATGCAACAGAAAAGAAAGAATGCATGGCTCAGTGTGAGGCTGTATCATTCACACACACAGTTACACAATCAAAATTATTTACAAGGCAGCAGATACTTGGTGTGCACAAATAACCTATTTTAAGAAACACAATATACGAAAAACTAGAGTAACCAAATCAAATAGATTCAGACAAATTAGAATGCAATTAATCACATTAAAAATATTTCTTCATTAAATGAAAGAATTCAAAGTTGTTTTTATTGGTGAGCATTTTTATTTTTTAACAAATCATTAGGAGAATCTGGGACCAAAGAAATTTGTGATTTTTTTTTTTTTAATGAAGCTGTTGCCAATTAAATCTCTGTCTGAAATGGTGTTTGCCCTCAGCCTTTAGGAACCATTTGTATTTAACCCCTTGAAGTAAGATATAAAACTCTTAGATGAAAACACTGGAGAAAATCTTCATGACGTTAGATTTGGCAGAGATTTTTTTGAATATGATACCAAAACCATAAGAAGCAAAGCAGAAGTAGATAAATTGGATTTCACTACAATTAATACAATACCTGGTAAGTGAGATATATCATTCAGTTGGGAATAATATATCTGATAAAGGATTAATATCCTGACTATAAAGAAACCTCCTAAAAACAACAACAAAAGCTCAATTCAAAAATGGGTAAGAAACTTCATTAGAGACTTTATTAGAGACGTTATTAGTTGTACAAAGATGTACAACTGTCCAATAAGCATATAAAATGATGCTTAAAATTACTAATTATTATGGAAGTTCAAATTAAAGTCACAGTGGGATACTACAACACACCTCTAAGTAGAATGGCTATAATTTAAAAACAACAAACAGAATGGAAGATGACATTTTGGCAAGGATGTGGAGAAAGTAGAACCCTCACACAGTGCTGATGAGAATGTAAGTGGTAAAGCCCTACTAGAAAACAGTATGGCAGTTCCTCAGAAAGTTAAGCATAGAATTTCCATAAGGCCTAGCAATTACTGTAACTGCTTTGGTAAGCAGTGTGGTGGTTTATTATAAAGTTAAACATACCCTTACCATTGAACCCAACAGTTTCGCTCAAATATTAAGTAATGACAAAGAAAAGTGTAGGTATTCACAAATATTTCTCTATAAATATTCTTAGCTGCTTTATTTGCAGTAGTTCAGAAACAGAAACAATCCAGAGGACCATCTTCAAGTGAATACAAAAACAAATAAAAAATTATCTGTTACCATTGTTTTAAAAAATGAAAAGACAAGTTATAGATTCTGAGAAAGTATTTTCAAATCATACGTCTGATAAAGAGCTCATACCTAGAATATACAAAGAAGTCAGTAATAGGAAGACAGATAACTCAGTTAAAAAACTGGTAAAAGATGGGAATGTACATCACTGAAAATATATATACATATACAAATGGCTAATAAGCACACGGATGCTTATATGTGAATGTTCATACTGGCATTATTCATAATAGACCAAAAGCAGAAGCAACCCAAATATCTATCAACTAATGGATGGATAAAGTATGCTTTGTCCATACAGTAGAATGCTATTCCTCAGTGAAAAAGGAACAGTCTTCTGATTCATGCTACAGTATGTGTTAACATCAAAAACATGCTTGGACTTCCTAGGTGGTGCAGTGGATAAGAATCCACCTGCCAATGCAGAGGACATGGGTTCTATCCCTGGTCCAGGAAGATTCCACATGCTTTGGCACAACTAAGCCTGTGTGCCACAACTGCTGAAATCTGTGTGCTCTGGGGCCCACAATGGAGGGTAGCCCACACTCTCCGCAACTAGAGAAAGCCCACATGCACCAATGAAAACCCAGTGGAGCCATAAATAAATAAATTATTCAAAACAAAACAAAACATTATGCTTAATCCAATCATGAAAGGCTACATACTGTATGGTTCCATATTTGTAGAATGTCCAGAATAGGTAAATCATACTATAGAGACTGAAAATAGATTTGTTGTTGCCTGGGAGGGTAGAGGGATTTCCTGCAGATGAGCACACAGATCTTGAGGTGATGGAAATGTCCTAAAAGTGGATGATGATGATGGTAGTTATTCAAGTCAATAATTTGTTAAAAATCTTTTGAATTCTACATTTCAAACAGGTACATTTTTTGGTATATAAAGTACACCTTAAAAAATAAGATGAAGTGCCCATAGGGTGTGTGGAAAGCACTTACCATTATTTATACATCAGGTAAAGATTTTGATTTAGCCTTGAGGTGAATGTTGAATAATGGATCTTTGAAGTAATAGAATTAAAAATTACTGAAGGGAAATTAAAAAGTCAGTAGGATGCAATGTGTATTTACACTCTACACCAAACTCCTACCACAGGTAAAGTTGATGATTTCTTAAAATTCAGTAAGAATAAATAAAAGCAATAACAAGAAGCTATTAAATAAATAGAAAAGAACAGCCAGATTTAGAAGGTATTTGCAGTTTATAAAACAGACAGAGGATTAGTGTGCAAACTATAGAAATGCTTCCTGCAAATCAGTCATAAGGCAAACACTCCAGTATGGAAATGGACAAGATATATAAGCGGGTCATTACTGAAAGAAGAAAACTGAATAAATAATAAACATTTAAAAAATTCGTAAGGAGTGATGTCAGCAAGATAGCAGAATAGGAAGCATTAGTCTTGTTCCCCCACAGAAGCATTAATTTAATAGTAGTGTTTGATCCAAAGAGCCTTTGTAAGAAATTCAGAATTCAATTATGAAGTACCCCTGGCAAGCTCAAAACCAAGCATAACCATATTGAAACATGTAAGAAAGACATTTCATATGAACCACAGTAGCCCTTTCCCTAAGCTTTTCAGGCTTGGGGGGATTGGAAGGGAAAAAATGTAGCTTGAAGCTTCTCCTTTGGTAAAGAAAGAATGGAACGTGTCCAATGTTCTAATTTTGGGGGAACTGCCTGAGGAACTGCCATCTGTCTTTCCTAACTCTGACCACTGACAGGAAATCAGCATACTTTTAATGGCTGGAGACCATGGCGAGTTAAACAGTGCTCAGCTGCTTTCTGTAGCTGCTTTCTGTGGCAGTGCCACAGACAGAGGCTGGCTCAGGGTAACATGATTAGGACAAAGCACCCAACTCACAATTTCTCTTTTAGGGTGGGGGCTAGGGAAAAGAGTAGAATGTACGTACAATGTTTCAGTTTTTAAAGGGGCTGCTGCTGCTGCTAAGTCGCTTCAGTCGTGTCCGACTCTGTGCTACCCCATAGACGGCAGCCCGCCAGGCTCCGCCCCTGGGACTCTCCAGGCAAGAACACTGGACTGAGCTGCCATTTCCTTCTCCAATGCGTTAAAGTGAAGTTGCTCAGTCATGTCCGACTCTTAGTGACCCATGGATTGCAGCCCACCAGGCTCCTCTGTCCATGGGACTCTCCAGGCAAGAGTACTGGGGTAGGATGCCATTGGCGCTACCCTGGGCTACCTTAGAGATTAGTTTCTGTCTCCCCTGACTTGAGGCAGTAAGGGAAGGAGCATACTTTGGATGCCTGAGGGGCTGCAGATAACAAAAGAGCTTAGTGGCTTGTTGTATCATCAGAGAACCTGTGGTACCACAGGTAAACACTAGAGGGAGAAAGAGATAAGAAACTCTTGAAAGAAACTGTCAGAGCTCTCTAGTTGGGAAATTATGTGCAAAAACATAGAGAAGATGCATCCCCAGAAAATGTTTGAAGGCCTCCCAGGTTCTCTAGACAGATTGATTAAAAATCTTCCCCTGTACAGAACCAGTCCATAAAGACCAGGAGAGGTGACTCTTCAAATTCAAAATACGCAACAAAAAAATAATAAGGCACACAAAGGAACAGGAAAACACGGCCCAATCAAAGGAATAAAAGCAATCTCTACAAACCTACCTTAAAGAAATGGAAGTCTATGAATTAGCTGGTTATTCAAAATGATCATTCTAAAAAACTTCAACGCACTGCGATAGAATACAGATAACAACTAAACAAAATTTTAAATAATGATGCATGAACAAAACGGGACTGCCAGCAAAGAGAATCGAAGTTATTGACAAACAACCAAACAGATATTCTGCAGCTGAAGAATACAGTGATTGAATTGAGAAATTCACTAAAATGGTTCAACAGTTAGACTTGATCAAGCTACTGGAAGACATGCTTTTTGAAATTATTAAATTAGGAAAATGTAAAGAAAAATGAATAAATAAAAGTTAAGCCTAAGAACTAATGGGACACCATGAGGTGGACCAGTTATATACATTGTGAGAGTGCCAGAAGAAGAAAGAAAAAAGCAAAGAGCTTATCAAATCTGAGGAAGGAGTTGGACATCCAAATTAAAGGCCCGTCTGAGAAATGTTATAATCAAACTGTTAAAAGTCAAAGACAGGAGGTTGGAGGGGCAAAAAAAGTCAAAGAAAGAGAATACTGGCAACAGCAAGAAAAAACAACTCATCACATTCAAGGAAACTCACATAAAGATTATTAGTACATTATTCTGTAGAAACATTAAGTCCAGAAGGCAGTGGGATGATATATTCAAAGTGCTAAAAATAAAAACCTACCAACTGAGATGACTATATTCTGCCAGCTGTCCTTGGCATGAAAGAGAAATTAAGACCTTCTCAGATGAACAAAAGCTGAAGGAGTTCATCACCACTAAACTTCCTATAAGAATTGGTAAAGGGAGTTTTTCAAGTTGAAAACAAAGGAACTCTAGACAGCAACACAAGAGCATCCCAACATACAAAATTCTCTGGTAAAGTAAATATGTAAACAAATATAAAATTGTGTAATACTGTAATAGTGGTACATAATTAAACTTAAAATATAAAAATCATTAAAAAATGGTAACTGTAAAACCATGTTAATGGATAAAAAGTATTGCACGATGGAACTTATGACATCGAAAACATAAAACACAAAGAAGTAAAGATTTTTTTTCCTACAACTGAAGTTGTCAGTTTAAAATAGATAGTACACACACACACACACACACACACACACAATGGAATACTACTCAGCCACAAACAAAGAGCAAAGTTTTGCCACTTACAACAATATGAATGGACCTGGAGGGTATTGTGCTAAGTGAAATAATTCAGACAGAGAAATACAAATATTTGTATGATATCACTTATATGTGGAATCTAAATAATAAGACAAACTAGTAAGTATAACAAAAAGGAAAAGTACAGTAGTACAGTGCAATAGCTGGTATACAGGGGCTGGCACTGAGTAAACAGGCAAGAAGAGTTACTGACTGGATAGGGAGAGGAGGCTGGGAGATGGTAGAGCTAAAAGTTCATCAGCAATAGGAGTTGGAGGGCAAGCTGCAATTTCACTCATGCCAGACATTGATGGCACAGGTTCTGGTTCCTTGCTGGATTCAATTCTATCCACCCTGTTGAAAAAATGACCCAATAATGTCTAGGTAGCAGCTCTTTTTTTCTCATCCCAGGTGACACAGAATGACATAGAATACACCGGGCTGCATTCTGATCAACTGCTATAGCCATCATGTTCCATTCTACATTTGGGTCCTGTGCCTCAAAAGCTAAGAGTGCCTCCTAAAATAAAAAAAATCCCCTTGCCATTTCCTGTCATGAATCTCTTTGGTTCTTCAGTTACATCTTCATTTTGTCTCTCTTCATTCTTTCTCTGGTCCTCCAGTTCCATCTGGTCTTTGTTAGTAAGCTCCTCGTGTTGCACAACAATAGTACTCTACAGCAAAGTACCCAAAAGCACAACCCCTTGTAAAGGATGCGTGAATGTGACAATATATGCTAGGCATGTGAACTAGCATAATTAAATATGTGAATGCACATTCATATCTTCAAAAATTCACAACTTGAAAGCTCATATGTAGGGGAACTTACTGTAATTACTTTAAATGTAAATGCATTAAACTCTCCAATCAAAAAATATAGAGTGAATAATTGGCTAAAAAAGTAAGGCCAACTATAAGCTGTCTACAGGAAACTCATTTTAGATGTAAGGATATATATAAAAGCTGAAAGGGTGAAAAAAGGTATTCAATGCAAATGGTAGCCACAAGAGAGCAGGTGTGGCCATACTCTTATTAGACAAAGTCAAAAACTGTTTCAAGAAACAAAGAAGGACATTATATAATGGTAGAGGGGATCAGTTCTCTCAGAAGATAAAACATTTTAAAATATATATACACCTAACAGTAAAGCACCAAAATATATGAAGCAAATATTGATTGAAGGGAAAACTAGAAAGTAGCACAGTAATGACAGGAAATTTCAATGCCCCATTTTCAGTAATGTATAGATCAACCAGACCAAAGGTCAATAAAGAAACAGAGGATTTGAAAAACATCAAAGATGAATAGGACCTTATGGTTATATTTAGAACACTCTATAATAGCAGAATGTACATTCTTCTCAAGAACACACAGAAATTCTCCAGGATAGATCATATATCAGGCCACAGAACAAGTTCTAACAAATTTAAGATTGAAATCATACCAAATATCTTTTCTAACCATGACAGTATGCAACTAAAAATCAATAATAGGAAAATTCACAAATATGTGCAAGTTAAACAATATACTATTGAACAATTAATATATCAGAGAAGACATCACAAGGGAAATTGAAGAATATCTTCAGACGAAAACAAAAACACAGTATACCAAAAATTATAAGATGTAGGAAAAGCAGTACTCAGAGGGATGTATATAGCGATAAATGCCTTTGTTAAAAAAGAAGAAATACCTCTAATCAGTAACCTAACTTTATACCTCAAGGAGCTAGTAAAAGAATGTACTAAACCCATGGACGGAGGAGCCTGGTAGGCTTCAGTCCATGGGGTCGCGAAGAGTCAGACTGAGCAACTGAGACGACTGAGAGACTTCACTTTTACTTCTCACTTTCATGCATTAGAGAAGGAAATGGCAACCCACTCCAGTGTTCTTGCCTGGAGAATCCCAGGGACGGGGGAGCCTGGTGGGCTGCCGTCTATGGGTTCACACAGAGTCGGACACGACTGACGCGACTTAGCAGCAGCAGCAGCAGCAAACCCAAGGATTCAGAAAGAATGAAAAAAAATAAAGATTATAATAGAGATAAACTAGAGGATAGAAAAACAGATAAAAGGTTTTTTTTTTTTAAGATCAACAATATTGACAACCCCTTAGCTAGACTAACAAAAACAGAATATTCAAATAATAAATACCAGAAATGGAAGAGATGTTACAACTGATGCCATAAAAATAGTAAGGATCATAAGACAGATTATAGACCTTTATACACCAACAAATTGAATAACCTAGAAGAAATGGATAAATTTTTATTGATATACCAAATCATAAATTTAAAACTCTGGATAAAGCTATACTAGTAAGGAGATAGAATCAGTAATCAAAATCTTCCCCAACAAAGAGAAGTCTTGGACCAGATAACTTCACTGGAGAATGCTACTAAATATTTTAAAAATAATTAATACTAATCTTTCTCAAACTCTTTCAAAAAATTAAAGAAATGCTGCCTATGCTATTAGAATGTCCTCTAGACACTGACACATCTAATACATTCCTTATTTGCTCTCTAGAATGATGTTTTCTATGAGTTTTTTATTTTTTTGTCCTTTTTAGAAAGAATTCTAGACTTCAACAGAAATTTCTTGTGGATATTTTTCTGAAAGTATTGAAATTTTAGAGAAATTCTGTCTCTTGGGTTAGGTTCAATTATTCTTACCAGAAAGCTGAATTTAAAAAAGAATTTGATGCCCAACATACTTTTTGAGTCTCTTTATGAGTTTTGCAAATCCTGCCTTTAAGACCTAAAACCAGGAAGTTTGGTTCTACCACCAGAAAAGAACCTGGGTCCCTGAAAGCTTGGGTGAGACTCAGAACTCTTAAGTCTACAATTCTCTAGTGAATTCTGCCAAGTGTTTTCTCTTGTCTTGAGTAGAAACTGATCTTGTGAAATTAGGTAGTGGAATGGCATCACGATATTTGAGAGAACTGGCAAACAGGCTGGAGCCATTATTGTTGTTACCGTCATAAGTTATTTATAATAATTAAAATATGTATCACAATAATATGTAAGTTTTTCCTACTATATGTCTGAAGTTATCAGTATATTTTTAAGATTTAAAAATTAAAAAAAAATTGAATTTGAATATAGCATTGTGGGCAAGCTACTTTCTGGTACATTTGAATCCAGATATTCATTCCTGTTATTTATGAAACTTGGGTTTTATCATTACTTTCCTTCTGCTAATATGGCTTCAAATGTTAAAGCAACCAAAAGACTCTTAACTTAAATCCCTTATAAACAGTGCTACACTGCTTTTTTCTGGGGTTTGTTTTTTTTATAGAGGGTTTCTATACTTTCTTTTCTTCTTGCCACTTGAATGTTTAAAGTTCATTTCAAAACAATTCTAAAGCCTATAGAAAATATAGAAATTAATAACTTCAGTGCATAAATTGTCAGTGGAACAAAAGGAAAAAAATAGGAAAACCTATTTGGAATTTCCTTTTGCATTATTTTTAGAGGTCTGATAAATGATCTTGTCATAGTGCTTTAAATAGAGTTTCACTTGCCACCAACTAAAATCAACAATCTAATGACAGAATGTTTAAAATCTCTCTTGTTCTTTGCTATAAACTGTCTAGAAGGAGCAGCATTCTGGACTTTCTGAACATCATCAGTTTAGCTTGTATTTCTGTGGTTTGCTGCAGATGGTTTGAAAAGTACAGTACACCCACATGGGAAGGATATCTCTAGCAGTATATGGTTACCATTGATTCTCCTGCAATTGAATTCTTGTGCAAAAATCGTTTGGAAGTGCTGCTCTGGCAATCAGTCAAGACCTAATGCTTAGTATAATCCAGTCTGGAAAATATTGCATAAGTCTGGTTGAAGTTAAATCTCCACACTCCAGTAAAAGAAGACTGTGAGCACTTTGGAAGATTATCATTTGGTCTGTCTGCATTTTGGTAGAATCAAGAGCTACCTCAGTTTATCTGAGACGTTAGAATTTTTCAGGAAAATGATCTTGGACTTTTTCCAGCCTAATTAGGAGATATAACCTGCAGCCTGTAAGTGTCAATTCTTGATAAATGTCCTTGGTGCTGAGGTCATCTTTTTTACCCACTCAGTGACCAGTAATAGTCTCTGACTCTCCTCCTTTTTTTTAAGATAATGAGAAAAAAGTTGTACTTATAGGTCTTTTAGAGAAGAGAACTGATTGGTCAAGGCTATAGAGACAAGAGCATCATGTACTCCTCCTGTATTTCAGAATTCTGGATTTATTATGAGTGCATGTAATGCTCAGGCATATTTTACAATTTTTCAAACTTTCATAGAGCCTTTTTTCTGTACAAAATATTCTGCTAGATGCTGTGCAAAATATACACACAAAAAAAGCATCCTACATCACACACAAACACAATAGCTTTCTCTTCTCTTATCCCACCCAGTAAGCTTATATATTTCAAGAATTTAAGGTATTTACAACTCATGGTAAATATGTCTTTTTGCTAACAGTGTAGAGTATAGACTCAAAAACACACAAATTAATTTTAGATCTAAAACGAGAGACCTCAGCCATTTAGAAAAGTGGTAAAGAACAAGAAGTGAGTTTTAGAATGGGTGAATATTTAAGGAGAAAGGACAAACTGTTCACAATGAGAAGATATCATTGTGTTATTGTTGTTCAGTTGGAAAGTCATCTCCGACTGTTGGCAACTCCATGGACTGCAGCACGCCAGACTCTTCTCCTCTGCTATGTCCTAGAGTTTGCTCAAATTCATTTCCATTGAGTCAGTGATACTATCTCATCATCTGCTGCCCCTTTCTCCTTTTCTCTTCAGTTTTTCAAAGCACTGGGGTCTTTTCCAGTGAGTCAGCTCTTCAAATCAGGTGGCCAAAGTATTGGAGCTTCAGCTTTAGCATCAGTCCTTCCAATGAATATTCAGGATTGATTCCCATAAGGATTAACTGGTTTGATCTTGCAGTCCAAGAGAATCTCAAGAGTCTTCTCCAGCACAGTTTGAAAGCATGAGTTCTTCAGTGCTCAGCCTTCTTTATAATCTAACTCTCACATCTGTATATGACTACTGGAAAAACCATAGCTTTGACTAAATGGACCTTTGTTGGCAATGTGATGTCTCTGCTTTTTAATATGCTATCTAGGTTAATCATAGCTTTTCTTCCAAGGAACAAGTGCCTTTTAATTTCATGGCTGCAGTCACTGTCTGCAGTGATTTTAGAGCCCAAGAAAATCTGTCATTGTTTCCACTTTTTCCCAATCTATTTGCCATGAAGTGATGGGACTGGATGCCGTGACCTTAGTCTTTTGAATGTTGAGTTTTAAGCCAGCTTTTTCACTCTCCTCTTTCACTCTCATCAAAAGGCTCTTTAGTTCCTCTTTGCTTCCTGCCATTAGAGTAGTGTCATCTGCATATCTGAGGTTGTTGATAATTCTCTTGGCAATCTTGATTCCAGTTTGTGATTCATTCAGCCTGGTATTTTGCATGATGTACTCTGCATAGAAGTTAAATAAGCAAGGTGACAGTATGTAATCTTCTCATACTTTCCCAATTTTGAACCAGTCTATTATTCCATGTCTAGTTCAAAATGTTGCTTGACCCGTATATAGGTTTCTCAGGAGGTAAAGTAAGGTGGTCTGGTATTTCCATTTCTTTATGGATTTTCCAGTTTGTCGTGATTCACACAGTCAAAGGCTTTAGTGTAGTCAATGCAGCAGAAGTGGATGTTTTTCTGGAACTCCCTTGCTTTCTCCATGATCCAGCAAATATTGGCAGTTTGATCTCTTGTTCTTCTGCCTCTTTGAAACCAAGCTTGTACATCTGGAAGTTTTTGATCATGTACTGCTGAAGCCTTGCTTGAAGGATTTTGAGCATAAACTTGTTAGCATGTGAAATGAGCGACTGATTGTATAATGATTAGTACTCTGTGTTGTGAAATGAGCAAAACTGTACTGTAGTTTGAACATTTTTTGGCATTGCCTTTTTGGGATTGGAATGAATATTGGCCTTTTCCAGTACTGTTGCCTTTCCTGAGTTTTCCAAATTTGCTGACATTATCGAGTGCAGTACTTTAACAGCATTGTCTTTTAGGATTTTAAGTAGCTCAACTGGAATTCCATCACTTCCACTTGCTTTGTTTGTGGTAATGTGCCCTAAGACCCTCTTGACTTCACACACCAAGATGTGTGGCTGTAGGTGAGTGACCACACCATCGTGGTTATTGAGGTCATTAAGATCATATTGCACAGTTCTTCTATATATTCTTACCACGTCTTCATCTCTTCTACATCTATTAGGTCCTTACTGTTTCTGTCATTTATTGTACCCATCTTTGCATGAAATAGTCCTTTGATATCTCCCAGTATTCTTGAAGAGATATCTAATCATTCTCATTCTATTGTTTTCTTCTATTTCTTTACATTGTTTATTTAAGAAGGCCTTCTTATCTCCCCTTGCTATTCTTTAGACCTCTGCATTCAGTTGGATGTATCTTTCCCTTTCTCCCTTGCCTTTCTCTTTTCTTCTTTCCTCAGCTGTTTGTAAAGCCTCCCCAGTCAACCCCTTTGTCTTCTTACATTTCTTTATCTTTGGGACAGTTTTGGTCACCACCCCTTGCACAGTATTACAAACCTCCATCCACAGTTCTTCAGGCACTCTGTTTACCGAGTCTAGTCTCTCAAATCTGTGTGTCAACTTCACTGTTAATCATGATGGATTTGATTTTAGGTCATATGTGAATGGCCTAGCAGTTTTCCCTACTTTTTTCAATTTAAGTCTGAATCTTACAATAAGGAGCTCATGATCTGAGCCACAGTCAGCTCCAGGTCTTGTTTTTGCTGACTGTACAGAGCTTCTTCATCTTTGGCTGCAAAGAACATAATCAATCTGATTTCAGTATTGACTGTCTGGTGACATCCAGGTGTAGAGTCACCTCTTGGGTTGTTGGAAAAGGGTGCTTACTATGACCAGCGTGTTCTCTTGACAAAACTGTTAGCCTTTGCCCTGCTTCATTTTGTACTCCAAAGTCAAACTTGTCTGTTATTCCCAGTATCTATTGACTTTTGCATTCCAACCCCCTATGATGAAAAGGGCATCTTTTTTGGTGTTAGATCCAGAAGATCTTTTAGGTTTATAGAGCCAGTGAACTTCAGCTTCTTCAGTATCAGTGGTTGGGGCATAGAATTGGACTACTATGCTGTTGAATGGTTTGCCTTGGAAACGAACTGAGATCCTTCTGTCATTTTTGAGATTGCACCCAAGTACTGCATTTCAGGCTCTTTTGTTGACTTTTTTTTTTTTATATCATTGTGTAATTAGACAAAAAATTGTCTCTATGAGAATTTCGCTGTTATCAAGTAAATAATACAGCTAAACTAATAATTTATAAGAAATTGATAACAGGTAAACCTTATATGCAATTATATTTTCTTAAAGCATTCAGTTTATTGCTAGAGATTGATATCTAATTCTAGAGACTTCTGTTAAAGAGTAAAGCTGTGTTTCTCAAGCTTTAGTGTGCAGAAGATTACCCTGGAAAAATGTAAACAGATTCCTTGGCCTCACTTCTAGGGATGCTGCTGCTGCTGATTTCTAGACCTGTACTTTGAGTACCTCTGATGTAGAAAACTTGGAAAAATCCTGAAGATTAATGTGCATAACCTATGATGAGTAGGAACTCTCACGATTTAACCAGAAGGTTAACGTGAAAACATAATGTAAAAAATGAAATCAAGTGATAAACTAAGCACCTGAATATCCTAGCATTTATTTTATACTTCCAGTTTCTATAATTTTAACAATTAATTACATAATACCATGAGAACGAGAGGGGGCTTTTGATGACCCTCGAATTATGAGAAAGGCTTAAAGTGGTAGGTAGGGGCATATTTTTAAGGTAAATATCACATCCCAAAAAGCTTGTAAGAGCTTTTTTTTAGGGTGGATTCAAGAAATAGGAGGGTAGATGGCAGCCAACAAGATAGTAGTACTTGCTAGTACTGCAGTAATAGCAGCCAGCTGGCTAGTCCCTCATCCACTCCTCCTCCTCATCCACTAGCCCCAGAATAGAGACAATGGTATCCTGTTTCCAACGAATAGGAGGGAGAGGAGACTTTGAAGGAGAATAAGTATCAAATGGCTATCAACTCCCAGCAGTCTGGGGGGTGCTCTAATGCCCAGAATACAATTTATTGGCAACCCCAGCCAGCACCACATCCCTGACCCTGCCCGCTAGCTCTGGAGGTCAACTACACTGAACAGAGCATTCAGGGAGAGACTAATGTGGAACCCCAAATTCCAGAAAGAACAAGCGAACATCACCAGATATTCATGAAAAATGGACACCATAAGGAAAAATGAGCCAAGTGTAACAGAAAATGCAAATATGCCAATATATACATTTACAAGGATAAGTGATTGGATTTTTATCTTATTATTATAATAATAAGATAATTATAATATTTATAACTATTATAATTATAATAGTATATAATTATATAATATAAATATTATAATAATTATAATAATAAGATAATAATTATCTTATTATTCCTTAGTCAGCCTAAAGGAAATCAACTCTGAATGTTCATTGGAAGGCCTGATGCTGAAGCTGAAGCTCCAGTACTTTGGTTTCCTGATGTGAAAAGCCAACTAATTGGAAAAGACCCTGATGCTGGGAAAGATTAAGGGCAGGAGGAGAAGGGTGTGATAGAGAATGAGATGGTTGGATGGTATCACCAACTCAATGGACACGAGTTTGAGCAAACTCTGGGAGATAGTGAGGGACAGGGAAGCCTAGCATGCTGTAGTCCATGGGGTCGCAAATAGGCAGACATGACTGAGCAACTGAAAAACAACAATTAATTATCTTAAGAGAAACTATTAATCCTTGAAATAGGAATGTGTTTTATTTTTCCCAAAAACGAGACATTTGGGGCCGGGGGGAGTCAATAAATTGGCCGAATAGAAGATAAAGCTAAATAACAAACAATGACTCCAAAGATTGAGCCGAGTAGTTCTGCTAGGATATAATACAAAAGGATAAAGAAGAGCTTATTTTTTGTTTTTAACTTTTTGATACAGAGATCGAGGTAATGCTGATCTGTGTATTAAATTTTATATCAGTTTGATTCAGCTTTCAGGGTAATGATTGACCAGTAATTTGTGGATAATGTCAGCCTTTCTCATGGTAGAGAGAACCCGTCACCAACCCTCTCGACCTCTGGCAGGCAGCTCCTCTTGTGTTCCTAGACAGACTTGCAGGAATGAGTGTGAGCAGCACTTGATGAATTTTAGGGTAGTGTCAAAGGAGAATATGTATAATTGTGTGAAGAGTCTATTATAACACTCTTGCCTTTTAAAGCTACATATCTATGTGGGACTAGACTCCATGTAATTCAACCAAAATAATGTATTACAATAAATATGCACAACTAAATATAAGAATCCACTGTCTTCTTTCAAACCGTATAGGAAAGAGATTTGTAAACATATAAAATAGTGCCACTCTTCTCACTAAATATTTTTTTGTTTTGTAAAATATAGATATTGTTTAACAAAAAATGTTATTCATGTTAACATCAAATGGATTTGTTTTTGTTACTTTTAGCTAGTTAATAAATATCTTAGGTGTCTTTGTTTTAATTGCAAATGGGATGAATATCAGTAGATATAACCTCAGAAGTGAAAGAAATAATTCAAAGAAATTCAAATCAAAAAATAATTCCAAGAAATAATTAAATTCTTTCAGCATGAAGATTTTATATGCCTTTAACTATGTTTGGCTCTAAGATTTTGGTACTTATTTCTTCTTTTATTTATTCCATAGGATGTCTCCTGAACGAGTAAGATCCCTGTCACGAATCTGTGTCCCACTTGTTACTTTGCCAGAGTTTGAACCACTGGTAGAGGCTCTGCTCACCTACCATGGACATGAACCTCAGGAAGTACTCTGGCCTGAGTTCTTTGATGCTGTGAATGAGGCTTTTTTGCTGTAAGTGATGACCCTTTACTTCATCATCCAATTCTGTTTTCCTTTTTTTAGAATACTTCGGTATGTTGGAAATGTAATTTTCAAATGTTTTGGTCTCAGTACCACTGTATATTCCTAAAAATTATTGAGGATCTCAGTGAGCTTTTTAAAAAATGTGTGTTCTATCTATCAATATTTACCATACAAGAAAGTTTAAAAAATTTTAATATTTATCATTTCCTTTTAAAATAACAATAAATTGATTAAATATTAGTACAAATAGAATATTTTTTAACGAAAAACTGACCTTTTCCAAGAAAAAAAATTGTCTAACAAGAATGACATTGTTTTCACATTTTCACAAACTTCTTTATTTTTTGACTTAAAAGATGACAGCTAGGTTCTCACAGTATTTCTGTATTTAGTCTGATGCAGTATGTTTTTTTGGTTGAAGAAAATCCAGCTTCACATAGACATGCACTTGGAAAAAGGACTAGTATATTTTAATAGCCATCTCAGATTGTGGATATTTGAGGTGAATACCTCACCAAAAGTTGAAAATGATGAGGTTTTTTTAAAGGTTATTTGCAACATGGATTCTGAAATTATGTAAATGAGCTTTTCATACTATTACATTAAAACCCATTGGTCTGTCTTGCACTTTTAATGGATTTTGTAGCTTCACATGGATTATTTGGAAAACATTGGTTCATTAAGTTATGCAGATCTTCCAAACATTGACATATTTTCATTTTATAGTATCAAAATTACATTCATTCACAACTAGTCTTATCAGGAATGTCTTTTAAGTGTTGGGAAGCTATAAAGCTCACATTGGTGAAAGCAAATTTTCCAAGATTCTAATTCCTGCTTAAAAACTCAAATTTATCATTGGTTACAAATACCATCAGTTGTTTTCCTTAGCATGCTAAGGTCACTTCTGTAATTTAGAAAAAGTACGTGCCAAATATTCAAGTCTGAATAACCTTTGTTTGTCCACCAGTCATTTTTCTCAAGTAAGTTTATGAAAAAAGTGGCTAGTTGATCTTGCAGCTCAGCAAGTTGCACAAGTGCTTTTCCTCTAGACAGTCATCATTTTTTGGTGTATAACAGAAATGCTTTATGCACACTTTTCACCGCACAGAATTTTTTTAAGTTAAAAGTGTCCTCAAGGGTAAAATTAGGAAAATTAATTTTTTTTATGTTAATACTTACTGTGAAATGCATTTTTATGTGAAACTGGCAGTGTTTTTACTCTATGTACAGACATGACTGAGTGACTTCACTTTCACTTTTCACTTTCATGCACTGGAGAAGGCAATGGCAACCCACTCCAGTGTTCTTGCCTGGGGAATCCCAGGGACGGGGGAGCCTGGTAGGCTGCCGTCTATGGGGTCTCACAGAGTTGGACATGACTGAAGTGACTTAGCAGCAGCAGCAGCACCAGCAGCAGTATCAAAGTGTGTGACCACTGTTGCTGCCCTGATTTGTGTTAGGTACAACATTACTTGCTTTTTGTACCCTGCATGCACATGTCAACTCAGTTGTTCTAGGAAAACCACGAGATACAAAATGGTTATTCAACATTTCAAGTATTTCTGTACCATATGTGTGTATTGCTAAGTTCATCTTAAAAAAACTCCTGTTCTTAGTGCTAATACCAGGTGTATAGAAGCAATACAGCTAGTTCAGCTACATCTAGAAATTCAATTTTGAGGCAGAAGTACAGTTCTTGATGAAATATTAAATCAAATACACATTCGAATTATTTAATTCCTTTTTTTAAAGATTCTGAATGATTGGTCTTAAGTTAGTGCTGCAGTTAATTAGCACTATGATACAGTTTCAGAATATCCTAGTAAGACACAGGAAGATACATTTACCCTTTAGCACAATACTTTGGACTACATGTCCTACTCTCATGAGTAAGAGAAATCTCTGGTGTTTTGATTTCATTTTTTCCCCATGAAACAGCTATGAAATGAAAGAAAAAATCTTTTAATTATCTCTTTTTTTTTAATTCTCTTTTATAAAGCAAATAATCCAGTTTCAATATAAGAAAATATAAATAAAATTTATTTTTGAATAAAATATTATTAAATTATAAAATAAAATATGTTTTATTTATATAAAAATTTTAAATATGTAAAATATATATCTAAAATAATTTGGGTACTATTTAGGAAATTTTTAAAAAGATGTTTGGATTTATTACAAAATAAGATAAAAATGCACTTGGCTTCTTTTTATGTTTCCATGTAGACACAAGAGAAAATATCATTTTTTATTTATTTATTACATTTTATTTTCCCCCAATTTTATTGAGATATAAGTGATATATAACATGGTATATTTTTTAAGATGTAGGAATTAATTCTATACACTTTTAAGTTGCAAATGACTACCACCATAGTGTTAGTTAACACCTCCCTCACATCACAGGATTGCCATTTCTTTTTTTGTTGTTGTGAGAATATTTAAGGTCTACTCTTAGCAACTTTCAAATATGCAATTCAGTATTAGTAACTATGTGCCACGCTGTGCTGTACTTAGTTGCTTAGTCATGTTCCTGGTACTTGCCAAGCTCCTCTGTCCATGGGCATTCTCCAGGTAAGAATCATAGAGTGGGTTTCCATGCCCTCCTCCAGGGGATCTTCCCAACCCAGGGATCAGACCCAGGCCTCCTGCATTGCATGTAGATTCTTTACCATCTGAGCCACCAGGGAAGCTCATTATTAACTACAATCAGCATGATGTATTTTTAGATCCCCAGAGCTTATTCATCTTATAACTGGAAGTTTTAGGTACTTTTTGATCAACATCTTCCCATTTCTCCCACACCCCCAGTCCCTAGTAACCATCATTCTAGTCTCTGTTTCTATGAGTTTATATTATTTTAGATTCCACATAGAGTGATACCATATTTGTTTCTCTTTCTAACTTACTTCATTTAGCATAATGCCTTCAAGGTCTATCCATGTCGTCACAGCCAAGGATTTCCTTCCTTCTCATGCCTGAATAATACCTGATGGTGTGTATATGTGTGTGTACAGATATAAATATAAATACCACATCTTTATTCACTCTTCTGTTGTTATACACTTAGCTTGTTTTCATATCTTAGCTATTTTGAATATACATAATAAACATGGGAGAACAGATATCTTTTTGATACCTTGTTTTTATTCCCTTTGGATATATACCCAGAAGTAGGATTGCTAGATCATTTGATAGTTTTAGTTTTACTTTTTTGAGGAGCGTCTATACTGTTTTCCATAGTGTCTGCATCAATTTGTGTTCCCACCAATGTTACACCAAGGGTTCCCTTTTCTTCACATTCTCACCAACACTTGTTATCTTTTGTGTTTTTGATGATAGCCATCCTAATAGGTGTGGGGTGATATTTCACTGAGATTTTGATTTGCATTTCCCTAATGATTAGTGTGGAGAAGGCAATGGCAACCCACTCCAGTACTCTTGCCTGGCAAATCCCATGGACGGAGGAGCCTGGTAGGCTGCAGTCCATGAGATTGCGAAGAGTCAGACACTACTGAGCGACTTCACTTTTGACTTTCATGCATTGGAGAAGGAAATGACAGCCCACTCCAGTGTTCTTGCCTGGAGAATCCCAGGGACAGGGGAGCCTGGTGGGCTGCTGTCTATGGGATCGCACAGAGTCGGACACTACTGAAGCGACTTAGCAGCAGCAGCAATGATTAGTGATATTGAGTACCTTTTCATTTACCAGTTGGGCATTTGCATATCTTCTTTGGAAAAATGTTTATTCATATGTTCTGCCCACTTTTTAATCAGATTGTTTCATTTTTTTTTCCTATTGAGTTATAGGAGTTCTTTGTATATTTTGGATGTTTACTCATTATCAGAAATACACTTTGCAAATATTTTCTTCCCTTCTATTGGTTGCCTTTTCATTTTGTTGATAGTGTAGAAGATTTTTGCAGTATAGGAACTTCTTAGTTTGATGTAGTTCCACTTAATCTATTTTTACTTTTGTTGTCAAATCAAACAAGTCATTGCTAAGACTACTGTCATTCTTATCCTCTATTATATTTTCTTCTGGGAGTTTTACAGTTTTAGGTCTTAACATTCAATTCCTTAATCCATTTTGAGTTGATTTTTGCATTTAGTATAAGACTGGGGTCCAGTGTTTTGTTTTGTTTTTTTTGCATGTGGTTTATCCATTTTCCCAATATCATTTATTGAAGCAACCGTTTTTTCCCTATTGTATATTCCTGGCCCTTCTGTCATAATTTAGTTGATTCATATATTTATGAGTTTGTTTCTGTGCTGTCTTTTCTGACTGATGTGTATATACCAATGCCATACTGTTTTGAGTATCATAGCTTTGTAATATATTTTACACGTACAGCCGTGAGAGCTGGACTATAAAGAAAGCTGAGTGCAGAAGAATTGTGCTTTTGGTGCTTTTTAACTGTGGTGTTGGAGAAGACTCTTGAGAGTCTCTTGGACTGCAGGAAGATCCAACGAGTCAATCCTAAAGGAAATAAGTCCTGAATATTCATTGGGAGGACTGACGCTGAAGCTGAAACTCCAATACTTTGACTACCTGATGTGAAGAACTGACTCATTGGAAAAGACCCTGATGCTGGGAAAGATTGAAGGCAAGAGGAGAAGGGGACAACAGAGGATGAGATGGTTGGATGGCATCACTTACTTGATGGATGTGAGTTTGAGTAAGATCCAGGAGTTGGTGATGGACAGGGAAGCCTGGTGTGCTGCAGTCCATGGGGTCACAAAGAGTTGGACATAACTGAGTGACTGAACTGGACTGGTAATAGTTTGAAATCAGGAATTATGATATCTCCCCCTCTTCTTTCTCAAGACTGCTTTGATTATTCAGAGTTATGATTTCATATAAATTTTAGGATTTTTTTTTCTGTTTCTGTGAAAAATAACGTTAGAATTTTGATAAGGATTGCATCGAATCTATAGGTCACTTTGGGTAGTATAGACATTGTAACAATATTAATTCTTCTAATCCATGAAAACTGTGTGTATTTTCATTTAATTGTGTCTTCTTCACTTTCTTTCCTCAAAATCTTAATGGTTTGCAGTAAACAGATCATTAGCCTCTTTGGTTAAATTTATTCCTAGGTATTTTACTCTTTCTGATGCAGTTGTAAATGTGATTGTTTTCTTAATTTCTTTTTTTAAAAAAGATAATTCATTGTTAGTGTTTAGAAATCCAGTTGATTTTTGTATTGATTTTATATCCTACAACTTTACTGAATTTATTGATTAGTTGTAATTTTGATTTTGTGTGTGTGAAGTCTTTATGGTGTGTTTGTATATGTATGTGTATGTATCTCCTGTTATGTGCAAATAGAGAGAGTTTTACTTCTCCTTTTTATACTTGAATGCCTTTTATTTCTCTTTCTTGCCTAATTGCTCTGACTAGGTCTTCCAGTATCATGTTGAATAAAAATGGAAGAGTGGACATTCTTGGAGGAAAAATTTTTCACTTTTTCATCATTGACTGTGATGTCAGCTATGTGTTTGTCATATATGGCCCTTACTATCCTGAGCTATTTGCCTTCTGTACCTGTTTTGTTGAGAATTTTTATTGTAAATGGATGTTGAAATCAAATGTTTTTCTGCATCTGTTGAGATACTTTTAAGATTTTTTTTATCCTTCATTTTGTTAATGTGGTATACCACATTGATTGATTTGTGGCTATTGAACTATCCTTGTATTCTAGGAATAAATCCCACTTGGTCATTAAATTGGGCCCCTCAACCTAATTCCAATGTGTGTGTGTATGTCTGTCTGTATCTGTGTAGGCTTCCCCACAGCAATAAGTAGTTCTATGACACTAGCAGGCTATTTGAGAATTAAGCTCAATTCTGATATTATCAGAGATAGCATCCGATTGCACAGGTAAAGGGACCAGTTGCACAAGACTGCCTTCCAGTTCAGATGCCATTATGAGCCGAGGCTGTTGCCTATGCTTCTACCCAACTCGTTACAAATTGGAGGTTCCCACAGCTCCTTCCTTGGGTTTGATTAATTTGCTAGAACGACTCACAGAACTCAAAGAAACATTTTATTTTCTAGATTATTGGTTTATTATAAAAGGATATAACTCAGAAACATCCAGATGGAAGAAATTTATACAGCAAGCTATGGGGAAAAGGCATAGGGCTTCTTTGCCCTTTCAGGGTGTGCCACTTTGCCCTGGTCTCCACGTGCTCACCAACCTGGAAGCTCTCCATATACCATCTTCTGGGATTTTGAGGGAGGCTTTGTTAATACGCATGATTGATTAAACCTTTGGCTGCTGGCACGTGTTCAACCTAAGACCCGTCTTCCCTCCCTGGAGGTCAGGGAGGTAGGACTGAAAATTCCAACCGTCTAGTAACATGGTTTGTTCTCATGGCAACCAGCCCCCACCCTTAAGTGAAGTCTAAATGCCACCTCATTAATATAACAAGAGATAACTTAATAACTGTTTTCACTTAAGAAATTTCAAGCTTCTTAGGAGCTCTGTGTCAGAAACGGGGTTGAAGGCCAAATATGTATTTCTTATTATAAATCACCACATCAGTCATAGTGTGTAATCTTTTTAATGTATTGTTGAATTTGGTTTGCTAATAATTTATTGAGGACTTTTACATCAATATTCATCAGAGATTTTGACCTAATTATCCTTTCTTGTGGTATTCTTGTCTGGATTTGGTATCTGAGTAGTATGGCCATCATAAAATGAGTTTGGAAGTGTTCTTCTTCTTATTATTATTGGTTTTTTTGTGAGAAGACTTTGAGGAGGATTTATATTAGTCCTCTAAGTGTTTGGTAGAATTCACCTGTGAAACCATTTGGCTGTGTTGCAGAAAGAGAGACCCCTTTCAGGGTCTGAGAGTGGGCTCTTGTCCAACACTCAGAAATGAACTGTCCAAGGAGACACACATGCTGATGTGTGTGAAGCAAGAGACTTTATTGGGAGGGGGCACCCAGGCGGAGACCAGGAAGGTAAGGGAACCCAGGAGGACTGCTCTGTCATGTAGCTCACTGTCCTGAATTTTATGGTGATGGGTTAGTTTCCGAATTGTCTCTGGCCAGTCATTCTGACTCAGGGTCCTTCCAGTGGCAGGCACATTGTTCAGCGAAAGTGGATTCCAATGAGGAGGATTCTGGGAAGTCAGTAGGACAGGTGGCATGTCCTTTTGACTTCCCGAATTCTTCTGGTTGGTGGTGCCTTGTCAGTTCCATGTTTCTTACTAGGACTTCCTGTTGTAAAGTAACTCAGGCAGACATTTACTGTGGTGCCTGCCTGGCCAGAGTGGGCAGTTTCAGTCAATGTGTTTTCCCTAACAGCTGGGTTTTTCTTTGTTAGCAATTTATGATTACTGTCTCAATCTCTTTGCTAGTAATTGGTCGGTTCAGATTTTCTATTTCTTCATGATTCAATATTGGTAGGTTGTATGTTTACAGGAATGTATCTATTTCTCCTGGGCTGTCCAATTTGTTAATATATAATTTTCATAGTAGTCTCTTTCAATCATTTGTATTTATGTGGTATCATTTTTAATATGTTTCCTCTTTAAATTATAATTTTATTTATTGGAGATGTGAGTCTCTTCTTTTTTTCTCTCTCTCCCTTTATATGTTTAGTTTATCGGTTCTTTCTTGCATGGATTGTATCTTTGTTTTTTTTTAAACCTGTTAAGGTCATCACCATTGCGAAACTCAAGTAACTGGGTTATCTTCTGGGTGTTACATAGTTTTGTGGTTTATATTTAGACTTAGAATACATTTTCAGTTAATTTTTATGAGGGATATATGGTCTATGTTTAGAATTGGATTCTTTGCCTGTGGATGTCCAGTTATTCTAGCAACACATGTAGAAAAGATAGTCTTTACTGCATTATCTTTGCTCCTTTGTCAAAAGTCAATTGACTGTATTTAAGTCTATTTCTGGGAGCTTCCCAGGTATTAAAGATGTCCTTTTCATTATAGGGGACTGGAATGCAAAACTAGGAGGTCAAGAAACACCTGGAATAACAGGGAAATTTGGCCTTGGAATGCGGAATGAAGCAGGGCAAAGACTAATAGAGTTTTGCCAGGAAAATGCACTGGTCGTAGCAAACACCCTCTTCCAACAACACAAGAGAAGACTCTACACATGGACATCACCAGATGGTCAATACAAAAATCAGATTGATTATATTCTTTGCAGCCAAAGATGGAGAAGCTCTATACAGTCAACAAAAATAAGACCAGGAGCTGACTGTGGCTCAGATCATGAACTCCTTATTACCAAATAAAGACTTAAATTGAAGAAAGTAGGGAAAACCACTATACCATTCAGGTATGACCTAAATCAGATCCCTTAGGATTATACAGTGGAAATGAGAAATAGATTTAAGGGCCTAGATTTGATAGATAGAGTGCCTGATGAACTATGGACTGAGGTTCATGACATTGTACAGGAGACAGGGATCAAGACCATCCCCATGGAAAAGAAATGCAAAAAAGCAAAATGGCTGTCTGGGGAGGCCTTACAAAGAGCTGTGAAAAGAAGAGAGGCGAAAAGCAAAGGAGAAAAGGAAAGATATAAGCATCTGAATGCAGAGCTCCAAAGAATAGCAAGAAGAGATAAGAAAGCCTTCTTCAGCGATCAGTGCAAAGAAATAGAGGAAAAGAATAGAATGGGAAAGACTAGAGATCTCGTCAAGAAAATTAGAGATACCAAGGGAACATTTCATGCAAAGATGGGCTNGAATTCCATTTATAATTGGACTAGCAGCTTCATCAAGAAAACCTTTTAAGATTCTCTAAACTTGAAAAATAATAATTCATTAAATTATTAAATACTAAATTCCCTGCTATGTGTGAAGCATTGTGATAGTGATAGGGTATTCCAACTGTCTGCTTGTACATTTTTGGCCTGATTATTAGAAGGATTTTTCATAAACAAGCTTCTTGCTCCATACATGTCAAACCTTGTTTTAGCTACACTATCCACATTGCTCTAAATGTGGTGCTGCATGTATACAATATGGCCACTTGATTCTATGATTCTGGCTTATACCAGAAGTCCTCAGGTAGTACATATATAATACAAGTTGATATAATGGATGATAGACGTTTTCCCAGAAAACTTTCCTACATTAGGGCAACTTGTAATACCTTAGTTTATAAGATCATATCTGTCTCTTTAAAGCCTAGTTAAGTGTATTTCCAACTAAGCTTCCCTTAGAAAGATATCAGTAATACCCACAGTCACTTTTCATGATCACAAGGGAAAATCTGATGAAGCTGAAGTAGAGTAATTCAGTAGACTTGACTGATTAAAATTGCAAAGGTTACACAAATGTATAATCATGAATATATTACAAGATTTATTCTTACCACCTTGCCTAGGAGCCTTGGAAAGGGCATATTGGTTCCCTAAACTTGAAGAATCTCTTGATGGTCTCTTGTATTTCAGGCTGCATGGTAAATCCACTGGATATGTTCTATCTCCAACTTGAGNGCCAGCCCACAGGAAGGGCTCCAAGATCATGAGTCACCATCAGTGTCACTACCATGAGGATCATACGCATCCTTCCCAGGTGAACATGGGCATGTGCTCACCACGAAAGTGAAGGGAGGGGCCACTTCTCTGGTTCATGGATCTCATGGGCAATGGCATTTAAGGCCACAGGGAGGGACCTCTGTGTCTTACCACCTTCCTCTGTGGCTCAGAGAGTGAGGACTCAGTGCCCAGGCGGGAGGGAGGGAAAGCAGGTGGAAAGCCCTCTCTCAAGAGTTTGGACTCTATGCAAAGCTGGAGACCTACTTTACTGGAACTGAAAACAATTTGCAGCAACACAAAAGGAGGCATTAAAGAGAGAGCCAGGCACCCTGCAAAGAAAGGGAGGAACTGATTGCGGGAGAGCAATTTAAATGCAACCAAAGCCTGAACACATTTTCCAGGGACCCGGCTTCCCTTCACATAGAATTAAGTGTCTGTGTGATGCGGGAGCACCCCCCCCCCACAGTTGCAGAGACTCTGTGAGCTGAGTTTCAATCTCCTTTTGTGTGGAGCCTAAGATGAAGACAGCTTGTCTTGGGACCTGGGATGCAGAGACCCTGGAACCTGGGTCAGATAAGGCTGGAATTTTTCTGGGGGTTAGGGAGGAGGCAGAGTCACAGCCAAAGATGAAAGGAACTTGGAGCTGAGAAGGCAGTACCAGGTATGGGTTCAGGGATGACTTTGTCTGTGAGTGAGGAGTTTCAGGGGGCAGCAGCAGGTGGGACGGAGCTGAGTTCTGGGTTCAGAGCCAAAGGCTCAAGATAAGACTGTCAGCAGTGAGGTAGTGGGAGGTAGTGCCAGGTATGTGAGGGCCCAAGAGCTTAAAGAAACAGCGGCCTGGTTTTTAGACACCCACCTCAGCCCCATCTCAAAACTGGGCTCTCTGACCCCTTGGGAAACNGTTGGACTGTGAAGAAGGCTGAGCGCCGAAGAATTGATGCTTTTGAACTGTGGTGTTGGAGAAGACTCCTGAGAGTCCCTTGGACTGCAAGGAGATCCAGCCAGTCCATTCGGAAGGAGATCAACCCTGGGATTTCTTTGGAAGGAACGATGCTGAAGCTGAAACTCCAGTACTTTGGCCACCTCATGTGAAGAGTTGACTCACTGGGAAAGAGTCTGATGCTGGGAGGGATTGGGGGCAGGAGGAGAAGGGGACGACCGAGGAGGAGATGGCTGGATGGCATCTGGACTCGATGGACATGAGTCTGAGTGAACTCCGGGAGATGGTGATGGACAGGGAGGCCTGGCGTGCTGCGATTCATGGGGTTGCGAAGAGTTGGACACGACTGAGCGACTGAACTGAACCTTGTCTTAGCCCAATAAATATTTGCTGAATGGATCAAATGAAATGTGGAATTAGGAATTTTTTAAAGTTGCTTGAAAATTTCAGTATCACTTTTGAACTGTCGAAGTTTTCCACAATGTGAATTTAGAGAGTCTAGCCAGTTTCGTTCAGATGTTCAATCTTGCTGAACTAAAGGATACAGGAGAGCATTCTAGGCCAGCGTTTCCTGCGGTAAGGAGTGTGTGTTGCTGCCAGGCACTCTATGACTACGGGATAAGGGGCAAAAACAAGAGAGTGCTGTGAATGGGAGGTGGGTGTTATTTGGAAAGAATTAGATCTTAGTAGATAATGCCCTGAATATGTTTTTTTGTGTACAAGTCCATTCCAGGTTTAGTTAATTTTGATTCTGGAATATAGAAAGACCTTCAGATCATCCTCTTCCCTTCCCTGTGGTGTGGAGACTCATGTTGTGAATTAAGTCTTTGGCTTGTTCTGGAAGTTAAATACAATTTGTTTCAATATTGTCCTAGTTATTTATGAAAAGCTCATGGGCTTACTCATCCAGACTCTGGTAAAGAGCCAGCTGGTCAGAAATCCACGTGTGGGCTTGAGAAATTGCAGTAGAAATTCTGTTGCTAAGAGTGATTGAATAAAACAAAGAGGTCCAAAGGTAGTTTATTCAGTTATATTTAAAAATAGTTGTGCAGGTATGTCGCTAGAAACATGTCTGCAGGACAAGAGCAGCAGTGAGCCCTGGCCCGGAGGACAGGGGCGCTTCGAGGCCGTGCACTGCCACCCCGGTCGCTCAACTCACATGCAGAGGGAAAGTGGGAGGCACTCAGGCATGTCCCACTCTTTGCCAACCCATGAACTGTACAGTCCATGGAATTCTCCAGACCAGAATACTGGAGTGGGTAGCTGTTCCCTTCTCCAGGGGATCTTCCAAACCCAGGGATCGAACCCAGGTCTTCCGCATTGCAGGCATATTCTTTACCAGCTAAAGCCACCATCATGTGAAATGCCAGGCTGGGTGACTCACAGTTCAGTTCAGTTCAGTAGCTCAGTCATATCCGACTCTTTTCGACCCCATGGACTGCAGCACCCTAGGCTTCCTTGTCCATCACCAACTCCCAGAGTTTACCCAAACTCCTGTCCATTAAGTCGATGATGCCATCCAACCATCTCATCCTCTGTCATCCCCTTCTCCTCCTGCCCTCAATCTTTCCCAGCATCACGGTCTTTTCAAATGAGTCAGCACTTCGAATCAGGTGGCCAGAGTATTGGAGTTTCAGCTTCAACATCAGTCCTTCCTATGAACACCCAGGACTGATCTCCTTTAGGATGGACTGGTTGGATCTCCTTGCAGTCCAAAGGACTCTCAAGATCCAACACCACAGTTCACAAGCATCAATTCTTCAGCGCTCAGCTTTCTTTACAGTCCAACTCTAATACATGAGTAATGGAAAAACTATAGCCTTAACTAGACAGATCTTTGTTGGCAGATTAACGTCTCTGCTTTTAAATGTGCTGTCTAGGTTGGTCATAGCTTTTTTTCCAAGGAGTAAGCGTCTTTTAATTTCATGGCTGTAGTCACCATCCACAGTGATTTTGGAGCCCCCCAAAAAAAGTCTGACACTGTTTCCACTGTTTCCCCATCTATTTCCCATGAAGTGATGGGACCGGATGCCATGATCTTCGTTTTCTGAATGTTGAGCTTTAAGCCAACTTTTTCACTCTCCTCTTTCACTTTCAAGAGGCTTTTTAGCTCCTCTTCACTTTCTGCCATAAGGGTGGTGTCATCTGCATGTCTGAGGTTATTGATATTTCTCCCAACAATCTTAATTCCAGCTTGTGGTTCCTTCAGCCAAGCGTTTCTCATGATGTACTCTGCATAGAAGTTAAATAAGCNAGCTCCTCTTCACTTTCTGCCATAAGGGTGGTGTCATCTGCATATCTGAGGTGATTGATATTTCTCCCGGCAATCTTGATTCCGGCTTGTGTTTCTTCCAGTCCAGCGTTTCTCATGATGTACTCTGCATAGAAGTTAAATAAGCAGAGTGACAATATACAGCCTTGACGTACTCCTTTTCCTATTTGGAACCAGTCTGTTGTTCCATGTCCAGTTCTAACTGTTGCTTCCTGACCTGCATACAGATTTCTCAGGAGGCAGGTTAGGTGGTCTGGTATTCCCAAGTCTTTCAGAATTTTCCACAGTTTATTGTGATCCCCCCAGTCAAAGGCTTTGGCATAGTCAGTAAAGCAGAAATAGGTGTTTTTCTGGAACTCTCTTGCTTTTTCCATGATCCAGCGGATGTTGGCAATTTGCTATCTGGTTCCTCTGCCTTTTCTAAAACCCATAAGTAAAATTAAATCAGTCCAACAACAAAGAAAAAGTACAATAGATTGACCCGGCAAACAAAGGAAACCAAAAATTATATCTACCAGTTAAGAACAAAACTAACTAAAGCACAAACTAGAAAACAAAACTAAAGCAAGATGCTAAGTGGGTAAGAAAGCAATGAAACTAAAATTAACAAATGTTCAGAGGAAAGAAAGAAAAGAAAGCAAGAATAGATATGCATAGTTAAATAGAGGTAGATAATAAGGTTTAGAGTCATTAAAGATTATCTGTAAAGGGAAAAGAACAGTGGGAAAAGTAAACGAAGGAATAAATTTAGAAAAATAATAATAGGTTTTAAAAAATTGCAAATTCAAATTTAAAAAAAGAAGAAAGAAAAATAAACTCCAAAGAACTGCAGAAGCCCTACATAGAGGCAGAAGTTGATAAAAGCAGTAAAAAGTATGAATGAAAAAAAAACTCAAAAGCTTAATTAGATTTCATAGTGCCAATAAAACTGACAACTATAATAGATGGAAGGGGAAAAAAAAAATCCAAAAGAATGTACAGAACAAGTCAAAACATAAGAATAATAATAGTTTTTCTTGAGTCACTGCTGTCAGAGTCCTTTTCCTCTCTGGGAGTCACAGTCGCCGTCACCTTTCTAGGGTGCCCTCTGACCCTGTGCTGGTCCCTGGACCTGCTGTGGGGGCTGCTCAGATTCTACTCTGGCCCTACTCCTTCCTCTGTGTTCTTGCCTCCAGTGTCCAGAGCTATTAGATCTAGTGCATTTTATTTTGTGGGAGCTCTTAATGTCCTTTTATATATTCCATAGACACAGAGTTTGCCTAATTGATCATAATAATAATCTGCAGCTTATACAGCTGGTGGGAAGGTTTTGGATCTTCTTCCTTAGCCCCACTGTGCCTTGATTTCAATTGTGGTTTCATTTCCATCTCTGCACGTGGGTCATCCACTGTGGTTTGCTCCTGAGGCTGCCCTGAAGGACTTGTGTCTGCCCCAGTGAGGGCCAGGTGTGCAGATGGTGCAGCTACTTGGGTCTCAGGGGTTCTAGTAGAACCAGCTACTCAGGGGAGTTGGCAGCTAGGGGAGCAGGAAATATAGTGCTCTAGGCAACCAGTGTTGGCCAGTATACTCCAGTATTTTTGCCTGGAGAACCCCACCTGACAGAGAAGCCTGGCAGGACACAGTCCACAGTGTCACAAAGAGCTGGACATGACCGAAGTGACCCTGTGTGCAGCAATACTTTTTTTTGCCTGAGGCAGCTCTGCCCCAGTGAGAGTTGAGCATGAATGTAGCACAGCTGCTTGGGTTGCAGGGACCCTGGCGGCACCAAGTGTGCAGAGGCACGAACTGCCTCTGCCAAAGGAATTATGGCCCTATCAGTCTTTTCTCGAGCCTCTTGAGCTGACGATCCAAAGGCCTCTTTGGCTAGTCTTTCTCCATAGCTCCACCCATTCAGGCCCTTAGAGGGATCCCTTGCCTGGGGTCCTTCTCTGTTGTTCAGGGCATCAGGCACATAAAGAGGCCCCTCCCCCCACCTCCGGCTGGGGTCCTACTCTATAGATCTGTGCATCAGGCTCTTAAAGGCGCACTCTGGGTGGAGTCCTACTCTGTAGTTCAGTACAGTCTGGTGTCAGGTGTTTGATGGGCCAGCCTCTCTATTCAGTTGCTAAAGCTGGAGTGTGGGAAGAGAAGCTATGGGGATGGCTCCACCCCCTATGTGTGACTCAGCAGTATTGTCTTACTTCCATGGCTGCCAGGCTTTCCTCCACAGGCATTTCCCACCACGATCTCCTGCCTCACATGTCCTCTATTTGTCTCTCTGCGGTCAACAGCAGCCCTCGCTCTGGGATTGCTCCACAATCCCTAAACTCCAGCTCCCAGCTGCTGCACCTTCTAGGGGACCTGCGTCCCTGTCCTGGGTATGTCTGGGGCTGCAGCAAGAACTGTCTGATTCTCATTCCATTTAAGCTGCCACCGATCAGCTGTTTCACTCTCAGCTTTAAATGTTTCTCCTCTGACTCAGACAGTTGCCCCAGTGTGGGGATCAGACCCCGGCTTCAGTTCCCCCACCCGCCAAGGGCAGGTGCAGTCCTACTAATACTCCTGTTTTCCCCCCCAGTTCCTTCATTCTACCGAGTTTTGTGTGGTTCTATATATTCTTTTCTGCTGGTCAGGTACTCATGTCCTCTCTCAGCTGATGTTCTAGATGCACTTCTGTGACTGAAGATGTATTCCTGATGTATCTGTGGAGAGAGATGTACTCCACGTCCACCTATTCCTCCTCCATCTTTTTCTCTTCCTCTAACATGGATTTCTTGCAGACAAGCTATAATTAGTCTTGTTTTGATGTAGTCTGTCAATGTCAATCTTTTTTTGGTACATTTAGACCATTGAGGTTCAAAGTGCTTATTGTTATAGTTGGACTAGTATCTATTATATTTATTACTGCTTTATATTTGTTGTCCTTGTGATTTTTTCCTCTTTTGTCTTTTACCCTTTTTCTGCTTTTGGTGGCTCTAATTGAGCATTTTATCTCATTTTATCTCCTTTCTTAGCATAATTGTTACACTTCTTTTCTTACCTGTTTTAGTGATTTCCTTAGAGTTTGCAATATACATCAACAGTTAATTCAAATCCACTTTTATCAATTCACTTTTTGAAGTTTACAGTGCAGAGCACAAACTCACTAAGTACCTTATAGCAAAGTAATCCTAATTCCTCCTTCTTGTCCCTTAGATCATTGCTATCATTTATATCACATGTATGTGAATAAACATCAGCATGTACATACACACATAAACATACATAATTGAATACAGTGTTCATATTATTATTATTGAACAAAGTGTCATCTGTTACATCAATCAGGAACAGGAAAAATAAAAGTTATTCCTTCTTTAATTCTCTTCATGTAGTTCTGAGTTTCTTACCTTTATCATTTTCTTTCTCTCTAAAGATCTTCTTTTAACATTTGTTACAAAGAAGCTCTATTGGCAACAAATCATCTTAATTTTCATTGTCTAAAAAAGCGTTTATTTCTTTTCCACGTCTGAAGGATAATTTCAGAGTATAGAATTCTAGATGGTTGCTTTTTTATCTTAACATTTGAATTTTTGATTTTATTCTCTTCTTGCTTGCATGTTTTCTGAGAATTTGAATATAATCTTATCTTTGTTCCTCTATAGGTAAGATAGTTTCTCCCCTCTGGCTTCTTTCAGAATTTTTCTTTAATTTTTTGGGGGATTGTTTGGAAATGATATGTCTGTATGTAGGGTTTTGGTATTAATCCTGCATGTGTTCTTTGAGCTTCCTGGAAGTGTGATTTGGTCTCTGATATTAATTTGGGAAAATTCTTATTATTGTTTCAAATGTTTCTTCTGTTCCTTTCTCTCTTTCTTCTTCTGTTAGACCCATTACATATACATTATACCATTTGTAGCTGTGCCACATCCTTTGGAAATTTTTTTTTCGGTTTTGTCATCCTTGCGTTTCAGTTTTCAAGGTATCCTTTCACATATCCTCTAGATCAGAGATTGTTTTCTCACCAAATCTACTAATAAGCTTATCAGAGGCACTCTTCATTTCTGTACAATGTTTTTTATCTCTAGTAGTTCTTTTTGGTTCTTTCTTAGGATTTCCAGCTCTCTGCTTACATTACCCATCTGTTCTTGCTTGCTTGTCTACTTTACCCATTAGAACAGTGGTCCTCAGCCTTTTTGGCACCAGGGACAGGTTTCATGGAAAACAATTTTTCCATGGACTTGGGCATGAGGTGGTGGTGGTTTGGGTATGGTTCAAGCCCATTACATTTATTGTGCAGTTTATTTCTATTATTATTATATCATCTCTACCTCAGATCATGAGGCGTTAAATCCTGGGGGTTAGGGACCCAAGCATTAGACCCTTAGCATATTAATTATTATTGTTTTTCATTTTCAGTTGGATAATTCCAAAATCTCTGCCGTGTCTGGTTCTGATTCTGTCTCTTCAATTTTTTTTTTTCTCTTTTCTTTATGCTTAGTAACTTTTCTCTTAATAGCTGGACAAGATGTGTACTAAGTAAAAGGAAGTGCTGTGAATTAGCTATTTGTAAGATGACAGTGAGAGGTGAAGGGAGGGGAAGTGCTCTGTACCTTACGATTAGCTCCCAGTCTTCCAGTGAGCCTGTGCTTCTGCACTGTGAACTTTATGAGTTTTTCTCTGTTTTTTCTTCCTCTTAAGTGAGATAAGGTGCTCAGAGCTGTCTAAAAGTGATTATTTCCTTTCTCCCTAATCAGTTAGGCTCTTATAATATCCCAGCAGGTTCAGTATAGTTCAGTTCAGTTGCTCAGTCATGTCCTACTCTTCGCGACCTCATGGACTGCAGCATGCCGGGCCTCCCTGTCCATTACCAACTGCCAGAGTCTACCCAAACTCATGTCCATGGAGTCAGTGATGCCATCCGACCATGTCATCTTCTGTTGTCCCCTTCTCCTCCTGCCTTCAATCTTTCCCAGCATCAGGGACTTTTCCAGTGAGTCAGTTCTTCACATCAGGTGGCCAAAGTATTGGAATTTCAGTTTCAGCATCAGTCCTTCCACTGAATATTCAGACTGATTTCCTTTAGGATGGACTGGTTGGATCTTCTTGTAGTCCAAGGAACCCTCAAGAATCTTTTCTAATACCACAGTTCAAAAGCAGCTATTCTTCAGCACTCAGCTTTCTTTATAGTCCAACTCTCACATCCATACATGACTACTGGAAAAACCATAGCCTTGTCTAGATGGACCTTTGTTGACAAAGTAATGTCTCTGCTTTTGAATATGCTGTCTAGGTTGGTCATAACTTTTCTTCCAAGGAGCCAAGTATCTTTTAATTTCATGGCTGCAGTCACCGTCTGCACTGATTTTAAAGCCCAAGAAAATAGTCTGTCACTGTTTCCACTGTTTCCCCATCTATTTGCCATGAAGTGATGGGACCGGATGCCACAATTTTAATTTTCTGAATGTTGAGCTTTAAGCCAACTTTTTCGCTTTCCTCTTTCACTTTCATCAAGAGGCTCTTTAGTTCTTTGCTGTCTGCCATAAGGGTGGTGTCATCCGCATATCTGAGGTTATTGATATTTCTGCCAGCAAATTAGACTCTGGTTAACTAGTTTCCCATGAGGTCAGGCCTTGTTAAGAAAACAGAGAGCTTTGTTGCATTTAAAAATAGTTCCCTTTCCCCTCTTCCTGCCTAAAGCAGGGGTGGCTTCTTCACTGATACTTACCATGTGAACCTGGTGGGAACTCCTTGAGGTAAACCTCACAGTATCGTGGGGGTCCTTTATGCCCGAGTCCTCCTGGAGTTTTTAGCCATCACAGTTGTTCACACTGACCCTCCAGCCAGTCACTAATTCCATTTCAGGTTTTCCGGCCCAGCACTGCTGCCTGTGGTTGTTTCTGCTTGTGGTTCTCTGCTCCAGGCAGCCATGATTCCCTGTATTCATTTATGTGTTATCTCCAATCTGGGGCACCAAGATTTATCCTGTGTGCAGGGTAAACCTTCTCTTAAGGATGCAAGAAGAGATGTTGACTTTCCAGTCTGTTCTGCTTTTTACTTTTGTTAAGACAAAGTGATGACTTCCAAGCTCCTTAAACGCAGAATGGGAAACCAGAAGTCTCTATATGGTACATTTTTTAAAATCGTTAGCTATAATGCTATTCAGTTCAGTTCAGTTCAGTTGAGTCGCTCAGTCGTGTCTGACTCTTTGCAACCCCATGAATCGCAGCACGCCAGGCCTCCCTGTCCATCACCAACTCCCAGAATTCACTCAGACTCACCTCCATCGAGTCCGTGATGCCATCCAGCCATCTCATCCTCTGTCGTCCCCTTCTCCTCCTGCCCCCAATCGCTCCCAGCATCAGAGTCTTTTCCAACGAGTCAACTCTTCGCATGAGGTGGCCAAAGTACTGGTATTATTATATCTTAAAATTGACACTGATTCTTGATCATCCCCCATATTTAGGCACAAAACAAATTCTCCAGTTTGGCTTTTTGGAATTAAGAGTCCAAAGTCCATACATTGCATTTGCTTGATAGGTTCACAAATCTCTTTCAATCTGTAGGTTCTTTTTGTTTTGCAAATTATTTGTTGAAGTAATTTTGTTGGTTTTCCACCATCTTGAATGTGATAAAGGGTGCAGTCACCCCCTCAACCCGCCACTGACTTAAGATGCTCCCTTGATCAAATACAGTCTTCTCTCAATCAGTCATCTCTCAGTACACACGTGGGATTAACTTCAGGACTCCTCGAGATGCTCAAGTCTCTTATATAAGTGGCAGAGTACAATTGGTAGTAGAGCTAGCCCTTCTTATCCACGGATTGAATTGTACTTAATTTCTGTATGCATGTAAGCCTGTTTTATTATTTTATGTTCTGTGTCTTGGGCCTGTAGTATATTCATGCTTCAGTACCATTTTGTTTTAATAACAGAATCTTTTTATTATGCTTAATATAAAGTAGGGCTATTTCCCACTCATTTCTCTTGTTTTTCTGGGAATTTTTTTTTTGTTAACTCATTTATTGACTTATTTATTTGTTAGGCTGTAGTAAGTGGATCTTCTTCCCATTTTCAAATTGATTTATTACATTTGGAAAATGAATAACCTCAAAGCTGCTATCATTCTTTCAGAGGAAGTAATTACCAATAGACTATTTATTGTTTTTCATGTATAATTCTTAAAAAAAATTATGGTCTATATTTTAATTTCATTTAAAAAATTGTTTATTTATTTGGCTGTGCTGGGTCTTTGATTCTATACAGGCTTTTTTGTCTAGTCGTGGTGCATAGGGACCACCCTCTAGTTGTGATTCTCAGGTTTCTCATCTCAATGGCTTCTCTTGTTGCTGAGCACAGGCTCTAGAGTACACGGGACTCAGGATTTGCAGCTCCTGGACTCTAGAGCACAGGCTCAATAGTTGTGGCATGGGCTTAGTTGGTCTGCGCCATGTGAGATCCTCCCAGATTAGGGATTGAACACTGTCTCCTGCATTGGAAGGTGCATTCTTTACCACTGAGCCACTGGGGAAGCCCTTCATTTCGTCCTTTTTTTTAAATGAAATGTTATAACCTAAGAATTCGTTAAGGTAATATTTAGAAAGAAAGTTAAATCATTTGATGCTTTAAAAAAGGGTCAGAACATAATTTTCATGGTTAAAACCATGGAGTCTTTTTTCTGTCTACTCTAAGCTTATTTCAAAATTTATCCAAGAGTCTGAACTTTCTGGAGTCTGATCATTTATCTTTGTTATATCTGTAAGATGTTGGGTGATAATCGACCCAGAAGTCTGTATAATGCAGTAAGTGTTCTCCACTTGCAGGTGCCCTTCACATCATTCACCTGAGCATATACTGTAGGTTCCAGTGGCTCACCCCACCAAATGGCATTTTTCACCCTCCAAAGCAATTTTTGAAAGTATTTACTTTTAAGCAAAATGCTCTTTGCCTTTCACCTTGGTAGCCTTTCACCTTTATTTCTGATTTGTTTGGTAATGCATTTTATTGTCACATATGGTCTTAACAACCTGTATTTCCAGTGTTACTTTTTCAACTAGAGCTGAATTAAAGGGAACAAGAAGGAGAATGCTCCTTGGCATCCTCTGCAAAACTGTGTGAAGCTGCTCCAGAACTTACTGGCGGGGAGGTGACCCGCTTCGAGACTAGCCACCCTTCCTCCACCCACAGTGCTCAGATGGAAAGCTGAGGGCAGCAGCTCCATGAGTAGGCCTGGACTGCTTGCTGTTTATTTTACTTGTGATAGCATGTTCTCCCTCAGCAACTAATAAAATTTATTTAGTTTGGAAAATTATGTCTGCTAATCCATAGGGGACAGACCATCCAGAGATGCTGGGTGGTCTTCAACTTGTCCAGTTCCTATGGCCTCAGCTCAGCAAGTTCCCCAAACAGTGGCGTCAGGCCTGGAGCCTTTCCATGGACACTTTCCCATAGACGCAGCGTCCCAGCCACATGTTGACACAGGGAGGCTGATTCAGATTACCACCCTGCACTCATACCCGCTTTCCTTCAGCCCCTTGAAGAGCTCCCCACATGGGCTGCATAACTATTTAGAAACCATGCACTTTCTTTGACCAAGGCGCCCCGCCCTGTTTTTAGCCTTCCAACTATTTGCTTACCACAGTCACCAGTGGAATTTCATCTGGTTTACAATTGGCTGGGTGTCTTTGGCCTTGGCCTCCAAATACAGTCGTGTATTTCCAGAAATGGACAGCCCGTCTTCTTTTAAACAGCAGATGATTGCTCCTCTCTGTCGTTTAGATAACCCAGAGGAAATTTATAATTTCTTGGCCCAAAAGCCAAGCCTGGCTTCTTAAATCTATCCCTGGGGTTGCCATAATAGCCACCTGCAGGGAGCACTTGCATAAAACCTTTCTGGGAGGGCTACTGCAATCCTGTCATAAATCTGTGGAGTACAAGTAATTCTGCGTGACATGTCCTTTAAGATAAGCCTAAATCCATTGCTTCAATAAGGTTGAGAAGTTTGATGACTAGATGGAAAATTTTTTCTACATACCAGAATGAATGAACCAGTGAACAAATGAAAGAATGAGTGTGTGACTTGCCAGACAACCAGCCTCATGGGGTAGCTGTGCGTGTTAAAGAGGGCAACCATATAATTATAAATTGTAGCCTGGAACACTTTTGAGAGTTGAAAGAGATGCCTCTTATAATTATGGTAGGATGACCTGTCCCAGGCACACTGAAACATATTTAAATGACTCTGATGCCTATAGGGGACTTCCTAGGTGGCTCATACAGTAAAGGATCCACCTACAATACGGAAGACCAGTGTTCAATCCCTGGGTTGGGGAGATCTGAAGAAGGGAATGGCTACCCACCCCAGTATTCTAACCTGGAGAATTCCATGGATAGAGGAGCCTGACGGTCTATAGTCCATGGGGTCGCAAAGAGTTGGACACAACTTAGTGACTAACACTCTCACTTTTAGTGCCTATAGAATGTTTAGCATGATGCCTGGTACTTAAAACACTCAGTAACTGTTAGCTTGTTGCTGTTATTATTGTTGTTGTTGACTTTTAATAATAAATACTTTATTTTTTATAATGTTTTATTAGGTTTTTTCAAGCTTATATCTTTCCTGCTAATCAAATTATCACTGAACTAGGCCAGATGTAAATAAATTACCAATGCTGAAAAAGCTAATACAGCCTCCAATGGTGCTTAATAAGAAAAAAATAAATTACAAGAAAAGGCCAACTTCAGCCAAGTTTCTAGTTTTGTGGGTTTTTCTTTTTGTTCAGCTCAGATAAGAAAAACCAGGCTTTAAGAATTGCCAGAATTCTCTGGCAGCCCAATGGTTAGGACTTGGCACTTTCCTTGTTGGGGCCTGGGTTCGATCCTGGTCAAGGAACTAAGATCCTGCAAGATGCAAAGCACAGCCAAAAAAAAAGAAAGAAAGAAAAATCGGGCTTTAAATATTGTCAACATAGGTGAATGTCTAAACAAAGAAAAGCTAGTGTAATACCAAAGACAAAAAGTTAGCAAAGCAGTAGTAGTAACTAATATTCCCATTTCTATCTCTCCTCATACCCTTTTCTTTAAATTTTTTACCTTACTAAGATATGACCACAAAATTATTTGTTGAAAAAGTTTACTTTTCAAGTAAAAACCTGCTGATACTGATTTGTAATACACATGCCAGTGTGTTTGGATTTGGATATTTCCTTTGACTGGTGTTGCTGCCCTTTGCTTTGAGAAGTGACTTCTCTGCACATATAAGTGATAATGATGGCACAGCTTCTTCAAATCTGATGTACTTCTCCGATCAGGTTGTCATGGAAATACATCTTTGAAATGTAATAGAGAATATTCTTTCCAGTTCCTTGGGATTAAGTAGTTCTCCAGAAAAGTTGGTCTTGATTTTTGTGGGCTCCTCCGGCAGCCCACGCAGCCCTTGATCTCTTTCTGGTTTGGAAAGGGGGAGCCTGCCTATGTTTGTCTCAAGTGGGGAGGCTCCCTCCCCTCCTCTGCCTCTCAGACAGCCTTAGAACATGAACTTCACCTCTCAAGGGCCTTATTAGCAAAGAATTGAGTTCCACATTCTGGTTTTTGTATTGAAGCTATACAAAAACGTTTAGGACTTCCCTGGTAGGTAAGAATCTGCCTGCCAATGCCGGGGACATGGGCTCGATCCCTGGTCAGAGAAGATTGCCCATGCCACGGGGCAACTAAGCCTGCCCACCACAACTGCTGGAGCCTGCCCACTCCAGGGCCTCTGCTCTGCAGCAGGAGACGCCACCACAGTGAGAAGCTGTGCACTACAATGAGGAGTGGCCCCCGCTCGCTGCAACGAGAGAAAAGCCCGCACGCAGCAGCGAAGACCCAGGGCAACCAACAGTTAATTAATTAATTAGCAATAAAAACATTTGGAGCCAAAATTATTTAATAAGTGGCTACGCCAGTTTCCTTACCTGCTTCCTCCTTTTTGGAGAGGATGGGACACATAACTACCTCACTAAACTGAATATTTGGGGAAACAAAGTTCAGTTTTTAAATGTCCAAGAGGCAGTTGTCAGAAGAATCTTAATATATTGCGTGAGATGTTGGACAGGGCAGAGTGTTCTTGTCCAGGCCTCTCCTGCCCAGTGTCAGAAATTGTTATTTAGAGGCAGATATTCTATATGAAAGTGCACACTGGGAGCCTACTCCTTGGTAAGTTGCAGGAGAAAATTATAATGTGTTCCATGTAAGTCCCAATCATTTTCCTAAACCATAGCTGTAATGCCTAAAACTTCCTGTGATTATTAGGTAGGAATTTTGGAGAGCCAAGTTTTTAATCATAACCTGTTTTTCTTGAATTTGTCATTTGATCAGTATCCAAGTTAGATAGCTAAAACAAGTATAGAAAGTAGGAAAAGGACAGCCTTAGAGTTTCTGTAACTAACACATGGTGAGTAGAATGAAATTTTTCAATCTCCCTAAAAATATTTTTTCTTTTTTTCCTTTATTGGCTATTTAAAATTTCCACAGAAACACATACGTTTTATCAGGTCAGGTCAAACAATGTAGAAATATACACAGAAAATGTCAATTACCCCCCTCTTTACCACCCTCTAGTCCTTCTCGTAAGCATACCTTATACTCTTATAAACATTAGAAATCTACATGAAACACTTTTCTCTTCTTTTTAAATTAACTTTTTTAAAAAAAAATTAAAAAGGAGAAACAGCATCACATCATACACATGACCCTAGAACCAGGTTTTTTAACCAACAAATCTTGTGTATCCCTCAAAGGGTATAGATCTAACTCATTATAAAATAGAAACATATATCCTGATATGAACGGATCTGAATCTGTTTAGCTGTTTGCCAGTGTGTGTGTGTGTATGTGTGTGTTCAGTCGTTCAGTCATGTGCAACTCTTTGTGACCCCATGGACCCGCCAGGCTTCTCTATCCATGGAATTTTCCAGGCAAGAATACAGCCATTTCCTACTGCATGGGATCTTCCTGACCCAGCGAACAAACCTGTGTCTCTTGTGTCTCCTGCATTGGCAGGTGGATTCTTTACCACTGCACCACCTGGTAAGCCCTATTTTCCAGTGGATGCATTCAAATTGTTTCTAATTTTCTGTTAAAAATATTGCTACGTAAATACTTTCTAGCTAGTGATTTTATTTCTGCCAGGAAGATTCATAAAAGTATGGTATGACAGCCAGGAATATGTGTATTTTGCAGTTTATTAGGCAGTATCACATGACTTAACCAAAAGGATGAACCTATTCCCTGTCCTACATCTAAGAACACCAGTCACTTATACCTGCTTTTACACTGGATGTTGTCATTCATCTAAACATTAGCTGATGTGAACACAAAAACTAATACCTCCTTGATATGTTAGTTTACCTTTCTTTACTATTAATAAGGTTGAAAATCTACATGTTTTGGGGGCATTTGCATTTCTTCTTTTATAATTTGCCTTTTTTCCTGGTTTCATTGAGATAACCCAGTAAAATTTGGAACATTGTAAGTAATACCACTGTGTTGGTCCAACCAAATTCTGTTATACAGTATTTTAAGATCATATCACTTTGGTGATTTCTTCATCCAAGATCAGTTATTAAGAGTTAACTCTTTGATGTTTTAGAGAAAAATAGATTTTTTTTTNTGCTTTCAAACTGTGGTGTTGGAGAAGACTCTTAAGAGTCCTTGGATTGTAAAGAGATCCAACCAGTCCATCCTAAAGGAAATCAGTCCTGAATATTTATTGGAAGGACTGATGCTGAAGCTGAAACTCCAATACTTTGGCCACCTGATGTGAAAAACTGACTCATTGGAAAAGACCCTGATGCTGGGAAAGGTTAAAGGCGGGAGGAGAAGGGGACGACAGTGGATGAGATGGTTGGATGGCATCACCAACTTGATGGACATGAATTTGAATAAGCTCCAGGAGTTGGTGATAGATAGGGAAGCCTGGCATGCTGCGGTCCATGGGGTCGCAAAAAGTCGGACATGACTGCGCAACTGAACTGAACTAGGTTGGTCATAACTTTTCTTCCAAGGAGCAAGCATCTTTTAATTTCATGGCTGCAGTCGCCATCTGCAGTGATTTTGGAGCCCCCCCAAATAAAATCTCTCACTGTTTTCATTGTTTCCCCATCTATTTGCCATGAAGTGATGAGACCAGATGCCATGATCTTAGTTTTCTGAATGTTGAATATNATGGCTGCAGTCACCATCTGCAGTGATTTTGGAGCCCAAGAAAATAAAATCTTTCACTGTTTTCATTGTTTCCCCATCTATTTGCCATGAAGTGATGAGACCAGATGCCATGATCTTAGTTTTCTGAATGTTGAATATTAAGCCAACTTTTTCACTCTTTTTCATTTTCATTAGGAGACTCTTTAGTTCTTTGCTTTCTGCCATAAAAGTGGTATCATCTGCATATCTGAGGTTATTGATATTTCTCCCATCATTCTTGATTACAACTTGTGCTTCATCCAGCCCAACATTTCATATTATGTTCTCTGCATATAAGTTAAATAAGCAGGGTGACAATATATAACCTTGATGTACTCCTTTCCCTATTTGGAACCAGTCTGTTGTTCTGTGTCTAGTTCTAACTGTTGCTTCTTGACCTGCATACAGATTTCTCAGGAGGAAGGTCAGGTGTTCTGATATTCCCATCTCTTGAAGAATTTTCCACAGTTTTTTGTGATCCACACAGTCAAAGGCTTTGCCATAGTCAATAAAGTAGAAGTAGATGGTAGACTATTTCTGGAACTCTCTTGCTTTTTCTATGATCCAACGAATGTTGGCAATTTTATCTCTGGTTCTTCTGCCTTTTCTAAATCCAGCTTGAACATCTGGAAGTTCATGGTTCACATATTGTTGAAGCCTGGCTTGGAGAATTTTGAGCATTACTTTGCTAGCGTGTGATAAAATGAGTGCAATTGTGCAGTAGTTTGAGCATTCTTTGGCATTGCCTTTCTTTGGGATTGGAATGAAAATTGACCTTTTCCAGTCCAGTGGCCATTGCTGAGTTTTCCAAATTTGCTGGCATATTAAGTGCAGCACTTTCACAGCATCATCTTTTAGAATTTGAAATAGCTCAACTGGAATTCCATCACCTCCACTAGCTTTGTTCATAGGAGTGTTTCCTAAGGCCCACTTGACTTCACATTCCAGGATGTCTGGCTCTAGGTGAGTGATCACCCCATCATGGTTAATAGAATATTACTCAGCTATAAAAAAAGAATAAAATTCAGTCAGTTCTAGTGAGGTGGATGAACCCAGAGTCTTTATACCAAGTGAAGTAAGTCAGAAAGAGAAAGACAAATGTCATGTATTAACGCATAGATATGGAATCTAGAAAATGGTACTAATGAGCTTATTTGCAGGGAAGGAATAGAGGCACAAGTATAGAGAATGGACTTGTGGACCCAGTGGGGGTGAGAGAAAGTGGGACAAATGGAGAAAGTAGCCTCAACATATGTACACTATCATGTGTAGAATGGATAGCTGGTGAGAAGTTGCTTTTTAACACAGGGAGCCCAGTCTGGCACTCTGTGATGACCTAGATGGGAGGGATGGGAATTGGAGGGGGAGCTCAAGTAAGAGGGGATAAGTGTGTAGTTGTGGCTGATATGTGGTGTTGTGCAGCAGAAGCCAAACAACATTGTAAAAATTTTAAAGTAAAAGATAGATGATTCAAATACTGAACATGGATCCATAAATTTAATCATTTACAGCAGTTTGTAGAGTGTGCTCTGAATCAAGAGTAATAAAGAAAATTGTTAACATATACATTTTTCAAACTGTGTCTGAGAATAGAACAAAAATTATGTACTTAGTATAGAACTTACACAACTCTTATATAAATTTGAAACTAAGCAGTATTTTTTAGTTCAGATATTCACTGGAACTGCCATTCAGCTGCCTTTCACATTTGTTCATATCCATCTACTGTTCATCATTCTCAACATTTCCTGCCTCTCTGCCCTGGGCACTGCCCAGCCATTGCAACCTCATGGTATTAATAGAAATCACATTTGTGCATGTTGCTGCTCGGAGGGCTTAGCAGTGGGGCTATCTCTGATGAACTCTCACTGAAGTGAAACACTTTTGTAATGATGTACATATTTATTTCAGTAGATCCTTTAAAAAAGACAAGGTGTGATTAGAGCAGGTCAAGGGAAGTCCCTGTTACTTGGGAAGGGAGGAGGAATTCTTCCTTCTGCACCTCAGAACCTCCCACCTCCCAGGGGCTTTCTGGCTCTAAGACAGAGGCTATCCATACCCTCCCCCTGCTCCCAAGGGGTGTTCTTCTTTCTCAAGAAAGCTGAACAGAAATCCCTTCCCAAGAGTCTGTTAATGTGGATAAAATTGGCTGATAGCCTGGACTTTGGAAAAACTTCCTTAGACACTGAAGGAAATGAAAACAGGCTCTAGGCATCTAACTCACTCAGGAAAACTGCTCTCACCCACCGGTGTCAGTCTCCAAACTGAAGCAACACCCTCCACTCTCCTGCCTGCAGAATAGAGGCTTAGGTATAACCTGAGGCACAGGATCAGCTCCAGCATCAGATCTCCTGGGTTTAATCAGGGCTGTGAGACCTTGGTCCTTCTCCAGCCTCGAAGAATAAGGGTAATAATGGTACCTGTTTTGTAGGATTGTTACGGGAATGAAAACACAAGTAAAATGCTTAGCGTTGTTCGAGGTGACAAAACAGTGTTAATGGCTCAGTCATGTCCAACTCTCTGTGACCCCTTGGACTGTAGCCTGCCAAGCTTCTCTGTCCATGGAATTCTCCAGGCAAGGATACTGGAGTGGCTTGCCATTCCCTTCTCCAGGTTTATTCTGCCTTAATAAATGGCAGCTACTGGTCTTACAGATGACTCAGTGGGTAAAGACTCCACCTGCAATATAGGAGACACAGGAGACGCAGGTTCGATCCCTGGGTCGAGCAGATCCCTTGGAGGTGGAAATGGCAACCCTCTCCAGTATTCTTGCCTGGGAAACCCCATGGACAGAGGAGCCTGGCAGGCTGCAGTCCGTGAAGTCGCAGAGTCAGACCCAACTGAACCCGCGGCACATACACACGTGCTGGTCCTTCAGCCTCTCCCATTCTGCATCCGGCCCATCAGTATTCAGCCTAAAACACCACCTGTCAGGAGCACACCAGGCCACCAGCCCTGTGTGGCCTCCTATTGTCAGTCACTCCCAGCATAGTCGTCCCTCTGAAGACCAGTCTGCAGTGCTGACTGCACGTCCATTCCTGTCTTCATTGACTTGCCAGCTTCCATCACCCCATCCAACCCTCAACCTCCTGAAACTCCTGAGCCACAGACCTGGGCCCTCTTTTCACCCTGCTCAGACTTCTGTCCTTTGGAGTTCTCCTTCATTTTCACACTGCTCCATGCCAACTGACAGCTCCCGAATATAGATCTTCAGCCCAGACCTCTCCGCAGAACACTTCTAACTTGGATATTCAAGGACCTGTTTCATATCTCTGTTGGTCTGTGCCTCAGACATTCTAAACTCACATACCCCAAACTGAGCTCTTAGTAAACCCTTCACCAATTTTTTCTTCCATTCTTTCCATTGAGTAAATGGTACATCTGTCCATCCTGTAGCTCAAGACACTTGGGACGGTTTTGATTCTCACCTCATGTTCGCCCCCTCATCAAATTCATCACCGGTGTCTCTTGATATTGCTGCTGAAATACATTCCACGCCTTCCCGCGTGCCACCCAGGTCCAAGCTCCCTCTGGAATTTTGTACCCACTCAGCACTCAGGTCTCCATGCAGTGGTCAGAGTGATCTTTGAAATGTATATTGGGTCCTGGCACTCCTCTGTTTAAAACCTTCTGGGCCAGAATGAAATACCAGACGCTGGCCTTGCCCTTGGTCCCGCACAGCCTCGTCACCAGCCGCCTCACCTTTGCTCTCTTCGTCTGACGGGGCTGCAGCGCCCCCTGCCGAGGCCTCCTCCCACCGCCCTCCATGTTGCCTGCCCCACCACGCCGTGCCTGCTGCATGCTGTCTCTTCAGTTGTGTCCAACTCTGTGAGAGCCAATGGATGGTAGCCCACCAGGCTCCTCTGTCCCTGGGATTCTCCAGGCAAGAATACTGGAGTGGGTTGTCATGCCCTCCCCCAGGGGATCTTCCCAACCCAGGGATCGAACCCATGTCTCCCACAGCTCTTGCATTGCAGGTGGATTCTTTATCGCTGAGCCACCAGGGAATCCCTCCCACCAGGCTGATCTCCAGCTAAACTCAACTGGAGAGGTTGTCTGTGACCCCCTGTTCTCACCTGGGCCCCTCCTGATACTCTGTCCTTCCTTGGCCTGTCCTTTTCCTTCACTGTCTTTATCACAGTTTGATGTATGTGTATGTGTCAGGGTGAGGGGGAGTCAGAAAGAAGGTCAGATGAGGGCCAAGCCTCCCTCCCTTTCTCCTGCCCTACTGCCTGCTCTGGTGGACAGACCCTGAAACTCCTCAGCTTCTTCTAGTCTTGCCCCAGAGTTGATCTTGGACAAGGTCTACAAGAGTTAGGCCAAGGGAGAAGAGAAAAAGAAACTACTAGCAATTCCTACCCTGTGTCTTTGCCTATTCACTTCTTGCCCCTATACCCTAATTCCTGGGCTTCATGCCAGCTCCTGCAGAGAAATGGCCCAGAAGTGGTGGTGAAGGGAAAGACACTGGAGAGATTGTTGGGTAACGGGAAACATTTGTGCCCCCACTTTTGTTTGTCTTATTAAAAGCAGTAAACAACTTTAGCAGAACCTGGAAGATGCTGCAGGTGAAAGGGCAAGAGGCCTTGGAAAAGCAGGGCCAAGAGAAAAATAAGTCTCACCAGGCCCAAATAGGCCTAGTGTTAACAGGGAGGAGCCCCCCTCACCCCCGACTGTGGCTCAGAGTAGACAGATGCCCCCTCGTGCCCCCTCCCAGGAGAAGCAGAGCCCCTGATTCACTGACCTGACATAGGAGGAACCTCCAAATACATTTTCCTATAGAAGTATTAATACACTCAGTGGTAAGTCTGTAGAGTATCATGTTGGGGATCAACTATGGATCAGCCAGGCCATAATCACCTTTTATGATATTATTACTAAAGAAAGATTTCAAGAGTTTTATACAGTGGTCAATATTTACTATGTGCCAAGAACTGTGCTCATCATTGTACATGTGTTATTATTGCATTTGATCCTTCTTAACAACACTAGGAGGGAGGTAGGCCCATTTTACAGGTGAGTAAACTGAGGTTTAGAGTTTAAGTAACTTTCCTAAGGTCATACAGTGAGTAGGTGGTGGCTCTAGGACTCAAACCCAAGTTTGATTTCACGTGTTAAACCACTGTGGTGAAATGTCAAACATAGCTATTTCTTAAATTAGGATCTACGTTTGCCTGAATATCTCAAGGCCCTTTTCCATCAACACTTTTTTTTAAAATTGTTCTCTTATATCATCACTATATATTTGTTTGTCCTTTTTGAAAACATTTTTTTTCCTTTGGTCAAAATAAGTTACTTGGTAAATATTCATTTGATATTATAAATATTAACTGCTCTTGTGACCATGCTGAAGAAAAAAAAAGATTTGTATTTGTTATTGCATTTTGATATTTTAATCTTTTTTTCAGAGACTCATTTATAGTTAAAGTTTTGTTTATTTCTTACTGAAAGGAAGAAGATTTCTCTCCCAACGTCAGCTATACTCTGCCTCTGGCTTCGGCACCTTCCCAGCCTTGAAAATACAGTGCTTCATCTTTTTGAAAAGCTCATCTCCAGTGAGAGAAATTCTCTGAGAAGGATCGAATGCTTTATGAAAGATTCATTGCTGGTATGTGCTGGGTTTTGATGGGGAGAAAAATCCTTAAGGAAGATGCTGCATATTCTTTCTTTTAATCAGCAAAAGGGGAAAATGTAAACAAATGAGCAGTTGGCACCTTTTAAAATTGTCATCTGTCTACATTTTATTTTTGAAATACCTAATGTCTGAGGCTTTTCTCCTTGTGTTAAAAATAGGGCAAGGGAATTCCCTAGCAGTGCAGTGGTTAAGACTCGGTACTTTCACTGCCTCAGGCCTGGATTCGGCCCCTGGATGAGGAACTAAGGTAATATAAGCTGAGTGGCACAGCCAGGGAAAAAAAAAAAGTTTATCACTACAACTTCCCTGGTGGCTCAGATGGTAAAGCATCTGCCAACATTGTGGGAGACTCGGGTTTAATCCCCGGGTCAGGAAGATTCCCCTGGAGAAGGAAATAACAACCCATTCCAGTATTCTTGCCTGGAAGATCCCATGGACAGAGGAACCTGGTAGGCTACAGTCCATGGGGTTGCAAAGAGTCGGACACGACTGAGTGACTTCACTTCACGCCTTGTATTGCACATTCACAAGAATTGACATTTGGCCAACAGATTTCTAATTTTCGGCTTCCTTGGTGACTCAGATAGTAAAGCATCTGCCTGCAATGCAGGAGACCTGGGTTCAGTCCCTGGGTTGGAAAGATCCCCTGGAGAAGGGAATGGCAACCCACTCCAGTAGTCCTCCCTGGAGGATTCCATGGGGTCGCAAAAGACTCTGACAGCACTGAGCACACACAGCACACCCGCTGTGAACGACGTGCTGTTCATTCTCCAAGCAAGGGTGCTGGAGGGGGTCGCAGTGCCCCCATGCATGGATTCTCCCAACCCAGGGACTGAACCCAGATCTCCCGCATTGCAGGCGGATCCTTCACCAGCTGAGCCACCATGAAAGCCCCTATCAACAACAGGAGGAATCAATTAACAAAGAAAATCATTCAAAAAAATAAACTTCTAATCCTTCACTGGAGGAAAAATCAAATACTTAAAAGATACAAAATGACACCCATAGAAAAATGGTTAAAACAACAAAGTAACTACGAAGAATTCTGTCAGTTATTTTGGTGTCAGGCTGCCATCCTCGACCCCCCACCTCTATGCAGGGGCTGCCCAGTCTCCCCTCTACTCAGAACTTCTCAGGCCTGGGCAGTGCCTTGCTCAGTGGATCAAATGGGCCCCATTGCCTAACCCAGTGTCAGGGGCGCAGGCTAGCAGGGTGTCCTCAGAACCTGACCAATCCGGTGATTGCCCTCTGTGGGAGGCATCTCTGGAATTTATGTGCATTTTTGTAAGAGTAAAGACCAATGCACTCTGAATAAACAATTAAAGCTCTCCGGGAGGTGTCATGCTTCCAGGCCTCCATCTTACAGGAACCTCGTGAGCTCCAACAGGCTTTCTTACTCGCTTTTGTCACCGAGCGGAGATATGGTACAGAGATTTGTTTCCTCTTGTACAGATGGAGAAAGTTAGTTCAAGAGAGATGGTGAACAGTCAGATCTTAAGTTGGTGGCCAGGAAACTGGGCTGGCGAGTGTTCCCCTGCCCGCTGAGCTGAGGCTTGTGTTGGGCGCAGGGTGTGTCTGTCTCTGCATACAGCGCAATGAGGTTGGCTGAGTTTACACAACCTCCACCTCAATAGCTTCTGTTTGGTTAATCCAGTTAGAACTTAGGTTTTCTCTCTCTTTCAAATTGGAGGCTGTATGAGAGAATCATAATTGAATCTGCTGCCTTCTTCCTATATCCCAGGTCTCTTTTTGGGTCCCGATCAGCCCCTACCAGGTCAAGGGTGTGACCATAGCCCTGCTTACCTTCTCCCTGTCTCCTAGGCCCCTCTTTGCCTTCCCATCTTGGGGCCTCTAAGGGGACCATGGATAGGGTCCCAGTGACCAGCAGCCATGCCGCGTTCATCTGTAAGTTAGCTGGCCCAAATCAAACTCTACTGATTTAGATGTTTACAATATTTGATAGAAAAAAAAGAAAAGAAAATAGATATAACGATTGAAAGAGTCCAAAGAGAAAGAGAGATACTTTTAGGGAAATTCTGCTTGAACTCATCTTTCAAAACAGTTGCATTAAAAAAAAAAGTTGCATATTAAGGTGAGAAATAAGAATGTACCTTATATAAAAATAACTATAATATTCAAAATAAACAAAGGCTTTTAGAAGTCCTGGCAGCCCATTCAAAACATTACCTTTACTGTCAGGTAAATCTATTTCTAACTGAAAGATACAGGTTATAGTTTCATTTTCTCTGGTCCTTTTTCAGTGGTAAAATATAGTAACAGCTATTTCCTTACTTTCAAGGTCCTTATTAAATTTTCTTAAATCTTCTCTCTATGGAAAAATTCCAGTTTCATCACCCTAAGTTGATTTGATTCTGCAACCTTGTGATTCTTCTCTAAATCTTCTTTGTACCCTTTTTACCTGTGGCCCTCAGGTCTGAGCCTGTCAGTAAACCCAGGATGACAGAGAGAGAGAGAAAGCAGGCGTTCCTGTTAAACATTGCATTGTATAACCTTCTGTCTCCAGTTTACGGTTTAAAATCATTTCCCCCCAAACAGTTTTGAAGTCAGTTGATTTACAAAAGCATTTATCAGGATCATGTGTGTAGAGATTCAGAGCTTGCGGTATGGTTAAAGGGGGATTTCAGAGGGTGTTATTGTGTTTAATTTATTGTGGCATTGGCAGGATGTAACCCCTCTGTTGCCTTACGGTTCAAGGAGGTAATTACAATACAGACCTGCAAGTCCTTGATTGGCGTGGGCTGCTCTCCTCAGGATCCTGGGCCCGCAGTTCCACACAGCCGAGCAGGCTGGAATAAGCCTGTGACGTGACTGAGTGATTGGAAGCATAACCTGAAGAACGCGCTTCCTGATTGCATCATCTGCTTCACTTATCAGAGCACGGTATCTCGCGGCCCTGACGGGACCCTGCGGAAGTATCAGAAAGATTTGGAAGACTCGGATAGGACAGGACTGCTGTGTTTTCCTCTAGAAGTAACTTGATGCCTATTACATTAGAGTTGGATTCTGAGAGTAATTAAAGTGTGATGGTCTAGTAACTTGTATTTTATATGGAGCACTGTTAATTATGTTTCCATCTCTTGGGACTATCCAGAATTAGCCCTAGAAGTTCTATAGTTACCAAGATGTTGCAAAAACAAAAGATAGTGTTGTACAGGTTGTACAAAGTGAAATGATCTCTCCAAATGTTCTGTGGCGTCTCAGGGCCTCCAGGCTGGGTGTTTTCCATTAAGACTATGGGTAATAAGGTGCTGACCTAATAGTCACCTGAATTCTAAGTGAGTGTGTATGTTTTTTGACTTCTAAAATGAAAGTAAAATTTCAGAACCTGTTTCCTTTAGAGGCTCGCTGTTTGACTCCCTTAGGCTGGACCTCCCCCAAGTCTATGGCCACCTGCCACGTTTGATGCTCCTAAATAAATCGAGGTCTTAGCCTCAGTTTGTCATCTACTGCGCAGACTGACACTTCGCAAAAGCAGATGGTCTTGGGTTTCCCTTGACAGACCAGGCAATGGAAGACCATAATCCATAGCTTCAGACCTGACCTTAAAAACTCTTGTCACCAAAAACAGTGAAAGCCACTTGCTAATTATGCAGCTTTCTTGGCACTGTTTGATTTCCCAAGGCTGGCCCCAAATCAGAAGGATGTTATATTTTCCAGTTACAATTCTGTTTGCGGAGCCCAGAAAGCTATTGTTTAGATTCTACATTTGAATGAAATGTGCTGGCTGGGTGGCACTGTGCTTGGCTGGCCTGCTGCATGCCTGGGCTGGGATATACCCTGGTTCCCATGCCCTCCCATTCGATCTTTCGTTGGCTGGCCTCACATGCCGCCTGCCCCTCTAGCTGGGTCCAGAGATTTGCTCACGAAAGAGTGTGGGGGGAGGGGAAGAAAGGGGGATTGGTTTTGTTTATTAAGATTTTAAATCAGGAAACACTCCTGGCGTTTCTCTTCATAGCTCCACCAAAATTAGTTCTTTATCTTGTCAAGTGTACCTCAATAAAGATAGGGTTAAAAAGTAGTTCTTAATCTAATAAGAGCTTAAGAATAACAAACCTGCAGATAACTCAGTGTCCTCCTTGACCTCCCTCATATGAGATAAGATGCATTCTTGTTTCCATTCTCCAGATAGTAATCATAGCCACTTCAAAAAGAAAAAGAGATTTATTTTACGCTGAACTCAAAACACAGTTCCCCTTTAATAAAAGATTATACTGAAGAATTAACTCTACATCCTGGGTGATGTCATTTTTCTCTGCTTGAATAACTTCTTACTAATGTTCTAGGGTTTTTTCTTTTCCTGCTTTCTCATTAGCAGTCTTTTAAACATTTCTTTTTTTTTTCTTTGAGCTCTTTAATGTGATGCATGTAATTTAACAAAAGCTAAAGTAGACAATTTAGCAGTGATCGAACTGCTAAAATGAGAAGGTGGTTTATGCTTGTGGCTAAAAGGTAAAAAGAAACATCTCAGACAATAACTGCACTTTCCTGCATCGACCTCAGGGGGGCACCAGATCACCCAGGACCGCGAAGAAAAGAGACCTAGATGGCAAGTTCTGTTTTCACTGTTGGGAGGCAGGCCTTGGCAACCGGTCAGAGATGAAGAGAGAGAAACAAAAAACAAAACAAAGCAGGGCAGTAGTTGACCTAGAAGGTCACTGCCACTCAGAGACTGAGCGAGGAAGCAGCAGGGGGCTGAGGAGCCGTCTTCCCACCCAGGCTACACAAGCCCAGGCGGAGAGAGGCCGCTGGGCTGGCGAGAGGAGGAACTTGAGGTTTAGGGGACTTTGCTCGGCTTCCAGAGCTGGCATCCCTGTGTCTTAACGTTCTCAGACAGCGCGGGTAAATTTAAAACACAAAAGTACATTTGGTACTTGTTAAGTTTTTTTTTTTCCTTAAGCCCAGAAATGACAGATTTATCACTAATTAAACAATAATTTCATTATAGAGTACTGAAAAAAATCCTGGTAGTATAAACAACATCTGGTAAAGATTAAAAAGAAAGAATAATTTTTCCAAGCTCAAATTTGATGAAAGTAACACAAATGTTTTGAAACAAAATAGATCTTAAAATGCAGAAGGGATATTTACAGTCTTAAGTTTGGTGTTTTGAAAGTAGAAAAGAAGAAAATGGCATAATAAAAAATACATGTTTATAAAGATGCCTTATTTTGTATGACAGATAGGAAGATTTTTTATATAGGTAGTTTTTTTTTAGACCAAATTGTTTTTGAACTCAAAAGAGTCTATTGAAATGAAACTTACAAAGAATTTTTTTTAAGAGGAGTGTTATTTTTTGATGAATAGTCACCTTTTAATTTACATACATAGATTAACACAGGGGCTCCTGCCTGTCGAGGGTTTGGATGAGTCAGATACACAGTGGGATATGTTGCTGGCCATAAAAATAGACCATGAAAGAGAATCTACCTCAGGCTTACCAAACTTCAGTTTATCTCTCACCTGAAACTTCTCTATTTTTTAGGAAAAATATGTGTAAAAGTTGATAAATGAAGGCTTGAGAATTTTGTTTCCATGTCTTCACTGCCTTTTTGTTTTTTACAAGAGGAATTCACTTTTCTCAGTGAATTACCTCAAATCATAGTTTAATTTCCTTTTCTGGCTTGTATTCTCTCTCTCCCCTCTCCCCATACTCTTTCCATCTCACACAGATTCATAAAATGATAGGAAAAAAGGAAAGATTTCCTCCTGAGAATTCTCGGGCGGCTAGTAATAATCGTTGATGAACTGGGATGGAAATAACAGGTTAGGCACCAGGGAGGGCTTCCCTGGTAGCTCAGCAGTAAAGAATTCACCTGCAGTGCAGGAGCCGCAGGTGGCGTGGGATCAGGCCCTGCGTCAGGAAGGTCCCTGGAGGAGGGCATGGCAACTCACTCCAGTGTTCTTGCCTGCAGAGTCCCATGGACAGAGAGGACCCTGGGGCTGCGGTCCATAGGGTCACAAAGAGTTGGGTCACAACTGAAGTGACTTAGCACGCATGCATAGACACTAAGGACAGAGAGTGAGCGTGGGTGTTATTTGTGCAGATCATGGCACAGAGTGGCAAGCCGGCCTCTTCCTCACCTCGGCCTACAAAGCAGCCTAGAAAATGCAGCTGCTGCACACTTCTCTGTGTCGCTTAGCCTTTCCTTGTTTGTTTTCCTTTGAGCAATGAGAATGGGCTGTCCATCTGGGCAGAGAAGAAACAAGCAGTGCAGTCCTGGGTAGCTGTAGAAGAGGAAAGGGAATGTGCCCCCCAGAGCAACCTGGCCCATAAGAAAAGGAAGCCAAAGTCCGGAGCTTTCCCTCTTCTTCTGTTCATCCTCTGAGATTCAGTGAGAGAACGGGATGGGGGGGGGATGCAGTGTGAGAGAAGGGAAGAAGGGTACAACCGCTGTTATTGATGGCCTCCTGGTAATGAAGTTTCCCTAGACTTGGAATAATCAGTACATGGACATCGTTAGACCAGATGGAGAAGAGAAGAGCTTGGGAAGGAACAGATTTTGGTAGGATGGGGAAAAACAGACAAACAGATGGAACCCAAGAAAGGTTTTCTTTTCTGTCCTCATTCTAATAGGGAAGATAATTGCTTAGTTTGTGGGGTTTCAGAGCTAGGCCCCAGAAGTTTCAGTTGCAGAGTGACCTGTTGTGTTACTTTGGGGACCCCTTTTACAAATAAAACAGGACACAGAAGGGTTAAATGTTTGCCTCTTCCCTCACATGAATGTGTAAAGATTTGGGGGTTGAGGGGGTGGGGAGTGGTAATTTATGGCTTCCAAAGAAGCATAAATTAAAACTTTAATTCTATTTGGAGGATTCCCTTGATAAGAAAAGCGGCTTAAGTTTGCTTTTGTGATTTGGTGTCCTTGGGACACATGCCTGGCCTATGAGCACTCCGGGCTTCATGAGGGGACTCACTGACCCTGAAATTATGTGCTCGGAAAGTGTGATGAGTCTCATTTTAAAAACCATCAGTAAAGGCTGCAGATGAGAAAGAGCTGTTCATAATTCTGGAGTGGCAAGGGAGACTGGTTTTTAAATCAAAATCTCTGGCATTGCTGTTTCAGTAGGGTTCCCCTCTCTCCTGGCATCTTATCTGTTTTGAAAGCTAAAACAGCTTGTAGAAGCAGGTTAAGGGCAACCACAGTCTGAGCTGTTTGGACAGAAGGAAATCTAAGAGGAGAGTTGATCGGCATGGAGAGAACAGGCAGATCCACACAGTCTATATATTTAAAACATTTGATTGGCTGTTTTCACTAGAAAACACTGCATGAAAGAAGAGCATGTCCAAGCTCTGGTCCTCTTTTCAACACAGTCGGAACTTTCTTGCCTTCCCACTTGCTTTTCAAGGTAGCCCTGTTCTATACATAGATCAGCCTTTCCTCTGCCATTTAGATATCTCCGTCATCAGTATAGATTGATTTTCTACTAGCATCAGATTTATAGAGTGGTTCTGGAGTAGTTCGACCATTTAGAAGAAAGAGAATTGTTGGTTCTGGAGTAGATAGACCATTTAGAAGAGAGGGAATTGTTGGTTCTGGAGTAGTTAGACCATTTAGAAGAAAGGGAATGGTTCTGTTTTACCATTTTCAATTTTAGTCTTATTTTCTGCCACTGCGTTTTTAGCCTCTATGTGTCACATGACAGTGTTGTTTGGTTCTTAAACACTCTTATTCAAGAGCCATACTGTCTATATATAAAAGTTGGAAAAACTCTTCTGGCAAATTTGATGAGTCACATTTCTTCAAGATAGGCAGTTTGGTTTTCTCTTCTTGTTTGATATTTTCCATTATGAATACATAGAAACTTCCATAATATTTTCTGGGCATATATCCAGTGACCTTTTAATAACTGTTAGTATTTACAGTGAGGCTGAGAAGCAGGGGGATAACTGACTTGTCTGAGATCAAAGTCAAAAAATACTCTGCCTCTCTTCTGTTGAACCATCAATAAGCCAAATTACTTTCTTGAGTATGTAATGAATTTAATCTATGAAAAATTTTAGTTGGTTTCTTTTAGATAAAAATGGACACCAACGAAAGATTAGGGAGTATTGGCTACTCTACCTCGAAAGCAGAGATCTGCATCCTGCAAATCATTAATCTCTTCATTAATAAAAGGAGTTATCCTATCATTTTAACAAGTGGTAATACTCTTTCCTGGAGCCGTCTGTGACAGCTGTAATGGCGGTGTGTGAACACTAGATGGCACACGTTCAATGTTATTGTACATCTAGAGATGCCAGCACAGAAGAGAGTGGAAGCTACTGGAGATAGGCACCATTCTTTAGCCTGGCCTAGAAAAGTTAAGAGAAGATATATATCCTTTTTTTCTATTTTTCTTGTTGAGGGGGTATGAAAAACTGTTCCCCAAAGCTCAATGTGACTCAAAGAAATTCCATATAAAGTCTAATTTACTAACCTGTGGATGTTACTGTATTCTATCTGTTTTAGAATACATAGAGCGTCTTCCTCTGGCTTAATCTCACAGTGTGAGCTCCAGCCAGAATGATATGGGATCATGGAAATTTGCCCATGGTCCAGTGGTTAGGACTCTGCACTTCCACCACCAAGGGCCCAGGTTCAATCCCCGGGTGGTAAACTAAGATTCCACAAGCCATGCGGCCAAAAAAAAAGAAAAAAGCAAACAAAAAGATATGGAAGGTTAGGCCCTCTGAAGCCCCACCCGGGCCACAGTAAGTTGACTTCTGCACATTTAAATCATCAAAACTGTCATAAAGATATTCGTGGATTAAAGTAGGTGGCTTTCCTTATTCAAGATGATAGTATCTTTATTTTTTCTTCATCCTAAATAATTTAAGCTGCTAAATTCATAGTGCTCTAAAATGTAATATTATTTAGTCTGGCATGGTGGTGGTCACTGCTTTCCTTAATAATAATTTGAAATTACTATGTACTCATTTCCTAATCAGCAGGAATGAAAAGATAACAGGTCTAGCTTTGACTTTGAGGCCCTTTTAAGTCATGTGAGGAGATCAGACACATAGGGGACATTACCTAAACCTAGCAACACAGGGCTTCCCTGATGACTCAGGTGGTAAACAATCCACCTGCGATTCAAGAGACCTGGGTTCAATCACTGGGTTCGGAAGATCTCCTGGAGGAGGGCATGGCAACCCACTCCAGTATTTTTGCCTGGAGAATCCCCATGGACAGAGGAGCCTGGTCGGCTACAGTCCAGGGGGTCTCAAAGAATCAGACACGACTGAGTGAATAAGCACAGCACAGCAACACGGGCAGGCTGTGTGTCTTCATGATAGCCTGCTGGTAGATGGTATTTTCTAATTTCCCAACAGACTTATTGACGCTGTTTTGTGTATCATGTGGGCTTATTGTTGAAAATGTGGAATTTACAGAGTATAAGTTGAATAAAGAGGAAGAAGAAGAAAGGCTGTCCATAATCCCCTTACCCCAAGAGAACTTCTGTTTGTATTTGTATGGAGGGCTTTTGCCATGAACTAGTTGTTCTGTTTTTTCTAACTCAAAGGAACATGTCCATTTTCTAGACACCAGCAGTGTGGACCACTCATTTCCCTGATAAAAGCGAGTCATTATTGATGAAATGCTTCTGATATTTTACTTTCTCGTGGTCTTTTCCTTTACAGCCTGAAGCTGCTGCCTGCCACCCCGCCATATTCAGAGTTGTTGATGAAATATTCAGGTAAATATTACGCTGTTTCTGCTCATAATTGGTCTAAATATGTTCAGCTTCCAAATATGAATAAAAAATTCTGTGGTAGTCTCTGGCTGTACCATGGGGAAATTAGATTCTAATTCCATCCCATCCTGCTGAGCTTTTTGGTAAAATGCAAATGTTAATGTGTATTTAAAAGCCAGTGCCTGAGAACTAAGATGACTATCTTTTTTTTAACCTTTTAAAAATCTAATAATAATGGTTGAAAATCAGAATTGAATTAGATTTTGCATCACACATTATTCATGTAAAATTTTTCTCAATTGAAAATCAAGGGTAGTAGTGTTCTCCCTTCACCACATGAGGGCTGACCAATCTTTTTAAAGCTAAGGAACACCAAAAATAATAAATAAATAATGCCATTCTTAACAGAGCACTTCTGAAAGGCAGAATCCACTATGCATGTTATCTAATAGCACACTAACTTTTATTCTGCAAATACAAGAACTTCTTGGTAAATGCAGTGGATTTACAACGATGAGAGATGAGCCCACTGGACACCAGGTTGGGTTATGACTGATAGTTAGTGAGGGGCCAGACCCTTCACGGGGAGCTTGCCCCCAGCGGACAAGTGGGTGGCCAGCCTCTTTCCTGGGTGCTGGTGAAGCCAGGGCCAGGGTATCTACCGTCTTTATCCAGTCTCCCTCAAACTCACTGAATAGAGGCCCCACGGCAGACAACAGACATTGGGAAAAGGAATTTTTACAATAGCAAGTAATCCAGCACTTAAGTTGGTCTTGAAACATATGAGCTTTAAGCTAAATGAGTGTATAAATAAGTCAGAATGCTATTTTTAGTTTAAAGCTAGCAAAGTTTCAGGTTTTTTGTTTTTTTTTTGGTGTTGTTTAAACAAATGTAAAGAAAAGTTAGTTGTATGAAAATGCATAGAAACCAAACCAAGAACATGCAGATTCTTCCACCCCTTTGCTGGATATCCCTGGGGCACCCCTTTCTCCACTTTCAAAAAGCAAAAGTTCTCTGGATGTTCCATTTGTGGGCATATAGTGTGCAAATATTTGTAAAGAGCATCCCAGGCCCATGTGGAAGAGATATGAAGTGCTTAATAATTTAAAAACCAAGAAAGGGAGCTCTGCACATTGCAATTTTCAAGGAAGTCTTTAGAAAAGGGAGTGACAGATTTCTCCTGCTTTCACGCAAGAACTGAAATCTGGTGAACTGACATTGCTGCTGAAGAGAATGTTTCCATGTTTCCCTTTACATATTTTGGTTCACATATTTTCCAGATTAATCACTGAATGTGTTGTGATCTGGCCTTGTATTGTTCAGGTCCACACTCCTGGAAACCGATGGAGCCCCAGAAGTACTTGCCGGCATTCAGGTGTTTACACGATGCTTTGTAGAAGCTCTGGAAAAAGAAAACAAGCAGGTTCGTTATATTGCAGATATTATTCATTCCCCCAAGGAAAAAGAGGCTGTTAAGAGTATTTGATTGATCATCAGAAAAGAGCACTTTATTTTCAGTGACTTTGATAGACTGTTTTGTTCATGGAGAAAGTTTCCAAACAAATACACCAGCAAAGGCAAAATCATTTTGTGTGTGTACTCAGTCATGTCCAACTCTCTGGAACCCCGTGGGCTGTAGCCCGCCATGTTCCTGGGTCCATGGGATTTCCCAGGCAAGAATATTGGAGTGGGTTGCCATTTCCTCCTCCAGGGAAAATTAATCTAATTAAAGTAAATCAAGATGGTTCCTATCTGTCCCGTGTCCTGGTACCCAGAAGCATTTATCTATTGCTGTGCAGAGAACTCTACCGTATGATCAGGTACCACCCCAGAGGCTAAACTTTCTGGGCCCTGTGTTGTACACTGTTGAGTGGGACTCTGCCCCTCCCAGGCCAGAGAAAGGTGTTCTAGAGACTTGATGGCATGTGCTAAGAAGAAAATGGCACTTATTATAAAGCAATACTGGACATTCTTAATTATTAGTTTCCATTCATATCAGAGGCCTAAATGTGAATTGGATTCCAGGAGAGACAGGAGGTAGTGAGTGTGACACTATTCCGTCATAATTTGAATAATTTTAGAGGAGGAGCTGGGAATGGCCGTAACCAAAATGTGTGAGCTGGACTCAGTCAGTAAGCAAGCAGCCAGGCCGAGGGGCCTGCAAGAAGAGAGGGCGGTCGGCAGAGGCAGCTGACCGATGGAGTGACCTGTGAGACTGGAACCTTTTCTCCCAGAGTTCTCACCTTTGCAGGTTTTAATTGGCCTACACTTCTAATGGCCACAGACCTGATGTCTGTGTGGTGCTTTGCCCACTGAAGTGCCTGAACCCACTGCAGTTTCTCGTGAGGTCATGGTCCCTTGGGATGCTTTCTGCAGTTTGCCTTAGGGGAGCAGTGCTGTGATGCCTGCTGTACTAAAATCCCATACACCCCTATGCCAAGAAACCTCTCAAGTTTTAGCAGATGTTTCTGTTTTTAAGGCAGTGATAAATATTTATGATGTTTTTTTCCCATCTTCTCCTTCCCTAGGGAAGTTAGCTAGACTGTAGCAAACAGCATTATCAATGGTGCCCAGCCTGGAATTCTGGAGGAGAGCTCTGCTGAAAGGCACTGGTTGGCCCTCATGCTTATTTTGAGGCAAACTATAAATATCTTTTATCCTCCCTGAACATTCTTTGTTTTTCCAGTTAGGAACCACCCTCTAAAAAACCTGCACCTTGAACTCCTGGAACAGACTGAGGTTGGAGTGGAGGGCATTGGTAAAAGAGTGTTGCTCTGTACCATTAGATTGAGTCTGTCTTTCTTATCAACTTTGTCCTTGAATTGCAGGGTTGGCCTTCACACTTTAGATTCAGACTTATAGTTCACTTTTAATTTAGAATAGTACCCTGCCCACGTGCCACTAGTGGTAAAGAATCTGCCTGCCAGTTGGGGAGATGCAAGAGATGCAGGTTAGATCCCTTGGAGTAAGAAATGGCACCCCATTCCCATATTCTTGCCTGGAAAATTCCATGGGTAGAGGGGCCTGGTAGGCTATAGTACATGGGGCCGCAAAGAGTTGGACACGACTGAGTGAACATACTACCCTACCCAGGCTACACATATCTGGTGGTGTAAGGGACACAGAATGGGTCCTGGTGGAAGGCAAAGCAGGTATCTGAAAAAAAAAAAAAAAAGCCAGAAACTCATTGTCCTTCCCTTGGGCTCAGGATGCAAGAGCAACAACCTCTTAACTTTGTAGATGCCTTCATCCCTATATGTCATGTCATGTCTCTTCCTGGGGCTGTTCCTGACCACCTGCCTTTCTAGGCAGTGCCATTCTCATCAATCCCCTGCCTTCCTGAGTGCCCCTTAGGTTAATCATCATCCCTGATGCATGACACCCTCTGTCCTATGTGATCCATGTGTAACCCTCTTTCTTTCTGTGTTTTATTCATTCATCCAAATATTCATATTAATAAATGAATATCTACCAACCTGGACTTCCCTGGTGGCTCAGACGGTTAAGCATCTGTCTACAATGCGGGAGACCCGGGTTCAATCCCTGGGTCGGGAAGATCCCCTGGAGAAGGAAATATCCACTCCAATACTATTGCCTGGAAAATCCCATGGACAGAGGAGCCTGGTAGGCTACAGTCCATGAGGTTGCAAAGAGTCAGACACAACTGAGCGACTTCACTTTCACTTTCTTTCTACCAACCTGACATCTAACAACACCTGGTCCCCTAGTAGAAACTTCAGGTTATTCCCATGCTCCTCTATTCTATCATCCTGACTTTCTCCCTTCAGGTAACTATTGTCCTTTTATTTTTTCTGAAAACAATTTGATCATGTTGTTGTTGTTTAGTAGCCAAGTCATGTCCAACTCTTTGTGACCTCCTGGACTATAGCCCGCCAGGCTTCTCTGTGCATGGGATTCTCCAGAAAAGAATACTGGATTGGGTTGCCATTTCCTTCTGGAGAAGGTCTGTCTTCCCAACCCAAGGATTGAAACCACACCTCCTGAGCTGATAGGCAGATTCTTTACTTCTTTACCACTGAGCCACCAGGGAAGGCTGATCATGTATATATGATTGTTAGACCATGTTTTCTTTATTGATTGTTTTTGCGCTTTATAAAGCAAACGACAGATGAAAGCGGTACTGCGTGTGCAGTCTTCTGAGCCTTGTTCTTTCCAGCAGTATGTCACCAGGCCTGCTCTGTGCTGTGGGTGGTGGTGGGGATTGTGTGTAGTACTCTGTGGGGAGAGTGTATACAGTGTAGCTGTCTTCCTGGTGGTGAGCCTTTGGATTATTTCCAGATTTTGTTTTCCTTCTTAAATAGAGTTTCTCTGAACATTCAAGATATACTTAAGAGTGCTAGTGCTGGTTATTAGGTGTGCAAAGGCAGCTTTGGCGGATACTGCCAAATTGTTTTCATACATGGTTGTGCCAATTTACATTCCCGCCAGCAGTTATGAGAAATCCCATCAGTCCGCATTCTTTCCCATTGTCAAAAATGTTTATCTTCAGTGTTTCTCATTCTCTTTCTCATCCTTTCCTCTCATCCTTGTTTTGTTTGGAGAGCATAGCTGCAGCCCCATCAATGTGCCCAGTCAGACCAGTAGCCAAAAACTTAAGGCTGTCATGACAGTCCTCTTTCCTGAATTTGCCTAATGGCTCCAGGACAAGCAGCAAATCAATTCAGGATCTAGTTCTCGTAGTGACAGAGTTTAATGATGTATTGGACTAAATCTCCAGCAGATAAAAATTATAAACTCTGGAGAAAATATTTTTAAAAAACTATTTGAAGGTACTGGAAAGCAACCCAAAAAGCAGATAAAAACTGGAGGGGTTTCAACTCTTGAAAATGTAAACCACATTGGGTAATCTTCTAACTTTTCCCAGAGGGCTGTCATGTGAGGGGTGGGAAGGAGATTAAATGAGGCTGGGGGGTGGCCTGAACCCAAAGCATAATCTGATTGGCTTGAGGTGTCAAAAGACAGAGCTGTGGGCTGCCAGAACAAAAAACAGATGAGGCAAAAGAAACTAATCTCAGAAGATAAACCTAGGGACTTCCCTGGTAGTCCAGTGGTTAAGAGTTTGCTTGCCAATGCTGGGTACATGGGTTCAACCCTTGGTTTAGAAAGATCTCACATGCTGCAGAGCAACTAAGCCCATGCACCACAGCTTCTGAGCCTGCATGCTCTAGAACCGTGCCACAGCAAGGGAACCCACCGCAGTGAGAGGCCTGGGCACCCCATGAAGAGCAGCCCCCGCTCACTGCAACTAGAGAAAGCCCATCCACGTCAACAAAGACACAGGGCAACTGATAAATAAGTAAGTAAATAAATGAAAAAATTTTAAAGATCAATTCAAATATACCTACAAGTTCATTAATTACAAAAACTAAGTGAAAACCAACTATATATACTAGGTAAAAAGGAAATATGTCAGACTGAATGAAAAACTAAGACCCACTATACATTGTTTTCAAGAAATCCATTCTAATTATAAAGACACAGATTAAAAGGAAGGAAAGAGATATGTTATGTAAATAATAAGCACAAGAAAGCTGGTCTGGCTCTACAAGCAGCAGACAGATTTAGGTTTTAAGGTAAGGAGTATGGATAGACAAAAAGGAGGGACAGTTTATATAGTTCATCAGGAGAAACACCAATTACAAATGGATATATGCCTAATAGCAGAGGTCTGAGATACACAAAGTAAAACCTGAGAGAAATAAAAAGAGAAACAGACAACTCCACAGTAATACATAAAATACTTGGGAGAAAATGTAAGAAAAGGTGTATAAGATCTCAATGTGGAAAACCACAAAATAAGAAAACTTAAACATATGAAGAGAAACCATAATCATGAACTGTTGAGATGCCTGCTTCAATGGGATCCTAGTTAAAATCCCAACATAGTTTTTAAAACAGAAATTGATAGGCTGATTCTAATGCAGAGAACCTATAGTAGCCAGGATAAGTTTGAAAAAACAAAAAACAAAACCCTCCCCCCAAAATCAGAAGATTCACACTGATTGATTTCAAGACTTTAAGCCACAGTAATCAAATTCAAGACAGTGAGGTACTGGCAAAAGGAGAGATCAGTGGAACAGAATCGTGTCTAGATATTTTCATGTAATCAACTGGTTTTTGACAGAGATGCCAAGGAAGTTAAACATGGAAAGTTTTCAACAAGTGGCACTGAAACAGCTGGATACCCAGATGAGAAGACATAGGCCTCTACCTCACAGACATGAAAATTCATCTGAGATGGGTCAGACTTCAGCATAAACGCTGAAGCCATAAAGCTTGTAGGAGAAAAATGAAAGTATCTTTTTTGACATTAGGATAATCTAATATTTCTTAGAAGGAATGCAGAAAAGCACTAAGTAGTATGAGAAAAATGGATAAATTAGACTTCATCAGAATTTAAAATGTCTGGTCTTTGTAGACATCCTTAAGAAAATGAAAAAGCGATCCACCCAGCAGGTAAAAAATATTCTCAATACATATATCTAATAAGGGATTTGTGTCCAGAATATATAAAGATCTTTTACAACTCAAGAACATAAGAAATAACTCAGTTTTAAAAATGGACAAAAGACCTGAATACACACTTCAAAAAATATGTATGAAGTGAAAAGTGAAGTTGCTCAGTCGTGTCTAACTCTTGAGACCCCATGAACTATAGCCTGCCAGGTTCCTCTGTCCAAAGGATTCTCCAGGCAAGAATACTGGAATGGGTTTCCATTTCCTTCTCCAGGGGATTTTCCCGACCCAGGAATTGAACCCAGGTCTCCTGCATTGCAGGCAGATTCTTTACCAGCTGAGCTATAAGGGAAGCCCAACAAGTAGGTGAAGCAATTGGAATTCTCATAAATTGTTGACCACTTTGAAAAATTACGTGGCAGTTTTTTACAAAGTTAAACAAGCATCTACTCTATGACCTAGTAATTCCATTCCTATGGTATTTACCCAAGAGAAATAACAGCACATGTCCACTAAAAAGACAGAAATGTGAATGTTAATTGCATCTTTATTCATAGTAAAACCCAAACTGGAAACAATCCAAATGTCCATCAATGGGAGAATAAACAGATTATGGTATATTCATACAATGACTACTTTAGAACAATTTCTTAAAAAAAAAATGAAGTATTTAATCCACAGTAACAAGGATGAGTCTCAAAAGAACATGTTGAGCCAAGGAAGCCAGACAGAAAACAACACACACTCTTATGATTCCATTTGTGTGAAATTCAAGAATATACAAAACTACTCTCTCTCATCAAAATAAAAATATCAGATCCCGGGTGGGGTGGAGGGATTGACTGTAACAGCTACAAGGGAACTTTCTGAGGTGATCGAAATGTTCTGTGTCTTGATTGGAATGATGATGACATTGGATTTACACATTTACCAAAAGCCATCAAACTGTACACTTAAAGCCCTTACAATTCACTGTAGGCAGATTTTACCTCAACTTTTTACAGAAGTACTTCAAAGCTGCTGTGCCTGGGGGCATGGAGGGTACAGCTCTTTGGCCCTCAGAGGATGAATGAGGCCACTGTTGCTTTTTGATAAAACACATCTCCCAACTGCCTTGGAAACTCTCACATAAATAGATTTATGTACATAACTGGGTTCATGTGAGGTAAAGAACTGATATACAGACATCAAGAGCATAACTTTATTTTTCTTAAGTCCTGGAAGGCATATTTAAAAAGGTTTAATTTTTTAGAACATATTTATAAGATTATCAGAAGCATCTTTTATTTTTGATCAGTGTGCAACACATTATGACCACATAAAATACTAGAATTTCTTTCTGAGTCAGAGGATGCAATAGTTTATATTTCCTTAATACCTTTTCCAATGCTAATGTTCAAACGGCTTTAAATTTTTTGTTCCATTATAGTTGAAGTTTACACTCAAGACCTACTTTCCTTATGCTTCTCCATCTCTTGTCATGGTGCTCCTCCAACACCCGAAAGGTATGTGAAGGTTGATTCTGCCCATATTAAAATAATTTCTGGGAAAGTACAGTGACAAAATCATAATCCTTTCTTCCCAGTTCCTTATCTGTAAAACCAGGGAGATGGATAATGTTCCTTTAAACTCTCAGCGTCATACATTCTGTGGATTTTGATATGAGAATTTGCTTGACTTCCCAGTTACAACTATTTACTAAAAGAAAGGAAAACAATGGTCTCTAGTTGGGTTTTGACAGTCTGTTCTGGTTAACACAAGGCCTCTGCTAGTGCCAGGAAGGTCCACCTGGATGCCAGGAACAGGCTAAGACTTGGCTGATTTGGAATAAAACAGTACATTTATCTGTATTTCATTCTTTCTTCTCGATGCCCCCTGCTGCAAATGAAAAGATAAAATGATGAATGAAGCTAAGGAAATCTAGGGGAAATTTCTCCTAACCTAGCCAAGGGAAGTCTTTTGAAAGAATTCAGTAAGTGTGTTAGACCACAGCCCTCTGTGATTTCATCTGCCAGCCTTCCAGAGGCCATATTCATTTGGGGAAGTGATGAATCTGTCCTCATTCAACTGATGTTGATCTGTTAACATGCCTGTGAGCTCCTGTTTATGAAACGTTTCAGAAATAGAGAATACAGACATCCTTCCCCGCTAATGCCTGAAACCTAAGGAGAGGTGACAATGAAACAAGACAGACTATGCTGTAGAAAAAGGCATCTCATCCAACCATGGAAAGACAAGAAGAACCCATAATATGTCCTTTTTGTGCCATTTTCCCCTACCTTTTTTTCCTGAGACTTGAGTAAGTAGATTCACTTGAAGAAAGTATGATTTGAGGTTTCAGAGCATTTTTACAAAATCAAAAATACTCTTCCTTTTTCTAAAAGATTAAGTTCTCACCCAAAGTGACCCACTTGACCCTGTCCTCTCAGATGCTAGAGGTGGAGGTGAAGACAGGCCTGCTGGGATCTCTGATCAGCTGTTTTGTGAAACTTAAACTGTGGGATGCAATGGGAAAACTTTAATAAGACAGGAGCATCAGTGACTCTCTTTCCAGGGGCATGTCTCAGTCAGATCAGCAAAGTCCAAGATCACCCTGTGTAGTAAGCAGCTAAATGAGCTCCACAAAGAATATCAGGGTTGTTATTTTTTAAGTTTGGTTCCTGCATAATTTTCTGCATATTACTTTGGAAAAAATAATGTTATATCCACAGATTGAAGGGTTTCTTAACAGTAGAGTCTTCTATTCATCAAAAATTGATTTTATGCCCACTGTAAAGTCCTATAAGGTATAAAAGATGAGTCACTTATGAACCCTGAATATCCAGGAGCTACAAGTAAAGAGACATAAAATAAGTATCTAAAAAACTAATAAAAGGAGAAAATGAAAATGCCTCGAAAGGCTGCAAATCAAGAGTTACGAGAACTCAGAAGAGGGAGAGAGATAATTTATGATTCTTTAATCTGTAGCATTTGTTGGGTAGCAGTGGTTCCTGTATCACTTACATTATCTTTCTGGTGTATTTAATTACAGAATCTATCACTACATGGAAATGTGATAACCTTTTTCAGCTGTTGTTTAAAACTACAGATATGTACATGCTCAGAAGTGTTTAAGACCATGGGAAAAATGTGAAACCAGAAAAACTAACTTAAGAAAAGACATTTGTCTTTGCCTGTATAATATCCATATGTTTTTTTCTGGCCTTTAAAAAAAATTGTAAACCTGAAGTCACATTCTAAATTCATCCCAATCATAGTTGGGAAGCACATTCCTTATTGGCTATTTTTTTTTTAATATATTTTGAAACCACAAATTATTAGTGATAGTTGAGGGGGTGGGTGAGTAGAAAAGAAAAAAAGCTGGGCATCTTCAACATAGCCTTGCTAAATCCTACAGTGGGCTGCCTGTGCAGTCTCATACACCTGAATTAAAGAGCCTTTGAAGTTTAACTCTGAGTAACACTAAAAGGTCTTTCTTCCCAGGCCTGAGAGATGGATTCTGGCAGGGATCATCAGTGGTATGGATTCCGTGGACTGGGAAAACTAGGCCTTTCCCCTAAATAGGCCCCTTCTGGTCTCCACTGCAGGTGATTCCTAATAGGTTTGACTTTTTTCAGCTCCTCTCTGATGGCTCTCTCCACCCACAGATATTCCGCAGGGACTGTGGCATCAGTCACTGAAACGTATCTCTGAAATGCTCAAAGAAATAGTTGAAGACTACGGGTAAGCAAAGACCAATGACTCCTAGATCTCTTTCACACGTGGTTTCTCTGGTATCCTTATCTTTCTTGTGAGAAAGCCTGACAGGGGAAGGCATCGCAAGCATACCTCGGAGATATTGCAGGCTCGGCTCCAGACCACGGCAATAAAGGGAATCACATGACCTTTCTGGTTTCCCCGGGTATATGAAAGTTAGGCTTACACTGTCCTGTAGTCTATTTACTGTTCAGTGGCATGATATCTTTAAAAAAGTATACATACCTTAATTTAAAAATACTTTATTGCTAAAAAATGGCAGTGACTCATAATCTTTTTGCTGGTGGAGGATTTGCCTCGATGATGACATTGCTGAGTGATCAGGGTGGTAGATGCTAAAGGCTGGAGTGGCTGTGGAAGTTTCTTAAGACAACATGAAGTTTGCCACATCAATCGACTCTTCCCTTTACAAATGATTTCTCTGTAACATGCAGTGCCTTTTGATAGCATTTTACCCACAGCAGAACTGCTTTCAAAATTAGAGTCATTCCTTTCAAACCCGGCCACTGCTTTATCATCTAAGTGTATGTGATATTATAAATCCTGTGTTATCATTTCAGAAGTGTTCACAGCAGCTTCACCAGGAATAGATTCCACCCCAAGAAACCACTTTCTTTGCTTATCTGTAAGGAGCAGATCCTCATCTGTTAGAGTTTTATCATGAGATCGTAGCCATTCTGTCTTCAATCTCCCCTTCTATTTCTAGTTCTCTTGCTGTTTCCACCACATCTGCAGTTACTTCCTCCACTAATGTCGTAAAGCCCTCATAGGCATCCATGAGGGTTGGAATCAACTTCTTCCAAACTCCTGTTAATGTTGGTGTTTTGACCTTTTCCCATGAGTCACAAGTGTTCTTGACGGCATCCACAGTGGTGAATCCTTCCCAGAAGGTTTTCTGTTTACTTCTGCCCAGATGCCATGGAGGAATCGCCCTCTACACCAGCTATTTGTTCTGTTTTTAGTCACTAAGTCATATCTGACCCTTTGTGACCCCACGGACTGTAGCCCACTAGGCTCCCCTGTCCATGGGACTTCCCAGGTAAGAATATTCCTCCAGGGAATCTTCCCGGTCCAAGGATTGAACTTGCATCTCCTGCATTGGCAGGAAGATTCTTTACCTCGAGCCACCAGGGAAGCCCAGGGCAGCTACAGCCCTATGAAATGTTTTTCTTAAATAGTAAGAGTTGAAAGTCAAAATGACTCTCTGATTCATGGACTGCAGAATGGATGTTGTGTTAACAGGCATGTAAACAACATTCATTTCATTGTACATCTCCATCAGAGCTCTTGGGTGTCCAGGTGCAATGTCAATGAGCAGTTTTATTTTGAAAGGAATCTTTTTTTTTTTTTTNGTCCATTCACAAGACAGTGTGAATCATAATCTTATCTAAAAAGTCAACATTTTTTCCATAGTTATACAATAAAATTTCTTCATTTTTATATATTAATTTTAAGTTATACAGTCTGTATTACTTAGTATACCCCTTTTTAGTACAAAAACATATATACTTGATTTTCCCCCACCATAAAATGGAGGACCAGAAGCAAGTATTATGAATAATCATCATACCATATATTTTTTTTCCACTTAAAAAAATGTATTAATGTTTGTATTTGTTGCTGCTAAGAAGCTGATTATTCATATTTTTAAAGGAAGGAAGATTCTTGTTTGTTTGCTGTTTGTTTTTTTGTTTTTTAATTGATACGTAATTGACTTAAAACACTCTGTTAGCTCCAGGTGCATAGCGTGGTGACTTGCTATTTCTATACATCACAAGATGATCACCACTGAAGGAGTTTTAAGTGAATAAAATGTAGGAGTGGGAATGTATGAAAAGCTTCTCCTGGGGCCTGGGTCTGTCCTGAGAGTCAGTGGAAGGATTTGATAGAAAATAACAGCAGCTGCAGTAGCTCGAGGAATCGATTCCTTACATGGAGCAGCTGTCTTTCCTCCGGGTTTTGCTCCTTTCCACTTGCTAGTCCTCTCCCTCTCAATGTCCTGCCATTATTTTAGTGCAATCTTGATAATAGCCTCCATAATTTACCCAGAGCTCTAAAATAGGGCTTTTCTAGGTTGCTGATTTCAGCCCTCAGAATCCTTGCAGAGCAGAATTATTCCAAGATGGAACATGATCCAAGGCTGCTGCTTTTTCTTTCTTTCTGTGTAATATTAACCTTTCATTTCTGTCGTTAGTCTGAATATTGTGGTCATGTGCCTCTTTTCCTCTTCATTTATAAACTACTTTCATTTTTGTTTTTGTCCCATCAGTTATTACATTATTTTATTAAGAAGTCTTCTATTTCAAACTTTGGGGGCATTTTTTAGTCATGGAATTGATTTATTATCCATGAACATTTCCTGAGCACTGACGACATAGGAAAAACCCTTCTATTCGTCGCAGGCAGCCACATGAGTCCACCAGTCCCTGACCCCGAGGAGCTCGTCATCCTGAACTGGGGGCAGGTTTACTGGCAAATTATTCATGTCCCTGTCCCGCCCTTTTCTGTGGTCCCAGGGAGGGAGGTCTCCTTTCTCTTCCAGTTCAGTGCCACCTGCCATCTGGTGCCAAGGTCTAGCTGGAGGGATTTCAGGTTGTCACTTATCTGCTTTTTCTTTTAACAACAAAAAAAAATTATTTATTTCTTTTGACTGTGCTGGGTCTTCGTTCTGCTCTCGGACTTTTTTCTCTAGCTGCAGTGAGCGGGGGCTACTCTCTAGCTGAGCTGGGAGGGCTTCTCTCATTGCAAAGTGAGGGCTCTAGGGTGCACGGGCTTCAGTAGCTGCAGAGTGTTGGCTCAGTAGTTGCGGCTCCCAGGCTCTGGGGCACAGGCTCAATAGTTGTGGCCCACGGGCTGAGTTGCTCTGCGGCAGGTAGGATCTTCCCAAATCAGGGATGGAACCTGTGTCTCCTGCATCGGCAGGCAGATTCTTGACTACTGAGCCACCAGGGAAGCCCTTTTTCCTCTGTGTACTTGTTGTTACGTGTATTTTTGCTTTTTACTTATAAAAATTTTAGATTTATAAAAGGGTCATAAAGATAATGCAAAAGCTTTGAATATGCCCTTTACCCAGCTTCCCCTAACCTGGGACATTTATCAAAACTTGGCAGTTAATGTTGCTACAATACTATTAACGAAACCACAAACTTGATTTATATTTCATCACTTTTTCCACCAACATCCTTTCAGTGTTTCACAATCCAATCTGGGATACTACGTTACATTTAGTTCTTATTTCTAAATCTTTCAATTGTTTTTTTTCCTCTCAGTATATTGATTTTTCTCAAATCAGTCTCATCCTTCATAAAACAAAAACTCTTGACTATATTCTTATTAAAAAATTTTTTTGGCCTCCAACACTGCACAGCATATGGAACTTCCCCAACCCTGGATTGAATTTATATGCCTTGATCCCTGGGTTGGTAAGATCCCCTGGAGGAGGAAATGGTGACCCACTCCAGTATTCTTGCCTGGAGAATCGCATGGACAGAGAGAAGCCTGATGTGCTACGAGGTCGCACAGAGTCGGACACGACTGAAGCAACTTAGCACGCACAAAGTGGAAGTGCAGATTCTCAGTCACCAACCACTAGGCCACATGGGAAGTCCTCTTGCCTCTATTCTTATTCAATCTCTTTCCTTCCCTGTTTGGGAAAAAAAAAATGTTCACACTCAGTAAACCAGCATCATTCAGCGGACTGAGATTCTATAATCCCTGAGAAAATGGGAACAGTAAGGGTGTGTCCTGGTGACATAGTGTAAATAATCCGCCCTCCAATGCAGAAGATGCAAGGGATGTGAATCTGATCCCTGGATTGGGAAGATCCCCTGGAGGAAGAAATGGCAACCCACTGCAGTATTCTTGTCTGGGAAATACCATGAACAGGGGAGTCTGGAGGGGCCAGTCCATGGTCGCAAAGAGTCAGACATGACTGAGTGACTGCATGCACACACACACACACACAGGTGATAATATAAATTTGTTTCATATGAATGACCATTCTTTAACAGAGGTCAGCCTTTCCTACTGGGGGGAGATTTAAAATATCCCTTCTTTTATAAAACAATGGTATTAAAACATGATAATTTTAGCAAATTACCCTTACTTGGCGAATTACAAAGTGGGCAATCTTCTTTTGGTTCTTAATTGTTGTTTTGTTTGATTTCTAAAAATTTCACTGATCTTATCCAGAATTCTGGGAATCCCTGGTCTTCTGTCTGCCTACCCCTCCTCTCTCATCTCCCCTCTGTCCACGCCTCCTAATATTTCTGGCCTCATTCACAGTAACCTCTCGGTTGTCACATCCAAAGGATGAGGCCTCCCACTCCCTGACCCACCTCCGCTTACAGGATTCTCTGGTGGGTTTCTTCCTGGTGGCTTGCTTGCTGATTCATTGGCTAAACCTTTCGTGCGGGCTGAAGGTGGCTTTCTAAAATACACGCTGGTCATGTCACTGCCCTGCTCAATGACCCTTAGCAATGTCTCATCACTTTCAGAATGAGATCCACAGTCTTGGCTGGCATTTCCAGCCACTGTGTCCCAGCCCCAGTTCTCGCCCACAGCCCCAGCAAGGCGGACCCTGCGCTGTCCTGTGAGCTCAGCTCTCTGTGCCCCTAAGCCTTTCTTCAGCTCGGAAGGTAAAGAACCTGTGTGCAAAGCAGGAGACCCAGGTTCAATCCCTGGGTCGGGAAGATCCCCTGGAGAAGAGAATGCCAACTTACTCCAGTATTCTTGCCTGGAGAATCCCATGGACAGAGGAGCCTGGTGGGCTACAGTCCATATGAGTCGCAGAGTCCATGAACTCCAGAACTGAGTGACTAACACTTTCTTTTGGAGGAATGTCCTCCCTTCTGACACACCACTCTTAACTCCTGAATGTCCCCTCCCTTGTTTGGGTTTTGTGTTATGTCAGTTTTGTTTTATTTTTGAAAAAGAAAATTGATTTGCATTACAATAACCAGGTTGACAATTGAAAAAAAAATTATGTCTTTTAATGTGTAGTAAAAAGTAATTTTCCCTCCCATTCTTGATCCTCATTCCTCTAATTCTCATCTCCAGCAACAATCATATTACCAGTGTCTTGTATGTCCCTCCAGAGAGTCTATGCACATGTAAGTGTGTGTGTGTGTGTGTGAGAGAGAGAGAGATGTGTGAGCATATAAACATATATATATATATATATATACATACTCTTTTAAAAAGCATAAAAGCATATGATAGCACTTTATATATTGTTCTCTCAGTGTTTTTATCTAAAACATATTTTAGATATTCTTTCATGTCTACATATAAATCTTCAATTTAGAAAAGTGATTTAAGTTATTGTTATATGGACAAGTTGTAATTTTTAAAACTAGATCCCTAATGATAGACATTCAAGTGGTTTTCCCTCTGCTATTTATAAATAACTCCCCAGACTATGGCCAGACCAGACTCTGCAAAACTGAGTTTGCCTTGGAAGCATAAAGACACATGAGAGACACAGAGGGTGTGGATACTCTGGTGGGAGGGAGTCCGAGCCTGGGAGAGCCCGTGGTGCTAGCCCACAGCCAAGTCTGTAAGTTTCCACTTATCACACTTAATGCCACCAGGGATCAGGGCCATCTGGCTGCCTGGTCTTGCCTGATTTCATGTTGACCAAGCCATGGAACCTCCAGGGATGAGCATCTAAAGGTCTGGTGAGCTTGAAGTTTGTATTTCTCTGGGAAAACCAACATAGAAGAATCCTCTTTATTGTTGCTATTTAATCGCTCTGTGTGCTGTGTGCTAAGTTGCTTTAGTCGTGTCTGACTCTTTGTGACCCTGTGGACTGTAGCCTGCCAGGCTCCTCTGTGCATGGGATTCTCCAGGTAAGAATACTGGAGTGGATTGCCATTTCCTCCTCCAGGGGATCTTCCTGATCCAGGAATCGAGCCTGCATCTCCTGCATTGGCAGGTGGATTCTTAACCATCGGAGCCACCAGGGAAGCCCCTCCTCTTTATTGGAACTTGGCTCAGATGAGCACACCCTTGAAAGGTGGATCCTGTGTCACGGGACACCAGAACATCACACCGAGGGCCAGCCCTGGGGTTGTGGTGGGCTCACTGAGGTGAGGCTGCCACGTGGCACCTTCCTGGGGGCTGCTGAGGTCCAGATGGGAGGAGGCGGGTACAACCGTGACCAGCAAATGGACATATTTGTCTTGTCCAGAACTCAGGAACAGGCCCCCATGAAACCCGCTGAGGAAGAAAGTTCCTCCTCTGTCATGTTTTGGCCTATGGAGAGCAGGTATTTCCTCATGGTCTCAAATTCTCCGTGACTGTGAGTCCCAGGTCTGGCCAAGTAGGCAACCCACCTGGAGAGCCGGTGGATACAGCCACGCCAGGCTCCGAGTGTTGGACTGGGTAGTTCTTGGTGGACCCAGCGAGTGCATTTATTTACAACCCAATTCTAAGCATCTGGGACAAGAATCTGACCACTTGCTATTAAAACTCCACAAATAAAATATCTCATGAGGCTCTGAAAGGCTGGAAGCCTGGGGTGGGGGTGACGGGGTTCTTTTGACATCTCCACTGGGTACAGAGAGTGTGGGTGTTTAAATCAGCTTGAGGCCAGAGAGCTGGGTTCTATTCTTCACTCAGTGACTCCCCACCATGAACCCTGGGCAGGCACACCCTTATCCCCTCTCAGCCTTAACGTTCACATTGTAAAAGGAAAGATTTTAGCTATTAATAGATAAGTCCTAGGATCCTGATGCGAAGAACTGACTCATTTGAAAAGACCCTGAGGCTGGGAAAGATTGAAGGCAGGAGGAGAAGGGGACGACAGAGGATGAGATGCCTGGCTGGCATCACTGACTCAGTGGACATAAGTTTGAGTAAACTCTGGGAGGTGGTGATGGACAGGGAGGCCCGGCGTGCTGCAATCCATGGGGTCACAGAGAGTCAGACGTGACTGAGCGGCTGAACTGAGCTGGACTGAACTCAAGATCTCTTAGAACGTCTGCATAGTTCATGTATGTTAAGTTCATGCACCACCACCAGGGGGAGCTAAATCCACAATCAGCTATGTTTTGGATCCAAGTGGCTAGAATCAGTCAGATGGGTATTTTGTGTTTTGCACCCTGAGATGTATCAAGCAAAAGAGCCCCAGGGTTTGTGAGTCCTGGCTGGGGGTATTTTGTGGACCAACTTATAATGCAAAACAAAACTAAATATTTTCCTTATGAAATATAATGAGCCATAAATGAAGTTACACTGGTGGAAATTTCAGCTCTAAGAATTCCTTCCTTTCCCCCCAAACCTCATCATTTTCTCCGATAATCTCTGTTATATAAGATACACTGACACCCTGAAATGTATTGGGCTGGGAAAGAAATAATCATCTAGAGCTTATTTTTTTAAAAGGAGGTTCAGATCTGTTTGGTTTTTTTTTTTTAATACTAAGAAATCTTTTTAAGAGTTTTCCTTCATTGTTTATATTTAGAATATGTTGTAATACGAGTAGAGAAACTGGACCTTGAAGGACTGTTGAAGGTGGGATAAAACAATGAATGACCTGCCTAACATCAAAATGTCTGGAAGGTTGTCAGTATCATAAGATTCAGTATTGCTGTTTACCAGTAACGTTCATGATGTGAATATAATAGTTTTTGCCTTTAATATTTATGCAGAAAGGGTCTTAAATGATTATGCCCTATTATTCTATTCATTTATGTTTGTAATTCACTCTTTTCCTTTATTGGAATACGTTGAGACCAGCATGAAGTATGAAAGTAAAGACTATATAGTCTGCTTTCTGCTCCAAAGTTGGTATAATAGTATCATGAACAGAGATAATGCTTATATGACTTTCCCCTTCTCCAGAAAGAAAGCAGAATGCATGGGAGCAAAGCAGGACCCCACCAAGGCCAGGCCAAGGGTGGTGAGAGTGGACTGCTTGGCCTCCTGAAGTTATGGGTGGGGTGGGTAGTGGCAGCTGGTACGACCAGTTGGGTCCACACATCAGGTGGGTCCAACATCAGTCAGGCGCATGGTCAGTTCACCTTCAGACAGCTGTCACATGGTGGGGGGAGCTCTCAGTCCTGGTGCTGGACCTCCCCAGACTCCCAACTCTGGTGACTGAACTGGCCCCCCAGTAGCTAGGTGCCCATGGGAACTTTCTTTCCGGTGTCTTCTCAGAAATGGGTGAGGTAGCATCTGTCCTGTCTCCCTTTCCTCCCCATCAATTACATCTTTCCATATACTTTACCTGTGTTACCCCTAGTCACTTTCACTGCACTAAAAGTTTAACATCATTTCCATGTAGTCACAATAAGTACCACTTAATGAATACCTACTATGTGCTAAGCATTGGATGTACATAATTCGGGGCAGTCCTCACACAGAGCTGTGGGATGGATGGGTAGAGACCAGCCAGTCTTGATTATCAAGGCGGAAATAGAGACTCAGATAAGGCACACAAGTAATGAGCAGTGGAGTCCGGTGCTGCGCCCAGGCAGCCTTACTCAGTGGCCAGTGTGCTTAAATAACGTTATTCTGCTCCTTAGATGACCAAATGCAAGATCGGATGTGGAGCCAGGCTTAGAGCAATAAGTAGAATGCCCAGGAGGACTTAATTATTAAGTGTCAGGGCCAGTGCTCAAATCAACTCTGTTTGCTGGTCACCTTGTCTATCTTGGTACCTGAAGAACGTAGGAAAATGTTCTCTCTTATAAGATGGAGTTAAGTATGTGAATGTGTTTTTTACTCAGTGGAACAAGAGCTGCAGCAGGTAGGTCCCACAGTGACGGGCCGTGGCCTTGAAAGAACTTCCCTCAGGTCACATAGGAGCGCCTGTGAGCGTAAGGCGGAGAAGGCCCTCGCGCCCCAGAGATGCCACTGTCTGTACTGCTGTGTGTGTTGCGCTTAGTTGCTCGGATGTGTCCAACCCTTTGAGACCCAGTGGACTGTAGCCCACAAGGCTCCTCTGTCCATGGGGTTTCCCAGACAAGAATGCTGGAGTGGGTTGCCATTTCCTTCTCCAAAGGATCTTCCCAACCCAGGGATCAAACCTGGGTCTCCTGCATTGCAGGCAGATTCTTTACTACTGAGCTACCAGGGAAGCCCCATCCTTCCTGCTATATTACTATATACTTGTGATAGCTCAGATTCCTTTTTAATACATCTTTAGAATATTTACCTCTGAGTCATTTCTAATGACAAGGCTTCTCCAGTGGCTCAGTGGTAAAGAATCTGCCAGCAATGCAGGAGCCTCAGGAGGTCCCTGGGTTCATTCCCTGCGTGGGGAATATCCTCTGGAGAAGGAAATGGTAACCCACTCTAGTATTCTTGCCTGGAACATCCCCTGTACGGAAGAGCCTGGTGAGCTACAGTCCATAGCGTCGCAAAGAGCTGAACATGACTGAGTGACTAAGCAACAACAGCATTTTTGCTGAACCAAGTTTGCAACCTTGGAATTTGTACTGGTTGGTGCTTTAGTTGCTAAGTTGTATCCAATTCTTGTGACCCCATGGACTGTAGCCTGCCAGGCTCCTCTGTCCTTGGGATTTTCCAAGCATTTGTACCAACAGAATGGATAAAATCAGAGGATGGCTTGAGTCTATACCAGTTCCTCATTTCATTGATGGGATTCCCCAAAGGTGATCCATCCTGAATGAGTTTCACTACAAGACAGACCCCCATCATTATCTTGTGAAGGAGTCAAAGCTTGTAGTCATCCTTAAATAGCAGTTACATATCAAACACTAGGAAAGTTCAAAAGTTTTCACTACTCATCATATTAGGATAGACCAGGTTAGAGATTGTGACTTGGGGTCACAAACCACCCTAAAACTCCAGTGCCTTGAGACAATAATAGATGTTCATTTCTCTCATGATTCATACCCACTGGAGGCTGACAGGAGGCCCTGCTCCACAAAGTCCCTCAGGGATTCAGGTTATTAAAGGCATCACTGTCTTGTAACTGAACATGATTTACATAGCTATTCAAGTCAAAGAGCTCATCTTTAATTCTTCCTTTTCCTCTTCTCATTTAATTCATTAGCAAGTCACGTGAACCCTGCCTTCAAAATATATCTACAGTCTGATCATTTCTTAGCTCCTACCTTGCCACTACCTGTTACGCACCCTCCTTATAACTTCCTGGATTTTCCAGAAGGAATGCCACAGGAGATTTGCCTTCACCTGGTGAGGACAGCAGCGCACCTTCATCATTTTGCCTGAGTACTATGTCAGTTCTCCAGCTGTGAGTCATGCTTACATCGTAGAAATATTGACCCCTTTACCTTCTTACATGCTATTCCACACTGATGACATCATGCTGCTGAGCAAGGGAAGCAGATACCTTAGGTGCCTTGTTAAAAGATATGTATATGTGAAAGAGTTGGAGATGAACTCAAAAACTGAGAGGCCTGCCATCTCCATGTATTATCCAGAATCCATTGCCTTATTGTAACCTGCTACTCAAAAAGGCCTTCCCTGTGGCTCAGATGGTAAAGAATCTGCCTGCAGTGACGGAGGCCTGGGTTCTATCCCTGTATTGGGAAGATCCCCTGGAAAAGGAAATGGCAACCCATTCCAGTTGATTCTTGCATGGAGAATTCCATGGACAGAGGAGCCTGGTGGGCTATAGTCCATAGGATCACAAAGAATTGGAAATGACTGAATTGACGTGTGCTAAGAAAGCAACACAGCTCTTTGTGGATCTTTTTAGTTTTCAAGGTAACATATAACACATTTGAGTTTGCTTCTCTGATTCATTTACCAAGTACCCATAAAGCTGCCAGATTTAAGTGGGGCCCAGCAGCTGGTCCAGAATGCAGGGTAAACAGATGAATCACTAGCTCCTTACGATCCAGCAGATTGGTACTTAGAGTGTCTGTGGCCTGTATGGCTATGGTCTATCTTGATCGTTGCATCATCAGGAAAATTACAGCTCATATCTCTGAGGTTTTTAGAGTAAAGGCATGGATGCTTTTGCAGATAGCTGTTCTGCTACTGAGAAACAACTCTTGAATTCCTGTGGGGCAAAGGCTGATGTTTTGCATAGATGGTCTTGAACAAGATTTGGAGATTAATGTGGAATTTGGGGAAAGAGGTATTTGGATTGACTTTTCAGAATAATCCAAAGACTCAGGATATTTGTATCCCATATGACTGTTCACCAAAGAGCACGCAGTGCCGAGGACATCTTCAGTAATGAGATGGATGAGGGGGTCTGTTCTATGGACGTTAGTTATTTCCTATCCCCAGCTGGGTTCATAAACCAAGTGCCCAGGTGGCAAGGATGGAAGTTGTGCATGGACTCAACCACATGAGTCTCCTTTTTTCAAGATTAATCTGGCCACTGTCACAGTAGGGGCAATGCTGAGCCCCCAGGAAGGTACTCAAAGTGGGGGGGTGGGGGGTCCAGTCATTGCCAAGTGCTCGGTTGGTTACACAGGTTTCTAGGTGGTGCCAGTGGTAAAGAATTTGCCTGCCAATGCAAGAGGAACAAGGAATGCGGGTTCAATCCCTGGATCGAGAATATCCCCTGGAGAGGAAAATGACAACCCACCCCAGTATTCTTGCCTGGGAAATCCCATGGACAGAGGAGGCTGGTGGGCTATAATCCATGTGTTGCATAAGAGTTGGACATGACTCGACGACTGAACACCACCGCCAGGTCAGTTACACTGGACCCTCTCCACTGTGGAGAAAACAGTGCCGTGTCTTCCCTGGGTGAGGTTCCTACTCTGGGTCTGGTTCTGCTTTCCTGGCACACCATGCTCCTTCAGCAACATCGTGTATAAATTGACCAAATGTCTTATATTTCCATCATGGTAGCCCACATAAGATTGCCTCAGATGATTTTTTTTTTCTGAAATAAATAAATTCACTTATTAAATAAATCAGAGAAGGCAATGGCACCCCACTCCAGTACTCTTGCCTGGAAAATCCCATGGATGGAGGAGTCTGGTGGGCTGTAGTCCACGGGGTCACTAACAGTCGGACACGACTGGGTGGCTTCCCTTTCACTTTCATGCATTGGAGAAGGAAATTGCAACCCACTTCAGTGTTCTTGTCTGGAGAATCCCAGGGACGGGGGAGCCTGGTGGGCTGCCGTCTATGGGGTCACACAGAGTTGGACACGACTGAAGCGACTTAGCAGCAGCAGCAGGCTAGAAATGTTGATGGTCAAAGAAGCAATACATTCACGTAAAGAACAAGAATGATTCCACCAAACTAGAAATTAAAAGTGTTCCCAGTCTATCTGGGGCTCCTACTGCCATTGAACAAACAGGCAAAAAAAAAAGAAAAAGAAAAAACTACCCAAATGAGCATTACTATATTGACTCAGGTGATTAATCCTATTTATCAGAGAAAAATAGACTTGCTGGTTCACAAGAGAATTACAGGGAAGTATCTCTAGGACTCAGACCATCCATGCATGTGAGCTGAGTTTTTTTGTTTCTCTCTCTATATATATATATTTTTCAATTGGGCTACACCACATGGTTTTCAAGGATCTTAGTTCCTTCACCAGGGATCAAACCTGTGGCCCCTGCAGTGAAAGTACAGAGTCCTAACCACTGGACCACCAGCGATTTCCTCTGGCAAATGCCTTCTAATACTGGCACATTCAATGGCAAAACCTAATTAAGAAAACTAAAATATCTTCTACCTATAAGATCAAGAAGTGTTCACACCTGGCAGGAATTGGAGAAGGTTTGGATCACATCAGTAGGTATAGAATCTTGACCAGTTCAGGTACTCAGTTCAGTTTAGTTGCTCAGTCGTTTCTGACTCTTTGCGACCCTATGAATCGCAGCACGCCAGGCCTCCCTGTCCATCACCAACTCCCAGAGTTCACTCAAACTCACGTCCATCAAGTCAGTGATGCCATCCAGCCATCTCATCCTCTGTCGACCCCTTCTCCTGCCCTCAATCCCTCCCAGCATCAGAGTATTTTCCAATGAGTCAACTCTTCGCACAAGGTGGCCAAAGTATTGGAGTTTCAGCTTCAGCATCATTCCTTCCAAAGAAATCCCAGGGCTGATCTCCTTCAGAATGGACTGGTTGGATGTCCTTGCAGTCCAAGGGACTCTCAAGAGTCTTCTCCAACACCACAGTTCAAAAGTATCAATTCTTCAGCACTCAGCCTTCTTCACAGTCCAACTCTCACATCCATACATGACCACTGGAAGAACCATAGCCTTAACTAGACAGACCTTTGTTGCCAAAGTAATGTCTCTGCTTTTGAATATGCTATCTAGGTTGGTCATAACTTTTCTTCCAAGGAGTAAGCGTCTTTTAATTTCATGGCTGCAGTCACCTCTGCAGTGATTTTGAAGCCAAAAAAAGAAAGTCTGACACTGTTTCCACTGCTTCCCCATCTATTTCCCATGAAGTGATGGGACCAGATGCCATGACCTTTGTTTTCTGAATGTTGAGCTTTAAGCCAACTTTTTCACTCTCCTCTTTCACTTTCATCAAGAGGCTCTTTAGTTCCTCTTCACTTTCTGCCATAAGGGTGATGTCATCTGCATATCTGAGGTGATTGATATTTCTCCCGGCAATCTTGATTCCAGCTTGTGCTTCTTCCAGCCCAGCATTTCTCATGATGTACTCTGCATATAAGTTAAATAAGTTGAGGACAAAAAGAAGATGGAACAGATAGTAGAATGAGAAAATCACAAACACAGCTCCTGCTGGTGACCAGTTTCAGAATCCAGGCCTGCAATAGCTCCCTGTATTTTCTTCCTCACCCAGTGATATATGCATTTGTATGTAAACCAGTATTTCCTCTTTCCCTTTCGCCTAGTATTTTAAGTAGGGCAAATCGGTACCCGTTGACTTTATAATTCTAGGATACAAAGATGAACTGGGATTAACTGGAAGGAACAGGCCTCATCTAGAGGTCTACAGTGACTGTTGGGATTTGGCAGGAATGGGGTGGCAAGAGTGGAAGGCAAAGAACAGACACATTTTCCCCCGTCGGAGGACTAGGTGGAGTATGTTGTGCTGCCACTGTTGTTTGGATGTTTAAATGGGAGAAGAAGGGTATGTGTGGAGAAGAGCCTAGAGGTCAGACTGAGGAGCACGTGCGGGGCCAGTAGTCATGGTGCATGGGCTCAGTTGCCCCTCGGCATGTGGGATCTTAGGTCCCCAACCAGCTATCAAACCCAAGTCTCCGGCATTGGGAAACACATTCTTAAGTACTGGATGACTAGGGAACTCCTGCTATTCTTTCCACTGCTGGATTTTCACATGTGGTGACCACTAGGTGGAACCCATGAAAGGGGGAATCAGGTTGGCGACGAACTCCCCTGAGTGTCCAGTTGGCACAGAAGAGTGGAGCCAGGAAGTGTCCTGGGGCCACATGGGACCCTTCTTAAAGCACATTTTGAGTTGCTGGAGTTATCACTGTGCAACGTAAAAAACCCGAGCATCTTTCAATGCTCCTGGTCTTGCATACACACACCAAAAAACAAACCATGGCCATTGCTAAGGTCAGAGATAATAAATTTAACGGAAGCTTTAAGAAGGATTTGGGGGCATGGCAGCAAGGAGTCGAATATCTCCATGGTTAGAATGTTTAGTAGCAGGAGACCAATGAACAGCGTTGTCATAAATGGTAGTAGCAATTGGAAAAGTCCTGGTGGGAAATCTTTGGTTAATGGAAGCTGAACTGTAGCAGCTTTGAGCTTGAGGGAGGGCAAAATGGTCTTGTGAAGACACTAGGCAGGAGAGGTCTTGTCTGTCCTTAACCTCCTGGGCTCAGGTAAAGGACCAGACAGCAGAAGGACATCCCGGGGATGATATTCCAGAGAATAGCTCTCTTTGCCCTGTGCCTATAGTCTCAGGGAGCAATCTTTCAGGCCACTCTGCTACATGGTGTGATGTCAAGCATGCAAAGGACTTGGAGAGAAACTTGTGGACAGGACCCTGGGCCCAGGAGTGTGTAAATTTTAGGTGTGCTGGTTGGCAGTCTCTAAGGGCTGCTTGTTGATTTCGATGTGGTTCACTACTGAGCAGCCCGCAGTGAGCTACAGTGTCCGCTGGACAACCCCGGGGGAGGGGTGACTTATCTGTTGCTGTTTAGTCATTAAGTCCTGTGCACCTCTGTTGTGACCCTATGGACTGTAACCCTCCAGGCTTTTCCATCCATGGGATTTCCCAGGCAAGAATACTGGAGTGGGTTGCCATTTCCTACTCCAGGGGACCTTCCCGACCNTTAGTCATTAAGTCCTGTGCACCTCTGTTGTGACCCTATGGACTGTAACCCTCCAGGCTTTTCCATCCATGGGATTTCCCAGGCAAGAATACTGGAGTGGGTTGCCATTTCCTACTCCAGGGGACCTTCCCGACCCAGGGATCAAACCCACCGGGTGGCAGGCAGATTCTTGACCGCTGAGCCACCTGGGAAGCCAGAGGTGACTTAAGCCAGGCTTTAACATGAAGGCACCTGAGCAGCAGTTAGCAATGCTCCTGCAGCCCTGGGTGAAGAGGGGTCAACCACACATTGTCAGCCTCTGCTATGTAGCTAATCGGAAATTCACCCTCCCAGGCTGTCTGCATAAACTAACTATGTTATGCTGTATGGGCACTGTTTATAACTAGCTGGCATTTTGCATCTCAAATGAGATCAGGACTCAGTTTACTCCCTTAATCGAGTATTGCTCAGTCCTTTAGATACTTGGGTGCTTGCCTCTCTCCCCACAGAGGAAATTTCAGGAACTGGAGCTAAGGCTTGCACCTCTCTATGCATCGTGGTGTTTCCTCCCAGGTCTCACGGGCAGCAGGAGTTGGACAGCGATGTTGAGTGAGTGAGTGAGTGAATGACTTTCCCTTAACCTGCATGTGATGTCACCACCCTCTGGACTTCTTCCATCCACAGTTGTGCATGTCGGACGAACTGTGGGAGCAGATCGTCCGGAGCTCCTGTGACCACATCACCCCTGACATGCGAGCCTTGGCCCAGGACATGGGCTGGAGACGGATGTACTTCACCAACAAGCTGCAGCTCCAGCGGCACCTCCGCAAGAGGAAGCAGCGGCAGGGAAGCCAGCAAAGCGGTCAGCTCTAGACGCACACGTTCCCGCCGCTGGGGAGTAGGAGGCACGGTGTGTTTTCCTTGTGTCAGACCTCTTCCACTGCCTTCCCTTAAGCGCTAAGGCCTTGCTGATTCAAGCAGTCATAGAGTTTGCACACACACGCAGCACCACGCCTGCCTCTGCCAGGCCTTTTGCCTGAACCACAGTCTTGGCTACANTTTTCCTTGTGTCAGACCTCTTCCATTGCCTTCCCTTAAGCGCTAAGGCCTTGCTGATTCAAGCAGTCATAGAGTATTTGCACACACACGCAGCACCACGCCTGCCTCTGCCAGGCCTTTTGCCTGAACCACAGTCTTGGCTACAGGTCAGGGAGGGTCAGGTCATGACCCTGGCACCACTGGGGGGAGGGGGGCTGCAGGACAGGAGGCCCCCATGTCCTGCCACCACATTGGAAAAGGCTTCTGCTGTATGGAAACAATAAATGATTATTGGCAGGGTTTTATTCCAGATGTATTTTATCTAAGCGTTGGAAGGGGGGAAGTGGGCTTTTGGAGTTTTTCCTGGTGTTGTGTCATCTGAGTCCACCCATGAGTAGGTGGCTGAGTGTGCCCACAGGGAGCCGTGAGGGGACAGGGGTCACAGAGCCGGGGGGAGTGCTCCCGTGAGGGCAGCTGCCTCCCCAACTCTGCTCCTCGAAGTTGGTATTCACAACCCCCACCCTGTGGACCAGGGATGCCAGGCGTGTGTCCCCCACGTGGACAGCCTCTGACCTGGCCCCCTGGGATGTGGCTGGAGAGAAGCCACATTCTGCTCATAGACTGGGTGCAGAGTTTAACTTCCCAGGACTTTATGTTGTCAAATAAACCTGTAGACATTTTTTAGAGAGATGCTGCTCCCCACAAGGAATCTGGAATATCATCACTTTNCTGGGATGTGGCTGGAGAGAAGCCACATTCTGCTCATAGACTGGGTGCAGAGTTTAACTTCCCAGGACTTTATGTTGTCAAATAAACCTGTAGACATTTTTTAGAGAGATGCTGCTCCCCACAAGGAATCTGGAATATCATCACTTTCATAACAGGGATTTTTTTTTTTTTTTTTTTTGCGGGGAGCGTATTTGATCTTTATTTTTATTAAAATATTTTATACAGATTTTTAAAGGTTACTTTCCACTTATAGTTATTGCCAAATATTGGCTGTATTCCTCATGTTGTACAATGCATCCTTGAGCTTATCTTTTCCCAGCAGTTAGTACTGCCCAGTCTCCCACAGCTATGTTGCCCCTCCCCTTCCTGCCTCCCACTGGTGACCACTAGTTTCTTCTCTAGACCTGTGAGTCTGCTTCTTCTTTTGGTAATATTCACCAGTTTGTAGTGTTTTTTAGATTCCATGTGTGAGTATAACAGGGAGTTTTAGGAACACAGGCTGGGACTTCCCTGGCAGTCCAGTGGTTAAGAATCCATCCCACAGGGGACATGAGTTTGATTCCTGGTCGGGGAACTAAGCTCCCACATGCCAGGGAGCTAGCCACAAAGAAAGATCCCTTAGGACACAACAGAGACCCGAAGAAATAAGTATTTAAAGAAAACACACACACACACACACACACAACCACAGGCTGTGGTAATGGAGGTTGAAAATCCAAGCACAGTTTGTATTCTGTTAAGTTGGCAGAGGGCCAAAAGCAATATAGTTTGCAGGGAGGAAAATTCTACTTCCCTGAGTTGGGTTATTTTAACAATTGTTTTCTTCCTGAGAGCTCATGCCAAGTCAGTACCCATACAGCAAATAGTCTCATGACTCCTTTCGGGGTACAAAATAAAGTAGCTCTCAGCCTCCCATCACTTTATCAACCTTATCAGTGCTTCTTGCCTGCAATCTCCACGGTGCTAACTAGAAAAAATACAGCCCCCTCCCCAGGCCAGAGGACCTTCCTGTGATGCCCTAGGACATCCTAAATGGGAGCCAGAGGTGGGCTCTGGCTCTTCTCGACACCTCACTCCTCAGGAACAGCTCCATAGCCATGGCTTAGTGACAGATTCTTGTTTCCTGTTTTACTAAACCTGGATTCCTACCAGATCAGATTTTAACCCTCATCCACGCGCCCTTAATACTCAGTCTTGGGTTTCCAGGGATGTCTGTGAAATCAAACGCAGTCTGCTTCCTGGCAGATGAAGCGTCTGTCAAAGTGGCTTCTGGATTTAGTCCAAGCACAGAGCAAAGATTTCATTGGCGAGAGACCCAGGCCTCCGGTCCTGCCCAGGAACGAGGCAGGGTGGCTGGCAGGCAGGCAGAGGGCTCGTGCCTCTGTGTGGCTCCTGCTGCTTTGCTTCACTTGGAAGTTCCAGACTTCACTCCCGGCCAGGTTTTCAGTGACAGGTTAATACCACGTGTGTACAGCAACTGTTTGCATGTACCCTGTGGCAAGTCAACATAACTGTGTAAATATCAAATTACAGCCCATTTGTGACCCTGATGCAAAGTGTCAACAGCTTAAAAATTTCATGTGTAATGTTTTATCGACTGAGTTCTGAAAGCTTATGGGCATGCATAATAAGCTAGATTCAACCTGCATTAATAAGAACATAAATATGGCTGTTTAAAAACTTGCTATCTATATCAAAGGTTATAAGATAAAAATAGATGCTAAAAATGAAATAATTAAAAATGAATTATTTGTATGTTGGCTATTATTAATAGTTAAACAACAGGTTATTAGCTGATTTTAATAATTATTCACCCTCATATTACCTAATTGAAATTATCTTTACCAAAATAGGGACCGTATCATCAACCTAAAATCCTGTAAGACACCAGCAACCTCAGTGGTCAATCATTCTGCCTCTCTCTCTCGCCTCCATTGGGAGGCGATGGTGGTTTTGCCTCTCCGCCTCTGCTGACAGTTTTTATGTGGACGGATAAATCTGCTTCGTTCATGACACATCGTTTCAGAGTGAAATGTCACAGCAGTTTATACTTTTGTCTTTTTTCGTCTTTTCACTCAAAAGTGCTTCTGCCTGGCTATCACTTACCATTGTAACTGTAAAAGTAAAATGCTGATATTCTCCAATGACTCATATGTTTAGTGTTATAAAAATAATTTATTAACAGTCGCATATGTGAATATTTAATTTATAAGCTAAAGAAATATGTATATTTTACTCCATGTCAACTTCTGGTACTGTTTTTTATTCTTGAAGAGGTTAGTATATTACATGCATTAAAGTTTGATTATATGGAATCTGCAATTAAAAAAAAAATTTACTTATTTTTGGCTTTGCTGGATCTTTGTTACTGCACGGGCTTTTCTCCAGGTGAGCGGGTGCTGCTGTCTAGTTGCAGTGCACAGGCTTCTCATTGTGGAGCTTCTGTTTGGGGCTTCTGCTGTTGGGGAGCGCAGGCTCTAGGCGCGCAGGCTCANTTTTTTTTTTCTGTTTCTAATTTTTTATAATACATATACATTAAAGTATAACTTGATGAATTTTTACAAACCAAAAACACCCATGCAACCAGCAACCAAATCAAGAAAGGAATGTTCCCAGTACCCAGAGGCCCCCTCCTGCTCTCCCCTGCTCTGTTTGAATGTGAACGTGAAGCAGGTCCCAGTGACCCGTGGAATTGCCAAAAACTCAGTCACCAGTGCCCAGAAGGTTCTCCTTGGTCCCAGGAGAACAAGGTATGTGGGGCAGGCAGGCCACACAGCCAGCCTGTCAGGCCATCTTCTAGGGCTCAGACAGAAGACCTCCCAGAGCCTGGGTGTGGCCGAGAGCAGAAGAGGACTTGCTTGTCACATGCGGGGTGCCATCTCCTCAGGGCCCACCCCAGCACAGCCATCTGTCATGTGCTTTTATAAAAGGCACATCTCACCTCCAAATCCATTTGGGATAGGAGAACTCCATAGGTGAGAGCTAAAGAATGTCCTCATACCTGTAGAACTGGCTATCAACCAACCTTCCTCTCTGGCCAGGAATAAATTATAATAGTCACTTGTCAGCCACTGCCTCAGCCAGGTGATCAAGGTCAACATCAGCAGTACTAAGTCACGTCGATGGGAAGTGATGAAAATGGCACTTGACCTCTGTGGCCTTCCTACCCCAAACCTATAACCCCAGTCTAATTATGAAAAAACAATTGACAAACTCCAGTTGAAGGACACTTGACAAAAATACCTGACCAATACTCCTTAAGACTGTTGAGGTCGTCAAAAAACAGGGAAGTCGGAGAAACTGTCACAGCCAACAAGAGCCTAAGGAGAGTCGATGGTTAAATGTAATGTGATGTCTTAGATGGAATCCTGGACCGGAAGAAGGACATTAGGGAAAAACTAATGAATAAAGGTCAGACCTAAAGAATAAAGTCTGACCTAAAAGTCGGGTTAATAAAATGAATAGATACTGGCTCATTAATTCTGACAAATGTACTAAACTAATAAGATGCTAACTTTCGGGGGTATGGGGTTGCTCTGTATTATCTTTTTGGTCAAACTATAAATCTAAAACTGTTTTAAAATTGAAAGTTATTTTAAAAGTTAAGGGGACTTCCCTAGTGGTCCACTGGGTAAGACTCTGAGTTCCCAATGCAGGGGGCCCAGGTTGACTCCCTGGTGGGAGAACTGTATCCCACATGCCGCAATTAAGACCCATCACAGCNTGTGTGTGTGTATATATATATGTGTGTGTGTATTTATGTGTGTGTGTGTATATATATATATATATATATATAAATTAAAAACAAACATATATATATGAGAAGTGGCTTCCCAGGTGGCGCTAGGGGTAAAGAACCCGCCTGCTAATGCAGGAGAACTAAAAGACATGGGTTTGATCCCTGGGTCAGGAAGATCCCCTGGAGGAGGAAATGCCTGGAGNAAATTAAAAACAAACATATATATATGAGAAGTGGCTTCCCAGGTGGCGCTAGGGGTAAAGAACCCGCCTGCTAATGCAGGAGAACTAAAAGACATGGGTTTGATCCCTGGGTCAGGAAGATCCCCTGGAGGAGGAAATGCCTGGAGAATCCCATGGACAGACTACAGTCCATAGGGTTGCAAAGAGTTGGACACGACTGAAGCAACTTAGTATGCATATATAAAAGAAAACCTGTTTTCAAAAACAAAAGAGTCAAAGGCAGGCACTTCTGAATCATGCAAGCGTTGGTGGTATTTCTGTTGCCTGACCTCTGACCTCCTGCCCAGGCCCTGGAACGTGGGGGAGGGGCCTCAGCCCAAGGAGCCTGCTCAGGCCTGGCCGCCCCTCCTCCCTGCGCCTGTCCTTCTCCGCCCACATCCTGTCCCCCTGGGGGTGGAAGGCAGGCCAAGGAGATCAGAGTCCCAGCCCAAAGGGTGTGAGAGAATCCAGTCTAGAGAAAGCTCCTCAGAGATACCCAATTCTCTGCTTCCGTATTCCAACCATATTTCCCTCCATTCCAAGAACAGTCCACATTCACACGGACCCCCCTCTCAGGTCTCACCCACAGGACGGCCCCGTGACTCAGGAGCTGGTCATGTCACCAAGCTCGGGCTCGTCTCCGATGCCAGAGGCCAATTCCCACAAAATAGCTTAACCCCAGTCAACACTGCTGATCTACAGCTGAGCCTGGGGGAGCTCGGAAAACGCCCGCACATCTTCATTCACGTTCCTAAGTCAGCTCAGCTGCAAAAAAAAAAAAAAAAAATCATTAAAGGCTGAAACGCGGTGTTTGTTTTCCAGTACCGGTTCCTAGGCAGGTGGGCGCTGGCCGCCCAGCACCTCAGAACCTGTCGTAGCTCAGAGCGCCTCCCGGGCTCTGTCCTTAGAGATGTTCTGAAACTGCCTTTACTAACACACCGGCCTTCCTACCGAAGGCTTCCTGGAGTGCCCCATGGTCCGTTGAAGGCAGCCCAGCAAGCACGGCTACGAGCAGTTCAGGTGCAAGGAGTCCCCCCAGCACCGGCTCCTCCCGGGGTCCCCTTCGGGCCCCCCGGGAAGACCTCCGGGCCAGGCCTGCCTGACTGGGGGCAGGTGGTGGCCTGTTGGGAAAGCCTGGGCTTGGTGGGACGGCCTTTCTTTCCCAGCGGCTTGGGCATCACCACCCCCAGAGCCCCAGCCCTGGCCTGGCTTTGGTGAGAAAGAGTAGGGAGCGGAGCCCTGCGCTCTCTGCACCGTGTTCCACCCTTACCCCAGCAGCCCCGTGTGCCGTCAGCTCACCTTCCTGCCCCCACACCCCAGCCTCTGCCGCAGGATGCTCCCACCGACTGCTTCCTCGGGCTCGCGCACAGGCCCCGGGCTCAGCTTCTGAGTCCCCGCTGAGTACTTTGGTCAGAACCCCTGCCCCTCCTGCCCCTTGTTCTTCGGCTTCTCTGCCCCTTGGTTTACCGTCTCCGCTCTCTCCTCCTTGGAGCCTCTGTGACGAGGATGAGGCACAGGAGCCCGGCCGGGGCCCAGGTTCCTCCGGCCCCTGCGGCCCATCCTCTCCTGCCCCCGTGAGCCGCTCTGAGTTCTCGTTTCTCTCTCGGTCTCCTTCAGTCTTCTGCTGGACCACAGCGCTCTCAGCCGAAAGGCAGCCCGGGTCTGAAATAGAGTTCAGTTCTGTTGTCGCGGAGCTCACAGTTTGAAGCCCCATACAGATGCCCTTGGCCAAGCGTCCCTCCCTCAGCGGCAGGGGGCGGGGTGGCTGGAGACCTGGAGTGGAGCGTGGGAGCCGAGGTGGCTTGCACAGAGCGTCAGTGATGGCTTCTAAGTAAAAACCAAGAGGGGATGATCTGGACCCCAAGAGCCACNAAGAGACAGGGGCGGGGTGGCTGGAGACCTGGAGTGGAGCGTGGGAGCCGAGGTGGCTTGCACAGAGCGTCAGTGATGGCTTCTAAGTAAAAACCAAGAGGGGATGATCTGGACCCCAAGAGCCACAGCGAATCCGCCCAGGCCGGCAGCCCACCCCGCCCCAGCCCCGGCAGAGACCCTCTCGGCTTGGGCGGCTGCCTGTAGGTGGCTGAGGAGCACCAGCATTGTCTAGGGGGCCCAGGGTGTCCCCTGCTCTCACTCACTCAATACCCATGCTGCCGAGTGCTCTGCCTTGACTCACGGACAGAGGTGGCGTGGGACTGGAGGCCGTCCTGGGCCCCGGAGAGTCCCAGGTGGGCCAGGGCAGCTGGTCGTCCTACCAGAAGGGCCCAGCGTGCACACGGGGAAGGAGCCTGGCCTTGGGCTGCTCAGGCGACTTAAACATTTGACTCACACACAGCACATACACCACATACGCGGTGCTCACTTTGGCAGTGCACAGCCTGAGGAGACAGAGATGATGAGCGTGGCCCCTGTGCAAGGATGACATGGAGATTTGTGAAGCGTTCTATATTTAAAAGAAAAAGGCATAGATTACTCTCAAAAACAGAGGTTCTTACATACTTGTGTCTGAAAAAGCACAATAAATTCTTCACACAGATAGATTGCGAGATTCTCCCCCTTTTTGTTGAACCAGACTCTTAGGAAAATGGCACTTAAGGGTACCGACAGCTAAGGCTGTGTTTAGCAGAAATGACAGTCCCTGTGTTTCCTGCTTCCCTTAAGAGTCAAGTGTCAAAACCTTTGTTGTTGTTGCTTAGTTGCTAAGTCGTGTCCAACTCTTTGCAACCCCGTGGTCGCATACAGCATGCCAGGCTTCTCTGTCCACTGTCTCCTGGAGTTTGCTCAAACTCACACCATTGAGTTGGTGATGCTCTCTAACCATCTTATCCTCTGCCACCCCTTCTTTTGCCTTCAGTATTTCCCAGCATCAAGGTCTTTTCCAATGAGTCTGCTGTTGGCACCAAAATATTGGAGCTTCAGCATCGGTCATTCCAATGAATATTTTGGGTTGATTTCCTTTAATATTGACTGGTTTAGTCTCCTTGCAGTCTAAGAGTCTTCTCCAGCACCACAGTTCAAAAGCCTCAGTTCTCCAGTGCTCAGCCTTCTTTGTGGTCCAACTCACATATCCATACATGTCTACTGGAAAAACCATAGCTTTGATTATACAGACTTTCTGTCTGCAAAGTGATGTCTCTGCTTTTGAATATGCTAAGTTTGTCATAACTTTCCTTCCAAGGAACAAGCATCTTTGAATTTCATGGTTGCGGTCACCGTCTGCAGTTATTTTGGAGCCCAAGAAAATAAAATCTGTTACTGCTTCCACTTTCCCCTATTACTTGCCATGAAGTGATGGGATCGGATACTATGATCTTAGCTTTTTAACTGTTGAGCTTCAACAAGGCTGGGATCCATGAAGGGAGTTAAAATCTTAGGTGCCTATTAACAAACAAGTGGGCCAGCCGCGAGCCCAAGAATGCCATTTGTAAAGCTGTCTGTGTGAGAACAGGTGGCACTCTCTTCTCAGCATTTTCCAGTTCTCATGTTAGAGTGAGCCTGCTGTAGAAAGTCAAGCATAGTACGCACCTTTGCCTCTATTTCTCACAGCAAATAACCCCCAAAGCTTGTGACAGGTGTTCCAAGAAATAAAGCATTTGTCTGTAGCTGTTGTGTGTCTGAGTTTAGGAAATGACTCTGCTCACAAGATGGCCAAGGTTTGAGAATGTTTTTGCTCATCACCTTGAAAACAAACAAGAGCCCTTGGGCGCTGATAGGAATGTAGCTGCCTCTGGAGACAGGATGGTTATGGTTGGTCCACTGGAGGAAGAGACGAGTCTGTCTGCAAAATGTTTTAATTTGTCTTCTTCTCTGTCCTCATTCCAGATGGCTCAGACAGATATGATAATGAATGAGATTATTGGCTTCCTGGACTATACTTTGTACAGATGGGATCATCTTTGCATGGAAGCTCATAGGTCGAGAAAACTGGCCAGGGAGCTCCTCACAGAGCTGCGAGAGCAAGCCTCGCCCAGGCAGGTTAACCAATGACTCCGCATGATGAAACGACGGGGCCACTTCTTAACAGCCACAAGTTTGTAGAAGTTCCCTCTTCGCATTGTGAAAAGGAGCCATAAACATCTGGCAAGATTTGGTAGTGCATGTTTTACAAAAAGTGTCAGGTGAGATTTGATTGTGGCTTCAGCAGCCCCTGTGCCTGGCTCAGCCCAAATGTCAATTAGAGAACCACTAAAGAGAAGCCTGGACGGGTTCTATTTCCTTTTTTCCACATATCAAACCAAGACACACGACTATTATTTGGATGTTTCAAACCCTTTGAAACAAGAAGTTGGTCATGTACCATTAATCATTTTAGAAAATATTGTAGCCTTTTTCCACTTTTTTAAGAAGTCCGGTAATTGTTACCAGTATCTCATCTTATCCACCAGGATGCTCTCTTGCTTTCCTAAGACGTCCTTCATCCAGGATAGCATGGATCCCTCGAGTTTCCCTCCCATGGCCCCTGAGCAGAGCCCACCACGCCCAGCGGCAAGTAGTGGTGACGGGAGCAACACGTCTTAGCAGTGAAATGAAGCCAGCTCTGGACCTTTTGCTTTACATTCACTAAGCACCCGCTCTTACTGAAAGAGCTCATGTTACCTCAAAGGTGGCTGACAGGGTAGGGTTCAAGATCTGGAAACATTGGAAGAGATTATATGTCAGCTGTCTTGTTAACTAAAATGGAAGTTGGAAATTTCTAATAAAGAATTGGAACCTCAGCAATATTTATTTCACATCAGTTAAAGACATTTCTCCCTTTTAGGTTTATGCTTTTGCTTTTTTGTGTATTATCTGTTGAGTGAGTCAAGACTTTTATGTCCATTTAGATTTCTGTATTAGTCATCTCTGAATCTGCCTGATTCTTGGCTTCTGTTTGAGGATGAGTAAAGTTTTGTTGTATTAGACATTAAGCTTTTAGAGGAATTACTAGTTTTGGTATACGGATCCACCTGAAGGTCTGGAAAATTCCAAGACCTTTTGACCTGAGCCTTCCATTTGAGAAATGCTGCAGTATGAAAGGTACACTGTTACAACACTCGCATCACAAGTGCCTTCCTCATGTGCTCCCCTGGAGCTGAGGATGCCTCTCCTCTGTCGATTCTTGCCGGGGAAGCTGTGACCAACCTCAGTGGACATGAAGAAAAGGCTCAGGTCAGTGGTAGTGAGTCCCCCCTAACCCGAGTGGCCACTGGGAACCAGACCTGGGGAGGGTGTGCTTCCACGTGGACATCCACTCACAGTGAATTTCACAGCAAGTAATAAAAACAGGACAGTTAGCTATCTCAGACTGTTTAATCTGCATTTCTGGAAATTTCCTTCCTGACCTTACCTCAGTCTGTCTGTAGTATTTCCTAATTCCTTTACAAAGCCTCTAAGTTCTCCTAAGCTTTGGACTTAGATCAAAGAGGACAGAGCCCAAAACTATAGGGAAAAAAATGTATTAAATGGCCACGCTTAATACAGAGGTGATGTTATTCATCAGGACCTCATGATGTTTGCAGAATTTGCTAGCTTTTTAAAATCTGTAATTTGCTTTTATAGTTTGTCAGTCTAAATGAAAGTCACATGGCACCTAATTTTGTATTCAGTATTACAGTTTTTCTCAGAAAAAAAAATTCTCTCTACTCCCCCAATTATGGAAGCTTCAGGTTTCTCAAAACCTAGATAGGTCTGCCCCTAGAAAAGACCAATTATAATTTATCTCTAGGCCTAGGAAGCTTGCCACTGGATAGCTAAAAACTGCTGAGGAGAGTGGGTGTAGGGCAGGCAAGTCAGCAGCAGCTGCTAAAACAAAATGAGATGCATCATAGTATAGACACTTTTTCCCCTTTAAGCCATTCTTAAATATTACCACCGAGTGTAAGCTGAATTGATGTACACACTGTGGCCCCCCTCGGTTTCTGAAGCGAGAACACACCTGACAGCGCACGTGCCCCGCTCCTGCTCACTCTGGTGTTTCGGGCTCACAGCCCTCTCGCTCCAGCGCCCCCAGCTCCCTGGGCGTTGGGAAGGAGGGACCCCACCTGCGGCTCCGCTCATCCTCCGAGCACATTCCCATGGCTCTCTCAGCGTCTGGCCGCCCCCAGTTTTACCTCAAACAGCTTGCATTGGGCTCTCTGGACAATCACTCTGCTTCCTGACGTGGGGTACCGGGGGGCTCCTGTCATGTCCAGGAGGCACCTGAGGCCGCAGAGGGCATGTGGGGACGAGCCCCCACCTGGGCGGTCCTGGGTGCCAGGTCCACCTTCTATACCCGGCCCTGTTCTCACTGCTGGGAGAAGGGTACCAGACAGGATGAGAGGGGACAGCAGAAAGCCACATCTTCCGTCAAAGCAGAGGAGTGAAGAACAGGGATTGGAAGAGGATCCGGACCTGGGCAGTGGGCAGAAATTCAAGGCAAATTGATACTGAGCCTGTCCTGTTACCCAGAGGGGCCTATTGTTTGCACAGTAAGAACAAACCTGAGGAATGTTCTACCTTATTCAACAAGGAATCCAAACTGTGCTTTCAGGGAGGAAGATAATGAACTTGACTGTGCTTCTTGCCTTTCTCTTCCTCTACCAGCCCATCACCACCCCACCCACAGCCAGTGGTGCTGGTGATGATTTCCTTCCTCTGCCTGACACTAGGTTTGACATGGATTTTGTGTATTTTGTCAAACAATCCTGTTATTAATCATCACCAAACCATCTCATTCCTAAAGAACCAAATCTAAGGCAAAATAAATATGTGTGTCTTAAAGCCTTCTTCTAAGATCCAGGCCCACAGTTTGTTTATAGCATGGGTCCAAATCATATCCCTCCTACACAGACTGATAATAACAAAGGAAGGTCGTAATGTAGGACTTCCTCTTCCCCCAGTCCTTGATATAATTGTGCTAGTGAACCGTACTTGGTGTTTGGGGTAGGAAACTGACATGCTCGGATACTGAGTTTCACACTTCTTAGATCTTCTATAGAAGTAGAAAGTCTCTTAAATCAGTGTTGAAAATCTCAGCCTCTGGTTTTTCTCACAATGGGATGAATCCATGTGCATCAAGTTAGGATTCTTGTTGCAAGCAACAGAAGCAAACACAGTACTAAATGAGTACTAAAGCCCACAGAGGACTTCCCTGGTGGTCTAGTGGTTGAGAGTCCACCTGCCGGTGCCGGGGACACGAGTTCGATCCCTGGTCTGGGAGGATTCCACGTGCTTCAGGGCAACGGAGCCCACAAGCTACAACTACTGCGCTCACGGCCCACAGCTACCGAAGCCCGANTGGTCTAGTGGTTGAGAGTCCACCTGCCGGTGCCGGGGACACGAGTTCGATCCCTGGTCTGGGAGGATTACACGTGCTTCAGGGCAACGGAGCCCACAAGCTACAACTACTGCGCTCACGGCCCACAGCTACCGAAGCCCGAAGGCCCTAGAGCCTGTGCTTGGCAACAGGAGGAGCCGCCGCAGCGAGAAGCCCGTGCAGCGAAACCAGCAAGTGGACCCTGCTCTCCACAACTAGGGAAACACACACACAGCAGCCACGACCCAGCCAAAAACGAAAGCAAGCCCACAGAACTGTCGAGCAGAGAGGGCTGTAGGCAGCCAGCAGCAGCGCCCAAAGTCCAGGTTCAGAGTGGCCAGGTGAGGGAATTCCTGCTGTGGCCACTGAATTCTGCAACTCCGGACCCTTGTATTAACAGCTTGTCCTGCAAGCTCTGCTGCCTTCAGTAGGGAGACAGGCCCCTGCACTGTGCTTTTTGAAAGGCTGGCCGGAGTCCCAGCTGCTGCACCTGCCTCGAGAAGCCCAGGGCCCCCACATGCTCTTAGGCTGTAAGAGGAGCTGGGGAGGGTGTCCAGCTGGTTTCACTTCTGTGACGTTATTGGATGCCACCGACCACATCCCCCTTAGATAGGAGGGGGTCAGAACCTGGGCAGCTAAAGAGAAGGACAAATGTCCATACACACTGTCTACTCTTCTGGGAGCATCGCGGAAGGATGAGTGCCATGAAACAGCCTAACACTAGCAGAAGATGGAGGAGGGCCCTCAGCAGAAAGCTGGTTTGCAGGCATCTGAGGCGGGGGTCATCAGTGTGGCACCATTAACCCTGGGGACCCAGCAAGTCTGAAGTGGGGGCTTCACCCCACCCTCTCTGAACTAGGTGCCAGCCCAGAGACGACAATTGAAACTTGGTCCACACATTGCCAAATTGAGAACCACTGCTCTAACTGGTGGTTCTTTCCTTCCGGAAAGACATCCTGGATAGAAACATAATAACTGCCTTAGAGATATAAATTAGACTTAATAGAATCCTAATAGAACTAGGTGTCCTGCCTCCAAAGTTCTTATGGAAAAATAAACATTTTTAAGAAAAGCCAAGAAATGGGACGTCCCTGGCGGTCCAGTGGTTAAGACTTCACCTTCCAATGCAGGGGGTGTTGGTTCAATCCCTGGCTGGGGAGCTAGGATCCCACATGCCTCTTGGCCAAAAAGCCAAAACAAAAAGTACAGTCACAATCCTGAAAGTGAAGTGTTCTATGCGTATAATGACAAGCACGCATGTTGGCACATGTTCTTAAGGCTCGAGTTACTGCAACAGGTTGGTGGGACCTGAGAGAGGACGCCGTGGGCACTGTCCCATCAGGGTGACAAGTGCCCTTCCTGGGGCTCCAGCCAACTGTTCTCAGGCCTCCTACACCAGTCTGGGCGGCATCTGACCCACTGAGTCTCTCTCCTCCCTGACAGCTTCCCTCGGCTGGTGGAACATTCCAGGGCCTTCCTCTGTCTGAGGGGGCTGGGCCCTGCCCATCCCCTGACCTCTACTCTGCAGGCACCCTGGACTCCATCCTTAGGTCTCCATCCCAGAGCCCCTCACTCTGCTGGCCTTCCACAAGCCACCTCTGTGCAGAGGGGCTACACCCTCCCCGGACCACAGACCTGAACACCCACGGCCCACCAGCTATTTCCAGTGGGCGGTCAGAAACAATGTCAAACTAACACGGGCTGATTCCACCAGCCCACCCTGCACCAAAACCACAGTCTCCTCAAGTTGGTGGCTCCAACTTTCCAGGGACTCAGGCCCAATTCTGTAAGCATTCTGCCCTCCCCTCCTCTCACCCCCATGTCTGCGTCACAAGGACATCCCTGTATCTGACTGCTCCTTGCTCCTTATCCTCTGAGACACCAACATCCCCTATTCTCCCTGCTCCCACCCTCACCCACCCGCAGAGTTTCAGTGATCCTTTCCAACTGCCTTCACGTCACACTCCTGTTCAGAGCATGGTAAAACCCAACATTCTTAAAACAGCATTCAAGGCCCTACACAGGATGGACCCCAGGTAAACTACTTGTATACTTGACTGTCTCCAATACAAGTGCCTGGAATAGTGGCAGGTATACCATGGGTACCTGACAAATATTTGTTGAACTAGTCTAAGGATTTATGATCTGCTGGATCAAAGAAAAAGCAAGAGAATTCTAAAAACACATCTACTTCTGCTTCATTGACTGTGTGCTCACAACAAAGTGTGGAAAATTCTTAGAGAGATGGGAGTACTAGACCACCTTACCTGCCTCCTGAGAAACCTGTGTGCAGGACAAAAAGCAAGAGCTAGAACCGGACATGAAACAACGGACTGCTTCAAAACTGGGAAAGGAGGACATCAAGGCTGTATACTGTCACCCTGCTTATTTAACTTCAATGCAGAGTACATCATGTGAAATGCTGGGCTGGATGACTCACAAGTTAGAATCAAGACTGCCGGGAGAAATAGCAACAACCTCAGATATGCAGATGAGACCATCCAAATGGCAGAAAGCAAAGAGGAACTAAAGAGCCTCTTGATGAGAGTGAAAGAAGAGAGTGAAAAAGCTGGCTTAAAACTCAGCATTCAAAAAACTAAAATCATGGCATCCTGTCCCATCACTTTATGGCAAACAGAAGGGGAAGCAATGGAAACAGTGGCAGATTTTACCTCTTTGGGCTCTAAAATCACTGCAGATAGTGGCTGCAGCCATGAACTTAAAAGATGCTTCTTGGAAGGAAAGTTATTCCGCTCATATGAGGCACCTAGAACAGTCAAATTTGGAGAGAAAGAAAATAGAACAGTGGGTGCTGTAGGCAGTGGGGGCAGAATGGAAGGTTATTGTTTCATGGGTGAGTCTCACTTTGGGATGATAGAAAAGTTCTGGAGGTGGATGGATGGTGATGGGCCCACAATGACATGAATGTCCCTAATACCACTGAAATGTAGATTTGAAAATGGTTAAGATAACAAATTTCACATGTTACTGCAGTAAAACATTAAATTAAAAAAATTTTTAATTATATATCCTTTTATCTAGTAACAAAAAGCCAGTTCTTCAGAGCTGCCTCCCCCCACTTCAGGTTGCGTGGACCTACCATGAGCAAGTCCAGAAATTATCCCACAGATGCACTGCTGCCTGTGTATATGCGGAATGCCCAGGGCACTGGAGACAACTCCCAGCTTCCTCGGTAGAGGGCTGGTTAAATAAAACCAACCATCAAAGCGTAGCATATGACTTTACAGTTGATGCCAGGCCCTGTTATCAGGGCTTTACGTAAATTAATTCATGTAATTCTCACGACCACCTAACAATATTGTCCATGGCTAATAGATAAGGAAACCAAAGTCCAAAAGATTATACAGGTGACATCGAGCAGGGCTGGGATCTGAATAAACAGACCTAAGGAGATGACTCAGCCATGTGATATTCAGATGCCGCAGCCGTGGGAAGATCCGGGGACACACTGCTCCACACATGCGTAAGCCGGGGGTCTGCACGTGCGCTGCGGGAGTGCCTGCTCCCACTCTGCTCACAGTGATGGCTTTGGAGGAGGAGCTGGTCAAAAGGTGGAACAGCGCTTACTCTTTGTTTACATACTGTTTATATTTGTGTGCACATCTGATGTATGCAAAAAGAATTTACAATCATCAACATGTAAAGGAATGTTCGTTCTAAGACAGGCTCACTGTTAAATGATGCTGCAACGGGAAGGAGGCCTCCATGCCCACTTGTAACTCAGAGAAGAGATTCCTGCTCTGGCGCCCCTGCTCACCCACCAGCTCAGTGTCATCTTCACAGCTTATTTACAAATAAAGAGTTTTCTAGAAAGAGGTACCCTGACCTAGAGGGAAGATGGCCTGAGGACCAGGGCCTTGGTCTCCCAAGTTGGGGCAGGTTGTGGGCTGTGACATCAACTTTCTTGATGTCAATCTGTCCATCTGCCCAGCTTCTGTGATCACTAATAACCTCTCCTGCTCTACAAAATGTCTCCTCAGCCCCCAGCTGCGATAAAGCCACAATTTCTGCAGTTTTCTCTTCCTTGACATAATCACTTAATTTATTAAAGCAGCTAAAAATCATAAAACTACAATTCCTTTCCTTTATGTCTTTGCTTTATAACTCAACATAAATACACCCCTGTACCTGTACCATCCCATGGGCGAACACTAAAACTGGCTCCTATCTAAATTGCTGATTTATCCCCATAATTCACATGTTCTTGAGCCTCCCTCCTTAGGCGGAAGTGATGTTTAAGTCCCAGGAGATGTAAATCTTGCAGTGAGAACATGAAAACCTGAGGTATCACTCCTGCCTTTCCAATCTAACCAAGAGTGTCCTCACCGGTCTTAAGAAACGCGTTTCCTCTTCCAAGGTTTGTCCTGCCAGACCTCATGTGACAAGGGCAGCCTATTACCTTGGAAAACAACTTTCTGAACTTGAGACTCTAAGCAGTGTGGTCAGGCAGGCGGTTTCAGCACCTCCCACTCCACCCCACAGGCAAGAACACCTTCTGTGCTGGGCCTGCAGTGGTGGCTACTGCTGCTAAGTTGCTTCAGTCGTGTCCGACTCTGTGCGACCCCATAGACAGCAGCCCACCAGGCTCCCCCGTCCCTGGGATTCTCCAGGCAACAACACTGGAGTGGGTTGCCATTTCCTTCTCCAATGCATGAAACTGAAAAGTGAAAGTGAAGTCACTCAGCCGCGTCCGACTCAGCAACTCCATGGACTGCAGCCTACCAGCCTCCTCTGTCGCCAAAGGCTTGGGCTGGAGGAAGTTAGAGGCAGGAGTACAAAGAAGGCTTAAGCAAAGAGAAACCACGGTATGGACCCAATCCCTTCTGCTTCCCAGACAAAGCCACAGAGGAGCTGTTGGAAAGTGGTGCGAGGCTCCCCTGCGGGGCGGAGCCTTGCCCTCCAAGGTGGCATCCCATGAGGGAGCCCCGGCCACCCCATCAGATGCCCAGAAAAGGCCGGGGACCTAGGCAGTGCTACTGGAAGCGGAGGACAGTCCCTGGAGCGGTTCGGCCCAGTTCAGTCCTTGGGGATGAGAAAGCAAACCCCTGAACTTCTTTTATCTCAAATGACACTTTGAAGGGACCAGATTAGCTTTATGGGAGCGGTCTGGAGAGGAAGAAAACATGCGGTCAGAGGTCTTTATCTGCATTTTTGCACTCTGACTCGTATTCCCAAACACGCACACGCAGCAGACAGACAAGCATGGGGTTCCGGTACCGGCTGCCTTTCTCAGGCCCGACCCCCACGAGCAGGCTTTTTGGCTGGCCCTTGCACCAGGGTCAGGTCTGTTCTGCTCTGATGCTCCAGTGCTAGGGTGCCTGGATGCCTACCCATCGTCCAGGCACACCACCAGTCCTGGGAACCACTGGGGACGTCTGCAGTTTTATGGTAACTTCCTTCCGCCCCGGCTTCGCTGACAGCCTCCTCCCTCTTTTTCTCACACCCTCCAGTCATTGGACTGGAACAGAAATACCTCATTAGCCGATCAATCTCCCAGACAGCACTGAAGAGTGGGAAAAGACCTATAAAACCTCACCCATGAATAGCCTCAGCCAGCTTTTCCTCCCTCCACCTTGTGAACTCCCAGGGCCCAGCCAGAGAGGGCAGGGTCACTGTACCCGGGACAGTGGCCTAGGGGCTTGAATGCTCTTCTCATTGAGCTTGGCCTCTGGGCACTGCCCTGGGAGGTCCAGGCAGCCCTTTAAACCCCCAGGCGTCTCCAGCCCCAGTCTTGGGCCAAGGAGGCTCCAGGTGGTCAGGCTTGGGCTCAGCACTGTCCTGGCACCTGATATGGCATCTTTGCCACGGCTGGGCCCTGCACAGAGGGCACCCCCCTCACTTTTCTCTGCACCCCGAGGCGGTCCAGTCCAAGGTGCCCTGGGGGAGAAGATGCTGCTGCAAGGTAGCAAGGTACCAGCTAACACGTTATCTGCTGGCAAAGTGCCAGAGGAAGCATTCCTCCCTCCACCCCCAACTTCTTGGGAATGGGGTGTGGTAAGCGTTCCACCCCAGGGAAGGTGCAGGCTTGGGACACCCAGGGTTCTGTTTGGCAGGAGCTGCTGGGACACCATGCTCCTTGCAGGGTGGGTTGGCCTTGCTGAAGTTCTGGGCAGACTCCTTCTCACACGCCTCATCCTCCCACCCAGCTGGCTACATCTATAGAATGAGGTGGCTGGCCTGGAGCATAAGGCTCTAAGAAAAACCAGTTCTTTGTGAGGAACCACTCAGCTTCTGCCTTCCAGCTGTCCAGAGGGTTACCGCTGCCCTTGTTGAGGCCGGCTGTAGCCGGGGCAATCCGGTGCAAGCAGACCGCCCTGCAGAGCAGCCTAGCCGCCTCAATGGCACTGCCCAGGGCTTTGCCGAGTGCCTGTGGGGTCAGGCCGGTTGCAGAAACCTTTTAGAAGTCTTCTCTCCACTGAAAGCGATGGGTTATGGTTAGGGACAAGGTTTGCTGTTTCTGGTCACTGCCCTTGGGGCACCAGGTTTTGCCTAATGTGACATTTCTGTACCTTGTTTGGGATGGAGACTATTATTGCCATGTTTTGATGTGAAATTCCAATCAAAATAAGTGCTTTGAAACTTTTAATACTAAAACAGAGCCCAAAAGGGAGACTTGAACCTCTTGACTTCTTCCCTATCTCCTCTCCCACCTCTGGGTTCTGCACGGGTCCCATGGGTCTCACTGGAGCCCCCAGTCCTGTGTCCAGGCCCAGTGGTGGTGGAGAGGCCAGGTGGGTGGCTAGGGAGGGCAAGGGGCTCTCCAGGCCAGCCAGGGGGTGACAGCCAGGCCTGGGCCAGGATGCAGTCCCATGCGGGGCCCCAAGGAACAGGTCAACATCTGGGAAGCTGAGGCAAGGGCTTGGATCCTGTGCTGGGTGGGGGAGCACCTCCATTTCAGGACAGTCACTTGGCATCTGGTCCCATCACTTCATGGGAAATAGATGGGGAAACAGTGGAAACAGTGTCAGACTTTATTTTGGGGGGCTCCAAAATCACTGCAGATGGTGACTGCAGCCATGAAATTAAAAAACGCTTACACCTTGGAAGAAGAGTTATGACCAACCTAGACAGTATATTCAAAAGCAGAGACATTACTTTGCCGACTAAGGTCCATCTAGTCAAGGCTATGGTTTTTCCTGTGGTCATGTACGGATGTGAGAGTTGGACTGTGAAGAAAGCTGAGCACTGAAGAATTGATGCTTTTGAACTGTGGTGTTGGAGAAGACTCTTGAGAGT
>SJYV01011131.1:984259-1030108 GCA_006410875.1 Neotragus pygmaeus | reverse complement strand
TCAAGGCTATGGTTTTTCCTGTGGTCATGTACGGATGTGAGAGTTGGACTGTGAAGAAAGCTGAGCACTGAAGAATTGATGCTTTTGAACTGTGGTGTTGGAGAAGACTCTTGAGAGTCCCTTGGACTGCAAGGAGATCCAACCAGTCCATTCTGAAGGAGATCAACCCTGGGATTTCTTTGGAAGGAATGATGCTAAAGCTGAAACTCCAGTACTTTGGCCACCTCATGCGAAGAGTTGACTCATTGGAAGAGAGTCTGGTGCTGAGAGGGATTGGGGGCAGGAGGAGCAGGGGACGACCGAGGATGAGATGGCTGGATGACATCACGGACTTGATGGACGTGAGTCTGAGTGAACTCCAGGAGTTGGTGATGGACAGGGAGGCCTGGCATGCTGCGATTCATGGGGTCGCAGAGTTGGACATGACTGAGCAACTGAACTGAACTTGGCAATTAACCACTTACCTTGCTCAGAGAACAAGACTACCTCTCTTCACTGGTTTAACCAGCTCTCGAACCAACTGTCATCTCAGCATGGTTCTGGACCGAGGGCAACGTTAATAGGGTGAGCAGTCCAGCCCAGACTCCACTGCTGAGAAGTCCACAACCGACCTACACCAACTGCAGAAGGGGCTAGGGTTTCCTTGCTTCCCCAGACCAGGGTATCAACAAAGCCTCCTGCTGGGTGTCCCCCTCTGGATGGAGGTGTCACCTGATTGGTGAGCATGCAGGTTCCTAGCGGCTCATTTCCTCATCTCAGCTGGAGGGCAGAGCTCATTCCATCCTGTCTGCTCACGCTGGGAACGTGATTGGAAACGTCGATGCTGGAAACAGACCATTCCTCGGGTAGCAAAGATCAGAAACTGCCACTAAATAAGAGCGACTCCCAGGCGGGCAAGTCCCGGGGACTTGCCCACGGGAACATAACTGCAGCAGATTCCAGTTAGTGCTTACCTGGCCCCACCCAGGCCCATCCCAACAGCAAAGTTGGTTCCTAAGGCAGGGCTCTCACGTCTTCTCTTGCTGAATGACAAAACCGGGTGCCCGAGGATTCATTACCAAAGCGACAATCTGCATCCTGAGAGCAACTGTGGGGAGAACCCTGAGCCAAGGGGTGGTGTTGGCTGTTCAGTTGCTCAGTTGTGTCTGATTCTTCGCGACCCCATGGACTGCAGCACACCAGGGTTCCCTGTCCCTCACTATCTCCCAGGGTTTGCTCAAACTCATCTCCATTGAGTCAATGATGCTATCCATCTCATCCTGTCCTCTCCTCCTCCTGCCTTCTATCTTTCCCAGCATCAGCGTCTTTCTAATGAGTTGGCTTTTCACATCAGGGGACCAAAGTATTGGAGCTCCGGCTTCAGGGTGAAGCCAGGTGGACGCACATTCAAATCCCACCTGTCACTATGAGATCTTGGGGATCCCACTGTGCAGGCCTGGCCCACAGGAAGATGGGGGAAGGGCAGCAGACTCCCATACCCTTGTCTCCCCGAGACCACCACCTTCTGTGCCTGGGGCTCCCGGGTCCTCTGTGAACACTCACGCCTGCATCCCTCCCAAGGGGCTCGGGTCCTGCTGATAAAGCAGCCTCAGTCCTAGGACCTGCCCGTTACCAGGGGAACTATTTTCACAACATGAACCATGTAAGATGCAGAGTGTTAGTTCCACAACCTGTTTCCTTGCTGACCAGTGGCCACTCTGGAGCCCAGCAGTCCCAGCCAGGCTCTGGCCTCTCAGGAGGTGTGGGGGGAACTTGGACAAACATCCCAGGAGCTCAGAAGACAGGAACACCAGTGCAGGGGGAGGGCCCCCCACCGCCAGAGGCCTGTGCCCACAGGTGCAAAGGCAAACCACCCACAGCCACGGCCGGCGAGGCTGTCACTCGGCACGGGTCTGAGGGCCCTCCTGCTGGTCGCACCTGTGCTCAGAACCAGCACCGGGCAGTGGACCACAGGGCAAGGGGACCCGCTGTCTGGTGCGAAACTACTAGTGTGGCAGCTCAGCTGTGCCTCAGTGGTTTCTAAAGAAAACAAAAACGTGGCAAAACAAGACCCAGCCACCGGGCTGTGTGGTCGACTTCAGCCAGACCCCGGCTGTGCCCAGGCTTGCTGCTTTGCCTCTCAGAGGGCCAACACATACCAACCAGGGGGAGAGGTATTTAAGTCACGTTTTCACAACTAACAGCATTTTGACACTTATTCATATATAAAAATCAGATTTTTATTACATCAACATGGTAAACAAAGCAAACAGAAGCAACACATGCAAAGCACATGTAAGAGCGAAGAACCCACCCCAGGGAACTTCCTAAAATGACAGTCACTGCTACACAGTTCTGAAGGTCAGGAGCTGCTAATGAAGGGCTGTGCTGAGCTGCCCATCCTCCCCAGGCTGGCGCGAGGTGCCGCTGGTACAGGCGGGTGGGTCCACTCCCGCTCAGCTGAGCCTCACGCCATCCATCACGTGGCACCAACCAGTGTGGCTTCTGGGGTGTTTTAAGGCCACCCTTCCCTTTGGGCAATCCTGGGAAGCTGAGTTTCTATTCTTAATTTCAAACATTTGTGGGAAAGAGAAGCACCATCACCCCAGGTTCCCATGGTGCCCGATGGTGCCTTTATCCCGTGCAGGAGGCACAAGCCTCCCCCTCCCCCAGAATATCAGCACCACTGTGAACACTAGAGGAACCATGGAGGTGAGAAAAGGAGGCGGCAAGAATGTGGACACTACACCCTTTTCTCTCCTTTTTTAAAGTATTAAATTCAGAAGTAAACAGGAAGGAAAAAAACCATGAATCCATTACATTATCAACAAATCTTAAAGAATCTTATCCTGCACTTCTACCAAAAGTTACTAAAACTAAAGAAGACAAAAACTTTGGAAAATCTAAATAATGGACATATCAATCAATGCAATTCTGCGGAGGTAGGTGGCAGCAGCTTCTTGGGCCTGGCAGACAAGCTCTGGCTTTCTGGGAGTGCAGAAATGCAGACCACATGCTGAGGGATGGGTGGAGGAGGTACAGTGGGTTTTCCCATGTGCCTCAGGGACCTTCCGTGTTTGGATGGAAGAACTGACTTGAACTCAAAAGGGAGACTCAATTAACATTCAGGATCTTGAGGTGGTTCATCCAGGATGGGCACGAAGGCGTCACACGGCCCCATGAAGACCGCTGATGAGGGTGCGCCTCTTGACACCAGCTCTGCGGTGAGGCCCTTTGGGGAGGTCACCCCACGTGGCACAGGCGGCCACTGACTGCTGGCTTCAGCAGCCCCATCGCTGTTCCTTTGATGTCCAGGGTCCATGCAAGCCTGGGCCCACCGGGGCTACGAGCAGATGCATGAAAAAGATTCTCACTGTGATCTTTCCTGCAAAGGAAATAGCAATAAAGTTTACTGCTGGGTCACAACGGAGGAATTCTTGTAAACAAGTAACCTTTGCTCTCAGCTTTGGAAAGAGGACCATGAGCGGAGAACAGGGAGAGACCAGGGCGCATCTCACAGCCCCGAGAATGGGCTTTACAGCTGCACCGTGTGCCATTTGCTTCGCTCTCACACGGCTGTGAAAGCCGTGGCTGTAACTTGGGCTTCATTCAGAGGACAGATACTAGAGAGGCGGCCTGTTTCAGACCCACAGTCACTCCGCCTGCTTTCTGGCCATAGTACACCGTGACAAAGGTGGGCGCTGCCCACATCACACGCATGGCGCTACTGGCATTCTGCCTTTTCGGGAGGAAGCTCATCTCTCCTGCAGCAGCAGAACTCGGACTGTACCAGCGCCCACACACGGGACACATACAGAGGGGCCACCACCGCTGCCGGCCGCTCTGCTGCGGGCGCTCGGGCCGGTCTTCACGCAGCTGCAGTCCCAGCTCCCAGGCCTCTGGGCACTTACAAACAGGAAGGCTTTGCTCTAGGGCTCGACTCCTGTTCCTGCTGAACTGAGCCAGTGTGTAAAATGAGAACTGATATCAGCTCAGTAGGCACCGGAGGGCGGGTCCAACTGACAGCCCGGAGAAGCAGCGCCTCGGCTGGGAGCTCGCTCGGCCTCGTTCCACCGGCGCTGCAGAAGACACAGACCTGGGCTGCAAACACAAGAGAGAGTTCACCGTGCTCGGAAATCACAAGAGGACGTCTCCTCTGAAAGCGCCCGGCTCTACTCACACGTCATCTACCGCTGACACAGTCTTACTTGACTTCTATGATCCATTTGCTTTTAGATTTTTAAAATTAATAATTTTGCAGCTTTCAATACATTTGAACTTTCAGACAGATGTTTACTTAGTGGATTTATATTTCTTTAGACTTTGGGAATGTTTGCATTCGTAACAGGACAAAGTGCATCCTTGGGGCCAGGCGGGCCCTCATCCTCCAGAATCCTGCTTGGCCCCGAGCTGACCGCTCAGCAGCGGCCTCTGCCCCAGCAGCTCCACCTTAACTGGCCCCATCTCACCTTCTCTTCAGGTGCAGAACTTAGCCACTGTGAACAAAGCGGAAACCAGTCACTGTTCACCAATCAGCTAAGCTCTGCACCTCGTCAGAGAGGTCGTCGCTGGGCATAAGGAAAGGGCCGGCGAGCATCTTCCGAGGCTGTCGGCTTCTTCTGCTTGCAGAGAGGAGCTACGAGATGTGTCTGTTCCCCGAACTGCAGAGAGCGCAACTACGGCTTCTGGAGCAGCAGTCAGGGTCGTGGTTGCGTGGTAATCCCTGGCAATGTGATTTTAATCTTAAGTCACAAATCAGCATGCCAGGAACCCAAGCAGCCAGAGCACTCGGGGGCGGCGGTGCCGCCCACATCGCACGCACCAGCTTCCTCAGACACAAGGCGACGACACCACCTCCAGCCTGCTACACTGCCAAGTGGGTTTTCCTTCCGCTTGGTGTCGTTACTCGGCATCTCATGGGTATCATTTTTAAAAATCAAAGGACCCACAAATGGCCACACAAAGGCCAGTGCAGCTTTGGGAGATGAAATGAAAAATGCACCAGCCAGCGGGTCTGGGGCTGCCACACTCAGCCTCCCAGCCCATCACCCCTTGGGGCACAGGTTCTAAGTGTCGGGGATGTCTGTGGGGATCCTCAAGGGGTGGGATAGATTCCCAGCTGCTGGAGGGTACAGCTCAGGGGGCAGCCCCGTCACGGTCCTTCACCGAGCAGGCAGGGAAGGGGCAGAGGGCATGTGAGTGGCCCCTGCGTCCATCCAGGAGTGTGTGGGGGGCCTCTCCTGACTAGCCTACTCCTCTGCCTGCTTGAGGCAAAAAAGCACAATGAAGAATCGCCATGGCTGATTGCGCGCGGTGGTTTCCCATCACTTGGAGCACAGGGACCATCAAAGGCACAGTCTGTACCACTGCAGCCTCACACGCTTCACTAAACATGAACCCTCTGCGAGGTGACAAACCTGAAGAGAAATATGATTTGTACTCATCACTGTATGAGGCTGGCAACACGTAACTGTGTAACTGCTCTGTTTTTTAAACTCGGCTGTCTCTGAACAGGCTCGGAGCTGACGGGAGCGCTGGGGAAGCCTGCACATAGCCTCTTCGCTACGAGACACACAGTCGGGGCAACTATTCCCAGGACTTCCCTTCCTGGCCAACACATCTCTTCAACTCTCCTGGAAGAACCTCTTCAGTAGTAAGAGTTCTCTCAGATAAACAAGGCAGTTAAACATATTAGACAGAAATGGTTTTTTATAAGAGCAAAACATTAGAAACAAATTAAATGTCCAACAATATCTACAACTATTAAATATCCATTAAAATTATAGAAAATTTATACAACATGAAGAATGAACTCTGAAGTTAAAAAAGACACAAAATCAGACATGCCCTGTTATCATGTAAACCTTGAAGAAACCCGGAGAGTCAAGAGAAATGATAATGGTAAAGAAAAAAAATACTTTTAATTTCACAGTTTTACATAAAACCTATGAATCATTGCTGAATTACATTTAGAATGCATAAATTCCATTAAAAACTACTAGAATGTAGATCTAACAGGTCAATTTCAAGCACAATTAACAGAGGAAGCAGTTTAAATCATTTAGGACTCCCACTCCAGCTCTGCTCCAACACGAGGTAGCCCACTGCGGACACGCTGCATGGAGAGGCACCCGGCGGAGGGCAGGAGGGCCTGCCAGCCTCTCCTGCCAGATGGGGACAACCCGAGGGACCTCAAGTTCCCACACGCCTCCTCGCAGCTCAGAAGGCGGGGTAGCCCAGCAACACCCCCCACATTAGCCCTCACCTTCTAACCTACTCAAGATGTTCTCCTGTGACTCCTGTTCCCCCAAATAACAAAACCCGAAGCGGTCAAAATAGTGCCAGGGAAGGGGCTGTTCTGCAAGGGTGGACGGCATGGGCTTTCGTGGCCGCTCAGCCAGACGAGGCGCCACACACCCCTCAGGGCAGGAGCCCAGGACTGAAGCCACCAGGGCCCTCGGCTCACCAGTTTGCTTACTGACTTACTTGGCTCCTAGGAGGAATCTCGGCTAGAGCCGAAGAATGGAAAAAGGGGAAAGAGAGAGAGAGAAAGAGAATCACCTCTTTAAAACAACATCTCGGCCACCACCTCGGCTGAGGATCTGTCCATCTGCTCCCTGCTCAGCTCAAAGCACCTGCGGGCGAGATGCTGCTGCCGCGGATCCTCACTCAGCATCAGCTCCCCGTAGAGGTAGATGCCCATGGCCTGTGGGAGGCACAGAGGCCAGAGAGCATAAGGAAGAGGAATCATGTGTCCTCTGCGCTCGAGTGCACAGTCTGTGTTTGCTTCACACACACATGCTAGGCTGGAAGTTACAAAGGCCCTAGGAAAGGCAGACAGCTGAACAGCGGGCTTCAGGCAACTGTAGTTTCTGAGACCCTTCTCCTTACTGAAACTCACCCAAGGAATTCTTGACTATCAATTCCATCAACCCTGGTGGCTGAACTGAGGACAGAGGGAACATTTCTCCAAGTGACAGGGACAGGGACGGGGCGCTCTCATGATGACTGACCCTACGGAAACCCCTGCAGTTGCGAGGAGACCTGAGTGCTGTGTGTGTGTGACTCAGACATGGACCTGCCTCCCTCCTAGCACAGCTGGGAAATGAAGACCTCCTGTCACACGGGTGGGGAGAACCTCAGGCCGCCCTGGAAGACGCCTGCCGTCCGGCCCAGCCCGCCTGCTCTCCTTCCACGGGCACATACTGGCTCTTCTGTCTCAAAAACAATGCTGCGAAAATCACATCTGTGTTTTTCCTACAGTTTTAAAAACAGTTGGTTATGTTCTGAAAGACCAAAAAGATCTCTTTGGATCCGCCTTCTCTCTTGTTCTAAGCTTAGTGATGCTATGACTATGTTCTGCTGGAGCAAGAGCTTCCAATGACAGTGCAGAAATGAAAACGTAGTGGTGAGGAGCTCAAAAATTTCTTTCTGAAAAAGTTGATGGCAACCCTTACTGGCAGAGATCATGGTTCCAAACACAGTGCAGTCAGTTCTGGCTTTCAGAACAGATTTCAAGTCGCTCTTAAATTCTGTCCCTCCATGTTTCCAAACACCTCTTGCTTCACTGTGCAAATGTGACATTTCTTCTGGTACAAAGTCATGTCTTTTTCTTTGTGGGAATAACGAGCCCTTACTTGCTGGCTGCCCCCTATACTCTGTCCTCTCAAAAGAGCCTTTGTTTGCACTGCCCCAACTCTCCACCCCAGCAGAAACATGGCTCCATTCTATCAGCCTGCAGTGCTAAAGCTCCCTCAGAGGCATCCACTGGCCATGCCCAGGGAACCAGCCGCAGCCGACAAGAGCACGGCACAGGCACCACCACGGCCCGGGAAGCTGAGGGGTGGGGGAGATGCTGACCCCCCCACAGTGCAGCCCAGCAGAGGTGGCAGAGAAAACACTTTCAAACAGGTTCATGGGCTCCTTGCAAGGTGACTGCTTTCCTTGGTGAACCGTGAGGAAAGTCCTCACAGGAAGGCGGCTCAGCACAGGGGTCCACCTGGTACGGCACATGCAGACACAGACCAGACTGTTCCAGCCAGCCGGGGCTGTCCCAGGCTCATCCCCAGACATACAAAGGCACAGATGCACACCATCGCATCGCTGGGCCACAATCCCAACCTAACGAGCCTGGGGTTCAAAGGTGTAATGAGGTCTGCCCATGCTTTATTTGGTTAACGGCAGTGGGCCACAGCTCCATCAAACCAGGGGAGCTTCTAAAGAGATACCGAGAAGAAAAAAGCTCAAAAGTTAGGTAGGTATGCTCCTACCAACTCAAAATCGTTGGAAAGTGTTGAAACACTTGTTTTTTAAGTAGAGAAGGCAACAAACTGGGCCCCCATGTTAAGCATACTGCATAGTCAGGAACAGCATTTAAAGAATCCCCCCTGCTGAAAAATGAAACTTACCTGATCCTCCTGAAGGAACCTCTCCACGTCTCTGTACGCTTTTGTGTATTTGTGCTTAACAATGAGTTCACACCAGCGATGGCGAACCTTAAGAAAAGGGAGAAAATCCCATAAGCAACAAACTGGTAGGTTTCCTTGGCCCTGTAAGTTTAATGATGGAGAACTTTTCTTATTAGAAGTTACTCTGTTAACACTGTTGAGACTTTAAAATTTCATTTCAATGTTTTTTACACAGAAAGGAACCACGCTCTTTTTTAAGAGGGCTGCCAGTCAACTTTAGGGAAAGAAAGTGCATGTTTTACTTAGGTGTTCTGATGTTTTAAAATACAATTTTGCCATACAGTAGATAAATGCAAAACGTAATTGGAAATTGAACGCACATCCCCAGCCAGGGAGGATGGTGCTCTGCCCTGCAGGATGCTGTCCATGAAGGTTTCCTTCATAAACCACAACTACTTGATTTCCTGCAATAAGTGATTTGGTTCAGTGCTGCTGATTGTAACAATACACACAGTGAAAGGAAGAAGATACTGCTCTCCACATTCCTAAGAGGCAGAGAGTGCCTTCTGAGGAGCCTGGGGTGTCTGCTGGAGGGGAGAGGAGAGCAGACCACCCTGACGCAGGCAGCTCCAGCTGCAGGTTTTGCTGCACAACCTACGGAAAACAGACAAGATACATGTGTGTACCTTTTAGTGAAGATGCGTGATGAAAAATTCACCAGCAGGAATTCATCAGGAGGTCCTCCCCCAAACCCTACAGACAATATGGGAGTCTGATCCCAGCACTGGCTGCCTCTGCTGATAAGAGGCAGTCTTGCCCCACCCCTCCACCTCTTCACCTCTAGGCCACTTCAGACACACTCTTTACGTTGAGACTCTACCTAACAGTCCTGGGCCACTGTCTACTGCATTAAAGCCCTCTCAATTATGCCCAGTGAGCAGTCCACCATTTTATATTCCATTATTGGTTCAACATTAGCTATACATGGAAGTGATTACATGCATTTAAAAAATAAAAAAGCCTCCTTCCATCACTCTTTGTTTTTACTGCCTTTGAAAGAGGAAGACCTTTTATAGCAATCCATTTGTGGCAATAGTAAAATGTAAGCAATTTCAACATTTTGTTTGGGGCCCCTGTAAATTATATCATTATGCACTGATGGCCGGATCTCTCCTTTAATCTACTATAAATAGATTTACACACAAACAATTAGGAACGAAGCAAAGAGACATTTTTTGGAAAGAATCCTTCCCCTAGGCTACAGTGCACTCTGAGACACACTGTGGTGCCCTCTGCTTACAGGCAGCCAGGCCCTTTGAACTTCTAAGAACAGGATGCCAACGAACATTTTACATCTACAAAGGAATTTCGGAGGCGCACGGAAATGAGCTAAAAGCCTCGGATCATCACGACAAAGGGGAAGCAGGTTGGGCTGGACAGGTCTTGGAAATCTTTCCACCTTCAACAAACTGTTCTTTCCGATATGGCCAACAGAAAGCAACAGCATGAAAGGAAAGGGTAGCAACTAAGAATTCTAAGCAGAAGAACCACTGACCAGAGCCCAGACTGCACCAATCTGAGGAAGCCTCCAGAACAATCGGGTCCCGCTCTTGTGTTTCGGTTCAAGCACAGGACAGAACCAAAAGGGTCCCTTGGTCCATTTCTCTGGTTTCTTTTCCAACTCAATGAAACCTAGATGCCTCAGGTACCACCAGTCGCATCCACGCAGCACCGGAAATGCCATGTTCTTTGTTCGTAAGCTCTGGGAAAGGAGAAAGCCTGGTGGGAGGGCCACCATGCAGCGTGAGAGCCAGGGCACTGGACCTCCTGCTCTGGGGCCTTGCAAAAGAGCCTTACTTCTCACAATTGCACGTGGGGACAGCTGTCCCGGCTCTTAGCAGAGTCAAGTATAAGAGATGTCTGTCAGCTCCACCGTGAGCTAAAGACAGGCTTGTGCACCAAGCCTGAGACAAGGACAGTTGCTGATCATTCCAAAAGCTGGGGACGTTATATTTTGTTAGACCTCATTTTGAGAATGGAGTTATTTATTACTAGCCTTCACTTCCCCACCCCGCCCCACCCTCTGCTCTCCTTTATCTTATTTACACATAAAGAAACAACAAAACACAAATTAGGGTTTGTTTCTTAGTAGGGTAAGTCCACTATGACTGGAAGAGGATTAAGGAGCTGGGCTGACTGAGAGAGGCCTCCACAACCAATATGAAGTCAGCGTTTCCACTTCTCTTCCTGTTAAAAATCAGTGTATTGTCAAGATTAATAAGAGATCTAGTCTTCTGACCCTTGAAAGCTAACATGACATCCAGGAAGTTCAGACCAACCCCTTTCCCCACCCTACAAAGAGCAGGAAAAACAACAAGCCTTTTCATTACAACAGAATTAAATATATTGCAAAACTTCAATGACAGGATGTTTAAAAGACATCACAGAGATGCTGTGTGAGGCTGAGGGCCCAACAAATATTTCTCGCTTGCGGACAGGGTTTTTACTCCTCTTTGTATTTCTTTAAGAAACAAAGAAAATCTCTATCTTTTAGCCGAGGACCCAAAATTTGCAAGGAAATGTCACCACTTGGAACGGGAGTCTCCCTGAAAATGTGGCAGCAGGCTGACATTTGTCTCCATTTCTCCCAGCAGCACTTCCACAGTGGGTACTCATGGACTATCTTCCTTTCTCCAGATCCCTGAGAAGCTCAAAGAAATCCCTGACAGAGGTCCTCACAGACTTGTACCCAGCTTCTTCCTCTGTTGATAATGGAGGAAAGTGAAGTTCTCAGCGTTAGGGAGCAGTAGAGAATTCGGAAGCAGAGGCAGGGCTCTATGAACAAAACCATCCGCCCTGTAGACCTGCTCTTCTTTGTTTTCTAATTAATTCATTCATCAGTAGGGGCAGTGGTCACCTCGTCTTTCCTTGGTGAGATGAAAAGTGAACACTGTAGATACATCTGGCCCAGCCACAGTATCTGTGGCTTCTGGACTATTCATTCCGCATCGGCATTCAATGGGTAGATACATGCACCAAAACCGATCAATACTTACACTTTGAATATTCACATAATACCACAATGTCTCAAGAGAGATAAAAAACTTTTAATGACTTTTTCAACTGTGATTCAGATTCATAAAGTCACTCCAAACCCACACCAGGAATCACCTGAAAGCCTTGAGCCAGCCAACATCTTAGCCTGAATTCCAGCAACGCTGTCAGGCTACCAAAGGAAAGAGGCAAGGGTGAGGGAGGGAAAAAGAATAAGAAACCTGAGAAAATCAGAAAAGGGATATTTCAGGAGTGGGAAGAGGTAAAACTGCCTGCGGTGGTGAAGAGCTGGGCTGGGGGACCCCTGTTCCAGGAGCTCCAGAGTCTTCAGTGCAGACAGTGGCTGGCTCAGCCCAAATCCTGCTAGCTAGTACCAGGACAGGAGTGTGCCCACGGCCCAGGGCCATGCTGCTGGTCCCGTAACACACTGAAGCGTATCTGTGCTAACAGGCCCGAGCCGCCTGAGAGACGTGAGCAGACGTGTGGGCCAGAGATCCAAATCACTGTCTGCACAGGATATGCATACATGTGCATATACACACACAGAAACACACGTTTCTTTTTTAACAGTTTCCCTCACTACAGCAACTGCTAATAGTTTCTGTTGTTCTTTTCTCTGGTTGGTGACCTGCTGAAGTGATTTCATGACCCCGGGTCCTGATCCACAGAGGCGTCTCCCAGGGCGGGGGAGAGAACAGCCTCTGCTCGTGGGCTGCGGTGGGAGCCCACCCAGGTCGCCGCAGCGAGCATGAGGACAGAACTCTCACAGTCACTGCTTGCCCTCTTCGTAGGAGCAGCATGTTTCTGGCTTTCGTTTTTACTTCAAAAGTTCTATTTATTGAATTCATAAAAACGTGAGAGTATCAACTCCAAGGAAAAGTTTGTTAACTGCTGAAAACTGTGAGAGCAAGGTGCCTGTCAGGTGGGCAGTGAGGAGGGAAGGACTGGGAGGGGAGCAGGAGGTGGGGTGGGACCACGCAGCAGCCCAGGAAGACGAGCCTGGACTCGGGACAGTGAGACACCAGCTGGAGTGGCCAGGGGAGGGAAGAAGCCTGCAAGGAGGGTCCTCAAGCCTGGGGCAGCACGCACTTCTCAGGCCACCCCTGGGAAGTACACCCAGGGGCCAGACGCCTGGGGACTTTGCAAACTGTTTGCAAAGACAGCCTGGCCCCAGCACCAGCCTGAGTTGCATGGCATTTCTACCACTTCAAGGACATTATCGCTACCCAAGAGGCAAGCCGAACGACTTCTGGCTGGCTCCTCTGATTTCCGGCACCTGCTTTGTATGGTCAAACCATGGCTCAGATTCAGGGACAAGTCCCATGACCCAATGGGCACCTCTGTGATATAACCATGGCCTTGATTAGGACATGCTGGGGCTCCCTCCTGGAAAAGGAAAGAAAAACTACTGAAAGATAACTCCCCACCTGCCTGCCTCTCCCCAAACTCTCTCTAAAAATTTTAATGCATCCAGAACTGCCTGCTATTAAACTCTAGAACAGGGGTTGCCAATTTTTTCTGTCAAGGGTCACAGTAAGCGTCTATGGCTTCTCTCTCAGTCCATTTGCCCTGTATCACAGGAGTGTCCATAGACAATATGTAAACGAGAGGGCATCACTATCTTCAGATAAACTTTCATTTTCAAAAACAAGCAGGGGGCTGGACCTCAAGGCTGCTGACCCCTGATCTGCAAAGGAAGCCCATGCTGGTCAATGTTTAACACCCGGCCCCGCCCCCAATCCACCAGCATGACGCCTCAGAACAGAGCCAGGAGGCCTTTGTGAGCCGGCTCTGGCCAGTGTCAGCCCGTCCTGCCAGGAAATCTAGGGTGTTCTTGACTGTGGGGCTTTTCTTTCCTCTGTGAGCTGAGCTCCTCTGCACAACAAACCTGCTCTGGCTTCCCTGGGAAACAGAGCACCTCTCAGCCTACAGCCAAGTGTGAACGCAAGGTGCCAGGTGTGGGTGGGTGGGGGATTGGACACTGAGGAAATGCCAATTTTAGGAAGAATAATCCCCGGAACCAGCTCAGTCCCAGTCTCCCACACTGAGCAGATGCTTCTGTCTGCAATCTACTACATACCCTAGACCCTGTGTTCATCAACACCTTACAATTGTCAATGCTCTTTTATACCTTTTATCTTTTTTTTGGTCTTCAATTTTAACAAGCCATTTCAAAGAAATAAAAATTCTTATGAGAATGCTCCCCTACAGGCTACTTACTATCTAATGGACTAATTTCCCAAAGTAGTTTTCAGACATTCCTTAAACATAATTCTTCGTATAATAATGTAATTTGGAATTCCAGTATATATACACATAGACAGATCAAGGAGGAAAAATATACGTGAGTTCTTCAAGTGGTTTAAATCAGTCAGGTAGACAACATCTTAAACACTCAGCTCCTTTGGTTGGGGGTGGGAGGCTGGGTTCCTTGGAATGGAGTCTGAAAACCTGTGTCTCACACAGAAGAGTTACTGTGGCTTAAGAATGAATGGAATCAGAGGCTGAGCAGACGTGCTGAAGGGGTGAGACAAAACAGCTCAGTTCCAACAGCCTAGCCAACACCCCTCAACTTGGCTCTGGTAGCCACGACGCCACTGACTACACGGCCAAGGTCAGAAGCAGAAAATCGGCCTATCTTCTGTCACCACAAGCCCGGAGCTACGGTTTGTTTTGGCGCATCTCACAGCCATGCTTGAAAAAGCATCTGTGGCTCCTGTACCTGGCTGCTTCCCTTGCTTTATTTTTTAGTATTAAGAATTATAAACCAGTAACTTAGCACATATAAACAACACAGATATATCATTTTACGTTTTTCCTTATTCTCCAGGTGTCCTGCCAGAGTCGCTAGCTTAGTGTGGTCCATATACTTTGATGTAACGACGACTGTAGGACGCTCCCTCCTATTGATATACTACAGCTCCATTAGTCTTTCAATCATCTGACGATGCCAGAAGTCCATTTCTAGTGTCTTCTAGGAAGTCCCAAGCCAGAAGTCTATTTCTAGTGTGTTGTAGAAAGTCCCAAAGTGTGTTAATAGCTTTTGATCAAGAAGCTACAAGGGTCTACAAGTCGACACAGGTCCAGAACAAGGACGCCTGCCGTGACACCAGACCACAGTGGTGTGGCCTCACTCAGCACACCCGAGGCGGCCACCGACCTGAAACTGGTATGGCCACAGCCCTTAACTCACCTCTTGGGCCCAGAACGCATAAGCCCACCTGCTTCCCCACATGTGGGTCACTCTCCCAGAGCTGGGTCTCAGCTTCTCCAGCTCTTTGAAACTGCTGTTTCCTTACTCAGCAGTTTGTCTTTACCAACAATACAACACAAGCTTGGTGAGAGCTGGGGCCTGAGCGCTCCCAGGCCGTCTCCAGGCCCTGTCTCAATGCCTGGCACATAAGTATCTGCTTAATAAATGTTTCTGAATGAACGTACCGTTTTAAAAACCCAGACTGCTTTTCAGCTACTTTGAAATTATAACGCACAGTTGGAAGCTGTAAAATGCTTTGAAGAATGCCACCCAACCTATTCATGACAGGAAACATTCCTCTTTTTCAGTCCTTCTGATTCTAAAATTTACTGTTGAAGGGGGGAAAAAAAATCTGTCCAGGGAACATGATCTGGGCAGCACATTAAACCTCATTTTGAGTTCCATTTCATATCTGTAAACAGAAAGACCAAGGCTCATGGCTTTTGTGAGTTAGTAAGTCTAATACTGCAATAAACAAATCTACTTTTTCAATTTGTGTCCTTAAATTGGATTTATTGTTGCTTTAAAGTGGGTTGACTGCTGCTGAGGGAAGTATGACTGGCAGCTGAGGGGCGCGGGGAGATCTTTCCAGTGCGGCTCCAGGACAGCCAGCCTTTGCAGCATTCGGTTCTGGCGCATCTGTGATGGTCTGGGATGTCTCTTTCTCATGTGGCACAGTCGGGGGTATGCTTGTCACACTAAGAGTCCCATCATTTCCCTTCTCTCTCAGCTCACAGCTCCTTACTTTCAAAGGGCTACGATCTGAGCACTGTTTTAACTAAACAGAATGCAGAGTTGCTCTGTGTGCTGCCACCAAGCCAGGCTGGTACACCTCGTTGCCCTGGGTTAAGACAACAGGCTCTCAGCTCTTTTTCCTAACCTTGCCTGAGTCAGTCCCGAAAGCTCTCCGCTCTACAGTAACTGGTTACAGCCAGTAATACCAGATTTCACCAGTTATGACCAGAGCTATGGCAATGCGCAAAACAGGAATCATCCGAACCTGCCATGGGGATCATCACACTTGACAGGCACATGGAGTGTGACGGTGAGGGTCAAAGGTCATGACAAACACCAAGTTTTACATGGTCTCTCAGGCAAGTTCCAACCTTTCTTTCTTCTCCTGTGCATATACTATTTCATTTAATGTCATCAATACTACTCAAGAAAGCTGGCTCTAAAACGTAGAACTCAGGAGCCCATGATGAGTCCATCCTGAAGTATGGTACAGGGAGCCTTCCCTCCCTATCAAAGTCAACATGAAAGTCACTCAGTCGTGTCCAACTCTTTCGACCCCATGGACTATGCAGTCCATGGGATTCTCCAGGCCAGAATACTGGAGTGGGTAGCCTTTCCCTTCTCCAGGGGATCTTCCCAACCCAGGGATTGAACCCAGGTCTCCTGCACTGCAGGCAGATTCTTTACCAGCGGAGCCACAAGGGAAGCCTAAGAATACTGGAGTGGGTAGCCTATCCCTTCTCCAGCAGATCGTCCTGACCCAGGAATCAAACTGCGGTCTCCTGCATTGCAGGGGGATTCTTTACTAACTGAGCTATCAGGAAAGCTCAGTGAGCCTTCCCTCACCGAGCTTCCTCCCTATCAAAACGGCACACTAAATGGCAACATTCCAATGTGGAATTTGATAATTAGGAAATGACACATTGCACCTCCTTTCCTCATTAATATCTGACAAATGGTCTTTGCTAAAAAAAAGAAAGAAAGAAAGAAAGAAATAAGACTTTTACTGTTGCCAAAACAGTGACCATGGGTTACTTCCTCTGAGAAGCTCTGAAGGGACACCCGCGCCTCCTCTCCGTTACCTCAGGGGCAGCCGTGACCGACTCTGGAGGGCCACATTAAGCCTACCAAAAAGGTCTGCTCTCTCTCAAAGGGGTTTCCCTATAGTCTCAGTTATCCAATCACCTTCTCGTGTCATATACTAGTCACTCTATTCCAGAACACTTGGAGATCTAGGAAACGTCATTCTCCAAAAGCCAAGTTTTGGGTATTAAGGATGATCTGGTGAATAAAACAGACAAGCTCCTGCCCTCTTAGAGGTTACAGTTCAGTATAAAGTCTAAGAAAAGTTCAGTAAACTCACGTTAGTGACAAATGTCACCACAGGACCTAACAGGGTGTCATGAGGGCAGTGGGAGAGGCCCAGGGGTACAGACAGGAGACCCCGAGAAGGGGCCGCTCAGACGGAGAGGCGGAGGAGGCAGAGACACCAGCTGCTGAGCGGGACACAGCCTGAGCTCAGCGGGTTTCTGGCCCCACCACATGTTCCATGAAAAAATTCAACTCTCCCTTGCCCGCTTCTTCTTAACGGCTATTTCTTCCAATACCTTCCTAATGGAAGCTAGAGAAATGGACTTGTAAACCAGCAATTCCACTTCTTAGGTATAAGACCCAAAAGAAATGACAACTTATGTCTATACACAACACCGCACCCCAATGTTCATAGCAGCATTACATAGAACAGACCCAAACCCAAATGTCTATCAACTGACAAATGGTTAAACAGACGTGGCTTACCCATACCATCAAAAACACTTGACGATAAAAAGAAACGCAGCATCAATACATGAAAACATGAGTGATTCCTGGAGAAGGTCTGCTAAGTGAAAAGAAGCCATTTACAAAAGGTTTACGTGATCCTGTTTGCTCGGAAGTCCCCAGTAAGCAAATCTGCAGACACAGAGACGAGTCTGGCTGCCAACGACTGGAGTGGGGGGAGAGAAGGGAATGACAGCTAAAAGGTACAGGGTTTCTTTAGGGGATGACAGACACTTTCTACAACTCACTGGAGTGATGGCTGTACAGCTCTGTGAATATACTAAAAACTGCTGAAATGTATATTTTGAAATGGTGAATCATATGGTAAGTGAATTATTTCTCAAAATATTTGCTATTAAAAACAACCCGAGAGTCAAGTTGGGGAAGGCTGGTTCCGGAAATGGTACCCGAGGCAACTACCTGCTGTCTGGCAGTGGAGCCAGGGGCAGGCCTGGCCCTGGGCTGCTCTCCTCACTGCCTGTGGACTTCCTATGCGCCCAGCCTGGGCATCTGCTTCTCCCCACTGACGGGCACGATCAGTTGGTCGATGGAACACAATTCCACATGGTTCAAAGCTGCACAGCAACACGCAGACCAAGTAGCTTAAAAAATCATGTTCAGTGCCACCCCATAAAACTGATTTTTAAAATTTCATACCGTGACAAACCAAAAATGCCTTCATACCACATCCATGGAGGTGCTTTCACTTTTTACAAACAATGTGAATTCAATACAATTGCTTTCTCTCTGCTATCAGTTATCAGCACGAACATTCACCTGTAAGAGGCATAAACTGCCAGGGAACCCTGCAGGATCTGTGCGGCGCCACCTTTCTGCAGGGCAGGCTCGGAGACCACACCCAGGAGGCTCCCACAAGCCTGAGGAAGAGTGCATTCTATCTGCAGCCTGAAGGTTCCACAGCCTGAAGGCAGAGAGGTCCAACTTTCAAATCTTGGTGTATCGTGGAACTAGAGAGCAAAGGGAGGTGTTTGGGAAAGCCACCAGAGGGAAGAAAAGCGATCTGGGAAGACAGTGTGGCAACAGTGAGCCCTGATCCAGGGCATTTAAGGCGCACTACATGGGATGACAACTCCATTTGTAACTGCGAAAGAAAACGGCAGTGCTCACAGACAACCGTGTGCTTTTTGGAGGTGTGGATTTCACTACAGAAATCTAATGCAAAAGTATATAAACTACTGACACAGGTATGAAGAACCTAGGAACACCATTAAAACCCCACACACTGACATTACTCTTAACACCACTAAAGACAAAAGGAACAGGAGCTGGGTTTGCGGTGCTGTGGAAAGAAGAGCATCAGGGCAATGCTATTTATAACCCAGAAAATGTATGCCTCTCTGCCTCTGAGATCATCTGGACAGACTGGGGGGTGGGTAACATACACAGACAATAAGAGTAGATAATGCCTCCTAAACCTTCAAATATTTATACAACAGGACCTGTTGCTAAGTACAGTGGAAGAAGCAATAGCAATGAATTAAATGACCAGGAACTTTTAAAATAATAGTCTGGCTAAACCTATAGCTAAATATCCTCCTTTAAATGTCCTTTTCCTCTTTTATGTATAGGTAAATTCTAAATGTTATGACTGATTATAATTGTTTATTTAACAGAGGTCCATCTAACCAAAGCTATGGTTTTTCCAGTGGTCATGTATGGATGTGAGAGTTGGACTCAGTGCTGAAGAATTGATGCTTTTGAACTGTGGTGTTGGAGAAGATTCTTGAGAGTCCCTTGGACTGCAAGGAGATCCAACCAGTCCATCCTAAAGGAAATCAGTCCTGAATATCCATTGGAAGGACTGATGCTGAAGCTGAAGCTCCAATACTTTGGCCACCTGATGTGAAGAACTGACTCATTTGAAAAGACCCTGATGCTGGCAAAGACTGAAGGTGGGAGGAGAAGGGGCCGACAAAGGATGAGACAGTTGGATGGCATCACCATCCAACTCAATGGACATGAGTTTGAGTAAGCTTTGGGAGTTGGTGATGAACAGGGAGGCCTGGCATGTTGCAGTCCATGGGGTCACAAAGAGTTGGACACGACTGAGTGAACTGAACTGAAAGAAAAATTAGGCAGATTATGTCAGGAGTGGCTCGTTTTTTCTTTAAACAACATCTCATTAGCCACAAAGTGCAGTTAACAACTCAAGGTAAATAAAACGCAGGCTCTGGCCTCAGGAATAGGAGAGGAATACTAATCAAAACAAACAAACAAACAAAATCAAAGTTCTTTATCATGTTAGATCAGTTTTCAAAAATCCTTTTATCGCTGTATATAGCAACTGAGACCTGATCGGTTACAAGGTTTCCATGGAAAAATTCTAGGGGCACTGAATTGAATAAGAAAGAAAATTCCAAGGAAGAAATACCTAGATATATCTACTTGATTTTGAAGACATGTTCTAAAACATTAAATGTCTCATTAAACCAAATGCAACAAAGAAAAATATACACAAATATAACTAAAGAATTACGTAAGAGCTTTGTTTATTCCCACATTATAAAAGGCACATGGTTTAAAAATCTCGCTGTGTCTAAAGTAACCAAGGAAAATCGCCCCAGTCCCTTTTATCACCCATATCCTGCCCAGCTCTTCAAACCCACAAATTACAATGCTGTGCCCCTCACCAGCACTGCTCTAGCATTTTAAAAAATATTAAGCCACAATACTTCTAGCTCACGTCTTAAAGTTCAGATCCATCAGCCTTTGACTTTCTGATGTGTCAAAGAGCCAAGGAGCCAGACCCCTTGTCCCTGGGAAGAAATCGTGAGAAACAGCCAGATGCTGGCTATGGCAGGTGTCAACCCGCCTTTCTGGAAGCTCATTCCACCTGCCCCCCTGTATCTGACCCCGGAAAACCACGTGGCTGATTGCACCACACCATTCGGACCCTCCATAACAGTCTCCTTTTTATATGTTCGCTCTGAGAACCTGCCTCCTGGGGCTCTGTTCCTTGATGGTTGCCTCCTGACACTGCTGGGCAGTGACCTGGGGCGGCCCCCAGCACAGACTCCAAAAAGGAAGGAGGGAAGGAAGAGGCACCCACCAAGGGGGCTGGGGCCAGCGCTCTGGCACTACTCCCAGACCCGGGGCCTCGGTGACCTTGCACAGCCCTGTGGTCCTACAGGCGCCGTGGCGCCAGCCCGGCAGGCTGCCCTCACATACTGCTGCGATCGTGGGCTGACGTCAGCAAGGCTGGGTTCTGCTTTTGTGCTACTTAGATTCCGCATCAAGGTGGACCAAAGGGGAAGGAGGCACCACGCTCAACACACTGCAGTCTACTAACTATAAACTGCTGAGCACCCTGAAGCGGCAACAGAGCCCACCAAGGTTATATCTAAGCTTTCCTCTGAACTTCCTCGGGAGAAGAAGATAGCAATATTTTCTTTATTTTGGAGCCAGAATACTATGGAAAAACAACCGGGGGAGGAGGGGAGTGCTGAGCTGCATGGCTGGGAACGGACCCCAAACACTGTGCCAGTCACTGTGACCAGAAGGGATTTTAGCATAAAGGGAACGGGCAGAGTCATAGCTACTCATCAGGCTTAGATTTTAAACACATGATACCCACCTAACCTTTTTTTAAACATTTATTTATTTTAATTGGAGGCTAATTACTTTACAATATCGTGGTGGTTTTTGCATACATTGAATCAGCCAGGGATGTACATGTGTCCCCTATCCTGAACCTCCGTCCCACCTCCTCACCAACCAATCCCTCAGGGTCATCCCAGTGCACCGGCTTTGAGTGCCCGGCTTCAGGCATCAAACTTGGACTGGGGTCTATTCTCTGCCCTTTTAGTATGCGTCTCCAGAGATCTGTTGATCGTGGAATGTTTTTAGTTCATAGAAACTATACTTTTGGTCCAAATGAAATTCAGAAATGGCCGTCAGAGCTGTCAAGACTTTTGTAGGCCTTCAATCATACCTTCCACCTGTAGACTTCAAAGAAAGGCTGTAGTATTTTAAAATAAACAATGAGTTCTCCTATTGATGAAGTATTAACATCCACACTCTCCCTGCAAAGGGAGGTGGCCAGTTTACATGGTTTCAAGGGCTCTTTCCCCAGAGGAAAGGCAGTGGTGGCGGAAAGGCCTACAGGGTTGGATGTTTTTCTGTTTGCAATCCACCTTGAAAGTGACCTTTTCAAGAGCAAAATGTAGACACAGATGCTGGCCTGGCTTTTTCTGGGCAGTAGTCGTCAAGCAGGTTTGCCCTCCCTCACTAACCTGCTTCTTCAGATTTATTTGCTACTACACTAGTTTGCAATTCCTTCTTTTTCTTCCATGTGAGACATCTCTGCTTTCACCTCCCTCAAGGTTACATTCTTTGGAGCCTTGAGAGAATACAGTTGGCTCAGGGCAGCCCCTAAACGTCGTCAACCAACTTCAAGCTATTCCACTGTGTTGTAATCGTCAAGCACTCGCTAGATGAGATGAAAAAACTGCCTTTTGTGGTCAGTTGCTTTAGAGCAATGGTTCTTTAACCAGGATGACTGTATTCCCCAGATGGTATCTGGCAACTCCTGGAGACATTTCTGATTTCCAAAACAGGGGTGGGACAGGAAAGGAGAACTGCCACTGGCATGTCAGGAAAAAGGGCTGGAGATGTGACACATTTTGTAATGCACAGGACATCCCCTGACAGAGAACTATCCACTCCAAAGTATCTGTAATGCTAAGGCTGAGAAACTGTGGTTTAGAGTAACCCCCTCCACCATTCCTGGATAGCTCAGCTGGTAAAGACTCCACCTGCAATGCAGGAGATCCTGGTTCGATTCCTGGGTTGGAAAGTTCCCCTGGAGAAGGGACAGGCTACCCACTCCAGTATTCTTAGGCATGCCTGGTGGCTGAGACGGTAAAGAATCTATCTGCAATGTGAGAGACCTGGGTTCGATCCCTGGGTTGGGAAGATCCCCCGGAAAGGGCATGGCAACCCACTCCTATATTTCTGCCTGGAGAATTCCTGCCTCCTCCATGGACAGAGGAGCCTGGCAGGCTACAATTCATGGGGTTGCAAAGAGTGTTGGACACGACTGAGTGACTAAGCACTCCATCACAGAAAAAGCCAACAAGCCTCCAGGTTAAGGATTCCGTGACCAGATGCTGCTTGGGGGCTAACAGAGGGGTAGATTCTACTTCTTTTCTCTTTCTCATGTCCAGTCCTGACAGATTAAAAGAGACAATATAGGTGGTTTGAGCTAAACAAGGGGCTTCCCTGGTGGCTCAGAGGGTAAAGCGTCTGCCTGCAATGCAGGAGACCTGGGTTAGATCTCTGGGTCAGGAAGATCCCCTGGAGAAGGAAATGGCAACCCACTCCAGTACTCTTGCCTGGAAAATCCCATGGACAGAGAAGCCTGGTAGACTACAGTCCATGGAATTGCAAAGAGTCGGACACAACTGAGCAACTTCACTTTTGAGCTAAACAACAAAACTTGACCATTTCACAAGAGAATGTGAATCTTACATGACTTCAAAACCTCTCATGTTGTTGATAATCCCACGAAGAAGGGATTTGTGGCTCCACTGTAATCCTAAGGAGATGGAGGTTCAGGAACCTTGGCTATAAGTCTGCAGGATAGGAGGCAGGAAAGCTGGTGAAGACTCTGAGATGGTCTTGTCTCTCATTTTCTTAACTATGGGTGGCGACTCATTTGTTGCTGTTCAGTTGCTCAGTCGTGTCCGACTCTTTGCGACCCCACAGACTGCAGCACACCAGGCAACCCTGTCCTCCATTATTTCCCAGAGTTTGCTCAAACTTGTGTCCACTGAATCAGTGATGCGATCTAACCATCTCATCCCCTGCCGCCCTCTTCTTTCGCCTTCCCAGCATCAGAGTCTTTTCCAAAGAGTTGGCTCTTCGCATCAGGAGGCCAAAGTATTGGAGTTAGTGGGTCATAGAACCACTTTGTGCATCACAAGGCACATATTTAAAGAAAATGAAACAGAAAATAATAACAAACATAAAAGTATTTCTGTGAAGCCCTTTTTTGCCAGTTAGTTGTGGTCAAAAAGGCTGACAGCCAGCAGCCTAGGAAAACAGGGCCCAGGAGGATGGGTGATTTGCAGGTGGCCTCCAGCCATTTGGAGACCTTTGACCACATCCAGCTTGTTGCGAAGATGCATCTGGGAAAGCGGCACCCCTGAACACAGGTTAGGACCGGGGCAGATGGAGAAACAGTGCTCACTCCTTCCCACCACAACCTAACCCGGGGGCCTTTTCTTTTCATCCAACAGTGCTTCCCCAAATACAATGATGGGAAGACCTGGTGCAGATAATGACCTCTCCCAGAAAATTAATTTTCTGGCTCAGCCCACTAAATGATACATCAGAGCTGAGCATGGTACCGTGGGGGAACTTTCTAACACCCCACCACTCCCATCCAAGCCAGATGAAACAGTGAGTGGCTGTTTCTGAATTTTCTGAAAATTCACCCTAGGGGTGCCCCAATTTTGAAGTGCTCAACTATAGTCTATGGAAATAAAGTTGCTTCAAGGTCAGCTGTGGGGCTCTTGGGGACAAAGGTCACACAGCCAAGGTGCATGGAGCCTCACCTTGTTAACATGGAAAGGCTATTTTCACAGCTGAGCAGACCTGCTAAAGTAGGCAGGAAATGATTTTAAAAGGGATCTTAGAAAATATCTTTTGTTTTAAGAATCAGTTGTATATTTAAAAACCTTTATGGGGCTTCCCTGGTGGCTCAGTGGTAAAGAATCCACCTGCCAATGCAGGAGACATGGATTTGATCCCTGATCTGAGAAGATCCCACAGAACCATAACTAAGCCTGTGCGCCACAAACTATTGAGCCTGTGCTCTAGAGCATGGGAGCTACAACTACTGAAGCCTGTGCACCCTGGAGTCCGTGCTCCATAATGGGAAGCCACCACAAAGAGAAGCCCGCATGCCACAACTGGAGAGCAGCCCCTGCTCGCTGCAACTGGAGAAAGCCCCCGCAGCGATGCAGACCCAGCACAGCCCAAAGTAAAATCATTTAAAACCACAAAAACTTGATTTTTGTTCAAAATAAATAAATAAATAAATAACCTTTACAGGTTCTTTGAACCAATATGCTCAAAAACTATAGACAATGCGTTTCTATGAACTAAGTTTCCCTTTCAGTTCACTTTCTGACCTAGTTTAAAGCAGCCCAGCATATGGCTAGAGGTTTCTTTGACTGAGAAGGTAAAATATGGTAACTACTCCTGTAGCTAGTACTACTTTCTAGGCTAAGGAACGCAAACGTGCCCCCACCAATGCCCCAGCTTTCAGACGGCGGCAACAAGAGCGTCGAGGCAAGGCAGAGGATGGNTCTTTTCCAATGAGTCAGCTCTTTGCATGAGGTGGCCAAAGTACTGGAGCTTCAGCTTTAGCATCATTCCCTGGTTCATAGCTGGTGCCTTATTGCCATGTCCCACATGGTGGATAAGACTAGGGAACTCTGTGAAGTATCTTCATTAGAACATTAATCCTATTCATTAGGGCTCCACCCTCATTACTTAAGCCATCTCTAAAAGGCTCTACCTCCTAGTACCATCATTCTTCTGGGCTCAGATTTCAACATGTGAAGTTGGAAGGGGTTCAGATCAGAGAAGGGAGGGAGGGTGAGAGTTAGGAAAGGGAGGGAGAGAGTTAGACAGGAAGCAAATAAAAACCTATCCTCTTTTTTGACTCCAAACATGCTGGCTCTCACTTCTTCCCTCCTCACCTCTCTATTCAGCCCCTAACTTAATTCTCTCTTAAAATCTCTGTGTAAATATAATAGAAATATTAAAATTCAGGGAGGTACTTTCTATGTTAAGAACACCAACATCTGTTCTTTTCTGCTCAGAACCGTGTTTATCCTTTTGTAACTTTAGAGACACTGTAGATGTGTGGGAGAAACAAAGGAAGCATAAACGATGATCTTTACTGGTAAGGACAGATGCAGATGGTAGATAAATAGTCTAGGAACCACTAGACTAGCTGGAGCACATCTGAGTAGAAATCTGGCCTTGTGGTAATTGTGTATAGGTGGCTCTTTTTTGTGTCTCATTAGAAATAAGCTGAATGTTTTCTTCTTCATTCAATAATAATAATTTTGAGTCCTTGGATTGTGAGGCACTATACTAGGGACCTTGCACTAATTACTTCATTTGTTTTTCCCAGCAGTCTTATGGAATGGGTACTATTATGTTCCCCTCTGTGTTGACAGTGGACCTGAGGCTGGTGGTTGGTGATTGTGTGTGGATGGTTGCACTGAGATTCTGCCTCTAGTGTCTCTACTCTCGCCTTTTACTGCCTTCGAGAAATGACTGTCTCTGGACTCTCACCCTTTAGATGTGAAAGAACTAATGATTTCTTTTTGGTGCTTTATTGAGGATTTAAATGGCACAAAGGATTCTTACTGGGATTTTAATGGACATCAGTAGGAAATCTCTCAATATCCTTTTTTTTTTAATTTGAGGTGTGACAATCATCTTTTGTGCTTCAATTTTGAGAAAGTTATGGACTTCAGATACACTGAATAGGGCAAATGTGCTTAGAATCAGGATTTTTTGGTGAATGAATGTTTTAATAATGATCTACTTGGCCTGAGGAAAAGATGATGTGTATGCAGTAATCCCATTCCCACAACACAGACACACTGTTTTGCCTTAGTGGGGGGAAAAAAAATCTAGGACATTCTACCTATAGGACTAGAAAAGCCTTTGAAGGCTTTTCAATATGTAGTGTTAGAGAACACTGCTATTTGAATGGATCAGTAGCTTGAGAGAATGGTGGCTTGCCTTTCCTTATCTGGTCTGATCACTGTCACAGAAAATGAGCAAGTTGAGGCTCCATGAGATTTTTGACTTGGTTCCTTTGGCTATCAACTCAGAACCAGTCTTCTGTCAGTCCTTGAGTCTAGGACAAAATATTTGCCTTAAAGGTTTGAGAAGGGATAAATTAAATGAGGTGGGCACATTGTGAATAGGCCACATTAGCTTGACTTTTAGGAAGTGGCAACTGTGAGGCGAGTTGCATGCCACCCACCTCAACCCCCGTCTTTAGTAATGGTTTCAGGAGAGGAGCAGTCAGAGAGAGAAAGAGCCCTGAACTGGGGTCTGGGGGCTCTGTAGTGGCAAGTCTGACTGCCATCTTTTGGCTTTTTTTTTTACCTTTGGCAAATTACTGTACCTCTCTCTTCCTTTTTAAAAAAAGACATTGAAGTAATAATAATTACTTGAATAATAATTACTTTGAAGTAATAAAAATGACACTGAAGTAATAATCTTGAGCTTTTATAGATCATTCACTCAACAAAAGTCTACAGACTTCATTAAGGCAGGGCTCTTTCTCAATTCAGCTAAAGTATACCCACTGCCAGACTCGTAGGAGTTGCTTTAGTGCTGAGTAAATACAGGTTCCTTAATTACTGGGTGTCATTGATCTTTCCATCCACTCCACAGAAGATACACACTCAAAAAGTTCTGTGCATTTTCAAAACTTCATGAACTTCAGATAACTGGGCCTCAGATTAAAAACAAATATTGCCTACACAATTTTGTTGGCTTTTAATGTTCTAAGAATCTAATAAAGGCCCTATTAAAATGATGTGATGTAAAGGGAATCAAGAAAATAAAAATAGGAAAGTAACTTGTGCCCATGGATTGGAAGACTTAACAGTGTTAAAATGTCCATGCCATGGAGTGATCCACAGATTCAATGCAATGTCTATCAAGGTCCCAATGATAATTTCTGCAGAAATAGAGAAAAAACACCCTAAAATTCATACGTAATCTCAAAAAATACCAAATAGTTAAAATAGACTTGAAAGAGAAGAACAAAGTTGAAGGCCTCATACCTCATGATTTCAAACAGTAATCAAGAACCTGTGATACTCACCTAAAGACAGATACGTAGTCCAGTGGAAAAGAGTAGAGCAGAGAGATAAACTTTCATGTAAGTGGCAGATGATTTTCAACAAAGGTGCCAAGACTGCACAATGGGGAAGGACCATCTCTTTAACAAATTAGATATCTATATGCAGAAAAATGAAGTTGTCCCTTACCTTATACCATATACAGCTATTAACTCATAACATTTGTGACTGCAAATGAGTCCAGTTTGGGAGTTAATGCAATGAGTGTTTTCTAAGGGGAAAATTGTGTTATTAAAATCAAATAATTGCTTTAGGCTACAGGAGAGAAGAGGACACACTTATAGTTCCCAATATATATATATATATTTTTAACGTAATAAATGCTTTATCACTTTCTGTATTCTCATCCTGAGCCAGGGATGTTTGGAAGTTATGAAATTTGAAAGAATGCTGAGTTTGTTTTTTTTTATCTTTCAGGACTGAAGGTGCTTTTTAAATGTCAGAGTTGGTGTGTGGGAATCCAGGACACTATTCCAGTGTGTACCTTGTGAGAGTCAGCTATAGAGGCTGCCGGAGAGCAGCCGTCTGAGTGANTTTTTTTTTATCTTTCAGGACTGAAGGTGCTTTTTAAATGTCAGAGTTGGTGTGTGGGAATCCAGGACACTATTCCAGTGTGTACCTTGTGAGAGTCAGCTATAGAGGCTGCCGGAGAGCAGCCGTCTGAGTGACTACTGGAGTGGCCCTGACTTGGAAAACAACTCTCTGGGTCTTCTCAATGAAAGGCATTCACAATGTTGATGATGATGATTGCAAAAAAGTATCCAAGTTTAGAGTAATTCATTCTAATCACCATTCATTTATAACCTTACAAACATAGCTTATACAAAGCTGCCTCCTTGTTTGAGGGAAGACATCACCTAGGGGTTTCATGCTGAACCCTTAATGTTCAAATGATCTCTTAATGGGATGTGACCCCATCAAGACTCAGTACTGAATACCTCTTGGATAAGTTTCCTTTTACTAGATTAGTGTTTTGGACTCCCCCGAACTTGGTACTTCTCCCAATGAAATTCCAAACACATAGTAGGCTTAAAATAAATTCTTGTTCAGTGAACAAATGGAAACCAAGCTGGCTTAGAGTTGTGAATTTACAGTATGATTCTGCTGTTGCTAATTTGGCCTTTGATTTTTAAATGAGGCTCAGCTATATTATAGCCCTTAAGTCAATTGAATCAGTTAAGTTCAGCTCAGTAGTATCCAACTCTTTGTGACCCCATGGACTGAATCACGCCAGGCTTCTCTGTCCATCATCAACTCTGGGAGGTTGCTCAAACTAGTGCCCATTGAGTCAGTGATGCCATCCAACCATCTCATCCTCTGTCATCCCCCTCTGCTCCTGCTTTCAATGTTGCCCAGCATCGGGGTCTTTTCCAATGAGTAAGTTCTTTGCATCAGGTGGCCAAAGTATCCAATGAACACTCAGGACTGATTTCCTTTGGATGAGCTGGTTGGATCTCCTTGCAGTCCAAGGGACTCTCAAGAGTCTTCTCCAATAGCGCAATTCAAAAGCATCAATTCTTTGGCACTTAGCCTTCTTTATGGTCCAATTCTCACATGACTACTGGAAAAATCATAGCTTTGACTAGGCGGACCTTTGTTGGCAAATTAATGTCTCTTTTTTAATACTTTGTCTAGGTTGGTCATAGCTTTTCTTACAAGGAGCATGTGAATGTCAATTGAATGGTACGAGGCTAAGGATAAGCTGTTGCAGTTGCTTTTAGCACTGAAATTCCTTGACCCTCATTGATCAAACTAAGGCCACAGAGAAACATTAATATTGGAAGAGCCCTTNAACCCGGGGGCCTTTTCTTTTCATCCAACAGTGCTTCCCCAAATACAATGATGGGAAGACCTGGTGCAGATAATGACCTCTCCCAGAAAATTAATTTTCTGGCTCAGCCCACTAAATGATACATCAGAGCTGAGCATGGTACCGTGGGGGAACTTTCTAACACCCCACCACTCCCATCCAAGCCAGATGAAACAGTGAGTGGCTGTTTCTGAATTTTCTGAAAATTCACCCTAGGGGTGCCCCAATTTTGAAGTGCTCAACTATAGTCTATGGAAATAAAGTTGCTTCAAGGTCAGCTGTGGGGCTCTTGGGGACAAAGGTCACACAGCCAAGGTGCATGGAGCCTCACCTTGTTAACATGGAAAGGCTATTTTCACAGCTGAGCAGACCTGCTAAAGTAGGCAGGAAATGATTTTAAAAGGGATCTTAGAAAATATCTTTTGTTTTAAGAATCAGTTGTATATTTAAAAACCTTTATGGGGCTTCCCTGGTGGCTCAGTGGTAAAGAATCCACCTGCCAATGCAGGAGACATGGATTTGACCCCTGATCTGAGAAGATCCCACAGAACCATAACTAAGCCTGTGCGCCACAAACTATTGAGCCTGTGCTCTAGAGCATGGGAGCTACAACTACTGAAGCCTGTGCACCCTGGAGTCCGTGCTCCATAATGGGAAGCCACCTCAAAGAGAAGCCCGCATGCCACAACTGGAGAGCAGCCCCTGCTCGCTGCAACTGGAGAAAGCCCCTGCAGCGACGCAGACCCAGCACAGCCCAAAGTAAAATCATTTAATCAAAATAAATAAATAAATAAATAACCTTTACAGGTTCTTTGAACCAATATGCTCAAAAACTATAGACAATGCGTTTCTATGAACTAAGTTTCCCTTTCAGTTCACTTTCTGACCTAGTTTAAAGCAGCCCAGCATATGGCTAGAGGTTTCTTTGACTGAGAAGGTAAAATATGGTAACTACTCCTGTAGCTAGTACTACTTTCTAGGCTAAGGAACGCAAACGTGCCCCCACCAATGCCCCAGCGTTCAGACGGCGGCAACAAGAGCGTCGAGGCAAGGCAGAGGATGGCTCAGACGACACACGTCACCGTGTCCAGCTTATTACGTGTGCCCTCATGCTCGTTTCCTTTTAAGACTCTCAACACACGTGTCCCTCCCTGCAGGGGAGACCTGTGTACTCACACCACGTGATGCAGCACACAAAGGACAAGAGGCACGTAACGTGGAAACGTGTGCCCTCGACAAGCAAACAACAGCTGGCAAACATCAGCCTGGCGGCCACACCCAGAAATCCTGACCAAGACTGGACATTCTGTGAACACAACCGAAACACAGAAGCAACACAACTAACACAAACACTGAGCCACGCAAGGATAGTCATTAAAATAAACTTCCCAGTGAGACAGCACCAGCCCACCCACACAAAGAAGGTGGGAGGGAAGGGACAAGTGGGCGCGACAGCCAAGAAGATAAAGCAGCTATGAACAGAGGGCCCGGGGCACAGGCTTCTCGCACAGTCCAGACGTCTGGTCCCGCAGGAACATGCTGCTCCACCAAGGAGAGAGTTTCGCAGCGTTGGGAAATGAGGGGATTAAATGAGCTATGGCAAGAACACACTCACCTTCTCAAAAAGTGACCTCACATCTATGCTTTTAGGAGAAGTGCTAGTCCAAGGAGGAGTGGTGGGAGAGGGGGTGCGCTTTATCTACCTCCTGGAAAAGTGAGGAAAACCCCTGCCGTCATGAGCACCCCCTGCTTCTGTGCCAGACACCCCCCACTCCCACCCCAGCCGTCCTGGGCTGAAGTCTTCTGCACAGACACCTAATTCAGCATCATGGCCCCAGGGCCTGTGGCAGCACCCTGAACAAGCGCGTCAGCTCCATAACTCACACGGTTCCTTGCCAGGAAGTTACCTTTGGAGCCATTTCCCACAGGGATGCTCCACACACAACCCGCCACAGTCCAGCATCTCAGCCACCTTTTGAATGACTGCTATGTATTACGTATTTAAAAGTCCTGATAATAACTGAAAGGAACTATATGTTTGGTCAAGGAGAAGCACCAAGAATAAAATCAGAATCCTCATTTTTCCAGCAAATAATTCTTTCTCCCATGAAATGTCCTGTCACTTAAAATAAAGGCAGATGGTTAGTCAACAAAATTCCTGCTAATCAGTGTCACAGTAAATTACACTTAAACTAATGAAGTTTCTAGAAAACACCCTGGTTGGCCAATATCCTATTGCTTTCCTTGTTATGAGTGACATTTCAAGGAAACTCACAGTGAGACACGCTGTCAGTGTAACTGACTAGATGCCAGGGCCTCAGAGGGCCTGGGAAGGGGGCAAGGCAGTGGTATGTTAGGCCTCAGGGCCCTAAGGCCCTAATCCCGCCCTATCCACCCCTGACCTCAATCCTACTGGCCCCAGAGCAGGGGTCAACAAACTCAGGATGGGACAGGCCAAACCAGCCCACATCTAAGAGTGCTGTGGATGTTTTAGAATAGCTTTAAAAAGGAACACCTAACAAAAAGAATTATCTTGAGATGTGGTACTTATATGAAATTCAAGTTTCAGGGTCCATAAACAACTTTACTGAAACACAGGCACTTCTGTTTGCTGACATACTAAGGCAGCTGTTAACAGCATGGCCTGAAATATTAAAACCTGCTCCTTTACAGGAAGTTTGCTGAGCCCTCTGCTGGCACATGTCATGCTGCCAGCTCTGAATGGAGATCACTCCTGGACCCCCTGGCTCTGTATGGCCAACTCCTTCTTGCCCTTAGGTCCTGACTTGAATGTCACCTTTTCTTGTGGCCTTTCCTGAAGTCTATCTAGAGACACTGAGCTCACTTTCACTTGTAACCTCCTTTGAAGCTCTTATATGAAACTGTCCTGTTCATTTACTCATGAGCTGTTTTTCCAAAGAATCCCAACCCGCTGAGGATGAACCCTTACCACTGCTATATCCCTAGTGCCTGGCAGAGCGAGGATCTGTGAAATGCATGGACCAGGCCAGTTACTTAAACCAACCAAAGCCTCCCCCAGACCCGTCTCTCAACACCAAAGAGCCAAGCCTGAAGAGACTGCTCTGGTTTTGGACATCACAGTGCAGTCTGAGACACAAAACAAGCAGCCAAAATAAAACTGGTTATATTTCTCAAAGGTTTAAGAAGTTACATGTAACAACAAAACTGATCTGTAAGTTAAGAACACAATGTGCTTTATGTTTATGCCAACAGGAATGGGGGAAAACAGGATCTCCCACTTCCCAGCTTCTGGTGAGGAGTGACAGGTGCCCGGCACCTGCTTTGATCCTCCCGCCTTCGTCTGCCCACTGCCCATCACTGAGGCCTGGCATTTCAGCGGTATTCAGTCCTGATTAAAGCATAACCTCATGCCTATAAATAGAAACCTCTTTTAAACACTAATTAAAAATAACAGGCTGGCATTTGGAATCTCCTATAAACAAAAATATAAGAGCTGAAATAGACAACAACAGTTGCAATGTTTGATCTGTGCTGAGATGGGTAAAAAGCTACATATGTTTCCTCTGGAGTTTTTCAATTAACTCCTGAATTTATGTGAGGGTTTTAAAATGTATAACAAATGCCGATCTTACCTTTTAATCTAATAATGAGCAGGCTTTTCTTGACTTACTTCAGAATTGTGAAAATAATTTTAATAATATTTTATTTAATCCAACATGTCCAAAATATCATTCTGACACTGTAATCGGTAAGGAGAAATTACTGAGACATTCTGCTTCTCTTTATACTATGACTCCAGAACCCACATATTTCAGCACAACAGCCACATGCCAAGTGCTCAACAGCTACATGGGCTAATGGCTACCACATTGGACTGTACAGCTTTCAAACGTTCATTTATTCTCATATGAACAGAAATCAAATACGTTTGCTTTTTAAGAGTTTTATATAAAAGAATTTTTCTGTGTGTGTGTTTTTTTACTTAAGATGACTAAATACATTATTTATTATTTTATGTATTTAAAAAAAAAAAGCCTGGAACTCATCTCAGGATTCACATTGCATTCTTCATAATAAGCTAAAAGATATTAAGGACCACATCATATTGCTTTCCCACAAGCATCCAGTTTTGCTTCTCAAACCACGGCTGTTAAGATTTAGTTTTCATTTCCTTTACACATGGCTCCCTTCCTGTTCTAACTGAACGAACGAAGAAGCTCTGGCGCGTCTAAGCCAAGTTTCCTTAATATGCAACAGGACGGCGCCACCGTCATGCACACGATGATGCACCCAAGTTCATAATTCAGAAACTTTCCATTCGTCCGCTCATTCCTTTAGGAGACTTATGTCTGTCTTAATAATTTAAGAGGAAAGGGGGGAAAACTCAGGACTTAAAAACACCGTGGTAATGACCAGGATCAGAGGCCCCTACTGGAACCCACACAACCAGGGAAGCAGCTTCAGTAGTCTGGGACACAATGGGACCAATCTTCACCAGCAGTGAGGGCCCATGGTTCAAACCCTGAGGGTGCTCTTGTTACCTCGGCATCCTGCTCCGAGAGGTGGTACGTCCTCTCAAGGCTTTGCAGAGTACGGGGAGTCACAGTCTTCTGCTCCAAGAGATGCTCCAGAAGCAAGACCAGTTGGTCTGGAAGAAGCTGAGGACAAAACCACACAGCCTGTGAAGATGCCATTCAGCTTACAAGAAATTAAACCCAAATGTTCAGACCAAAGCCAGCCAAACCAGGGTAACCTGGGCAAGACCGGAGACCTGCCTCTGGTAAAACCTCAAGGTTTACACTGCTTCTCCAAAGACACTGCATTCTGGCACCTGAGGAAGTCCCACTTTCCTTGGGTTTTTCATGTCACTTCTATATTTAAGGGCAGATCAAAACTGTGTTTATCTTTTTTTTTAGGTTGTACACCATGAATTTTAAGATGTACAATGTGATGACAATGTACATATACACCGTGAATGATAAAAACTATGCTTATCTTAAAACATTGCCATGGTTTTATTAGATCTTTTTCTTTACAGGATGCATATGCCAAAAAATGTCATTTAGCCTAGACAAATACTCAAGAAACCAACTGATTTTAGGTAAACACATGAAAGTTTAACAGAAATAAGAAGCAACTTTCATATTTCCTTCTTTAAAACATAAATCTTGCAAATGTACACCAAGAAATAAAGAGCATGCAACAGAACTAGAGCCGTGTCTCATAATCCGTTGTAAAAACTGTATGTTTACTATTCCATCAGAAAAGGGGCTGCTATGTGTGATTATATGCACACGTACACTCACCCACCCCAACTACACAAGGTCACTCACATTCCCGAGTTTTCATACAGGGTAAGTAAAAATGGCATTACCATTTAAAGGCAAAAAGAGGAAGATGTTTTTTATATATTACTAGCTCAAAAATAACACAAACTAATCGGTGAAGAAACAGTACTTGTGAAATCCAAGAACGTAACCTGTCTGTCTTATTCGCTCTACCACAGCTCCTAGACCAGCCTCTAGCACAGAACAGAACTCAAACTATTGACGAAAGAAAAAAAAAAAATCAATTTAAGATGCATCTTGTAGGAACCAAAAAATAGTTATTCTAAAATGAAAGTTTTAAAAGAATTACTATGAATTCCACTATTCTCGACATTTAGCTGTTCTCCATTCCTGCCTATGNTAGACCAGCCTCTAGCACAGAACAGAACTCAAACTATTGACGAAAGAAAAAAAAAAAATCAATTTAAGATGCATCTTGTAGGAACCAAAAAATAGTTATTCTAAAATGAAAGTTTTAAAAGAATTACTATGAATTCCACTATTCTCGACATTTAGCTGTTCTCCATTCCTGCCTATGCCCAGACAATCCCTGTCAACTAACCCAAATTTACAGTTCTGAAAGTCAATACTATAGCAAGAGGATATTCACAAGAACACCTGGATTTTAATCTCTACTTTGTCCTCTAAAAGAAATTTTAAAAATTATTGGTTTCTCCCCCATCCTCTCTTTACCTTTCAGCCTCCAAGTGTGCACTCCACCTCTGCCTCCTGCCTCCATTCACATATACACTATTCCAAAACGTGCTTGTAGGAAAACCCAGTAGAGACTGCATACATGACATTTACCATGTAAATCCACAAAGAAAGCATTTCCTATTATTTTCTTGCCTCACTTTTCTAAGGTCTAATAAAACCCCCACTTCCCTCTAGACAGACGGACACAAAGGCACAACACTTGATTCTTGGGTATTTTCATTTCATAACATCACCCCATCCACTAAAGAGTCAAGGGTGGATCCTCTCTCAGGCTGACAGAAGAAAGGTGCTTCAGCAAAAACAAGGTTACTACTCAGCACTGACTCTGTGAGGTTATACAGGAGAACACTTAATTTCTTTCCATTAAAACTATTGTGTTTGTAAGATGCTTTAAAGATATCAATTTACAACATAATGACTAGTACCAAAAAGCCAGTTTTCCATTTTCTACAGTTTCAGACACAGGAGGCTACTTTTAATATCTTGTTATTAAATCTGCTTTATAAAACAGACGAAGTACAGAACCACAGCTGCTGTGGAGAATCCATACCATACCCTTGTACACTATTCACACGAAGAGTGCTTGGCCAGCGGGCCCTCGTGGCCCCGGGCAGAGGGAGGCATCTCACTCAGCCCCTGGCACTCCTGACAGGAAGCAGAGCTGAGGCTCCGTGCGCACCCCGGCACCCCAGGTTCCCTCTGCTCTTTCCCATCCATCTCCCTGCAGTCTCCCTCTCTGGATCCTCCTTCCCTACGTTCCAAGAGGGGCTTTCCTCTGGTGGAGGCTAAACCTTCAGCCCCAGCCCTGAGTGTAACCCTCATTCCCGCTAAGGCCACTCCCTGACTGCCCTCCTGCACTTGAACCCTTCTCACCGAGTCTATTCTTTCTCCTCAGAATGGTCTGTCCCCACCCCATGGCTACATCCCTTTCCAAAACATGCTCCGTTTGCCTCCACTCCCAACTCCCCCCCCNAAAGGACACAAGACAGAACTTAAATAAATCAAGTTATCTTTCAGATGCCGTTTCAAACTAAAATAAAATATGTAAAAATCTCTAAACTGTATAAATTTTTATACAATAATTTTTGAAAATGGTGTACAATGAAGATAAAATCTACGAAGTTCCTCAAAACAAGAGTTCTTCCTCACGATCCAAAAAGAAACACAAAATCCAGAGTATCAGAACTCTGTTGAAGCTGACTCCGTCTGCTCCAAACACTGGCCAGGGCCGTGGCCCTCACATCACTGATCTTTCATCTGTCATTTTCTCAGTGATAAACATTTTTAAGCGAGAAAAATGAACTATTTAATAAAATATACATAGGCAAGTATCTGGCCAACTTCTATTGTCAATGAGAATATCATAATAAAATGAAAACATTTAGTCTAAAATTACAACTTGTATAGCAGAAAAACCTAGTTGAGCTAAACTGCTCCTGAAAACAAAACTTCTGAAAGAAAAACCATCCTCTCCATGTTGAAGAAAAAGAATACATGTTAGGAAACTGCCAAATTTAAGAATAGAAGTCTCTGGTTCATATTATTTTGGGGACAGAAATTTGATTTGCCACCCAATGAAAGTCACCAAATAAAATAATTAAAAATGAAAATTATTTTCTTCAAAATAAAGGAATCAATGAAGAGACATATTTATCCAACATAATCAGTATTTCTGATTATCAAACATCTTTATACACAGTACGTATACAGACAAATTTTAGGAAAACTAAAGCATATTTATATAACCCATTTCACACACACAAAAAGTATATACTGTATTTTGGGAAAAACAAGTCTAACAGCTGCAGCTGAAAAAGATTATCAAGCTTTTGAGCCATGGTTTTGTTGTGGTGCTTCCAAAAGTGACACCACAGTGATCAAAATACACACCATTATTAGCAAAGATTATCTGAAATAATTCATTGGCATAAATCATATTCTCAAATCTCACTCATGTCAGACTACAAAGGTCAAATTTTCATGTGCTAACACTTGACTAACTTTTGTAAAAATATTATTAGCCAAACTGTATGCAATTTGACACAAAGCATATTATTTAAACTACATAAAAAGCAATCCTCTTGTCAGCTCTTATAATCATGTACACTAATAGTTTATGTCATAACAGTTTGGAAAATAAATCTTTGTAAACACTCAAACTGAAAGTTCCAAAATATTTTATGAGAGATGCTTGGTATCTTTGTGTCTGCTTTCCTTATTCAGGAACGTGCCAGACTAATAACCAAAGGGGCCAAAGGGATACCATTCCTGATCTGAATTTTATGCTTCTTAAGAAAACTATTGGTCATGAAGAAGAAACTATAAATTCCTAAATGATTCAGTCCATTCATCCTGTCAGGACAACACTCCTGCTCCATGTAGGGCTTAAGGCTTTCTAAAGAATTTGGAACACTCGAAACACTCAGATACTTCTAACTTCTGGAATTCATAGGTTTTTAGTTTGTTTTTTCAATAGAAATCTGCTTCCTTTCTTTAGAATTAATGCTCTTATCTAAGCTAATACTGTATTTAATAATTTATCTTCCAAAAGAATATACATTTATCCTAAGAGTATAGATTTTATGAATCTGAATTCCTAAGTTATAAAGTGATATTTTCAAATTCAAAATTGTTTGCATACCAACTAATTTACAACTTTCAAAAGCCCACCATATGAAAAGACCTTTATTGTGAGAATTGACAGTCAAAATCTGTGTGTCAAAATCATGGCTATGGTATATAACCATCACACAACAGAATACTAAGCACCTACTAAAAAGAATGAGATGTAACTGTTTCTGTAGAATCCTAAAATGCAAAGAAATGTTATTAAGTGGGTGATAAGTTAGGAAGAGAATGTAGATTATGGCAGATTTCTGTGAATAACTTTCTAAAGATACACAAAAAGAAAGAAACTCTTTACATCAACTTCTTCCCTAGTATCCTACAGGAGCTGCCTGGTCTTTTTTTTTTTTCTGCCTCTAGATCAAGCTGAACTATTTTTCTTAAATCATATTAAAAACTTCCTAGTAATTTACTTAAAAGAGAGAAGATTCACTTTATAAAGAAATTTAATACTGCAATCTCAGCACTGAAATGCATAAATGATTAAAGCATATGCTCTAGCAAAGTACTGAGCTAGAAACCTGGAAACCAGGGTCTTCTGCAAAGGAGTTAGTTAAAAGTAGATCCCCTAGCAGGACTGTGCACCAAGAAATCTATCACAGTCTCTTTATTCTTAGTCATAACAACAATATCTGAAAGCAACATAGATCTCAAAAGTTTTGATGTCAATACTTCTCTAAGCAGAGATGAATAATACCATTAAATCTAAGACGCAAGTTGTATGCAAGCAATGCTCAAATATTGAAAGAATTATAGAGCACTTCCCTTGCTGCAATCTATTCAAAGTCAGTCCTCAACACAAGGGTTTATAAGGTATAAAGAATAAAAAGGGAAAAAACAAGGAAATATAGAAAGAATTTAAAATTTTCCAAATGCTTTGAAAATATACATAAAGCACTGCATCGGTCACATGCTCAGATTTTTATGTCGTCATTTATAATACAAATGAACCATCAAATATTTCCAGAGTTTTTTTCTAAGGGAAAATCAGTAACTGTATTTTCATTCAACCCAGAATTTCTTCCTTTCTTTAAGTTCTGCTATTACTCCCAATATGTCAAAATCAGATAATCTGTGAGGGATAGATAATGTTACAAATTTAGTACTTCTAGAAAATAACTGCATCAACGTTAGATTCTTTTAACATTCAGTTGAGTGTATTCTGTTTAGCCCTACGTTCCTGGTAAAAAGTGGTCTATAATGTGCACAAAATTAAGGTGTTCATATGCACAAATCGAGGCCTTCCCAGGTGGCTCAGTGGTGAAAAAAAAAAAAATCCATCCTTCTGCCAATGCAGGAAACCTAGGTTCGATTCCCAAGTCAGGAAGATCCCCTGGAGAAGTAAACAGCAATTCACTCCAGTATTCCTGCTTGGGAAATGGCATGACAGAGGAGCCTGTCGGGCGATAGTCCGTGAAGTTGCAAAGAGTCGGACATGACCTAAGAGACTAAACAATATTCCTAAGGATTAGGGATAGTCAGTCTGAAAACAGTGGTTTCCTCCATTAATTACAGGTGATTAGCAAGTGGAAAGGGAAAAAAAACAGGATTTACTGAAATTAAGTTCTTTAAAATTTTACGGATAAAAATAGGATCTTTCTCTTTTTAGTTTATACAAGTAAAGCTGAGTTCTAACAAACCATATTTTAACCTCTATAAAAAGAATGTACCTTTTTAAGGCAACTCCTTAAGGGGTGGAACCCTATCTTGCTCATATCATGTGTCACCTACTTCATGCAAGATACTCTTATCAATTTTAAATAAAGGACTTAATGTCCAACATGGAAAGACGGAGTAATAAATAAAAAATGACTCCAAGAACAGCTGTCAAGCAACAGTTCAGTGATTTAGGTTAAAACTCTACTGAAAGAAAATTTACAGCTACAGATGACAATTCAAGCCACAAGTGATGCTCACTTCTAAACTAAAACAAGTCCCCAAAATACACAACTGTAATATACCAAAACTTTAAAAAAGTTTTGGAAACTTGTATTAATAACAGGTTTTTACTTTAAAAGTTAATGGTAAAAAAACCGGAATGCCTCCTCCACTGTAGTTGGAAGCAATCAACAAAATGATGGTTCTGCAGTGTTTTTAAACAACTAATGAATAAGCTAGACTGCACTACATGTAACAACCCATCTCGCACGAAGCGCAAGGATTCAACAGTAGTATCTCTCACAAAGACCTGTCCCTTTGCTTTCCAGTCTCCTTAAAACTTATTATTACAGATTATGTTTTAAAAAATTATCAAAGTTAACATCTATAAAAAAGTAAGCCACAAACACACTAACAAGAGTTGCAAGGTGAGGAAAAGCCAGAAAAAGAGGGAGAAATCAACTCATACGCTTGCGCTCGGCTTAAGACAAACGACTGAAAAACAGACACACACACATTCAATTTTTAAGCAGAGAACATAATTCACAAACAAATTTCACTCTTGGGTATTTATTCTGGTGGAAAATACTAACATTCTATTAATCCTAGTTCCTGTCCTTTCTCCTTCATAGGTGCACAGTCAAAACAACATAAGTTATCACTTTCGTCAAGATTTTAATTTCTAATATTCTTCTTATACTTTCTATCAAACTCAAACTAAACATAAATATTAGCCACACGTTGACAATTTGTTGTGGTTTCTGTCATGAAGTCGACAAAGAAACTTATTCTTGTGATATGTACAACCAACCACAACTAAAGAGAAATGGGGGTGAGGTGGAAGAGGGTGAGGAGTCCAAATACAAAAATTACTGCTGTCAAAATAAAGGAATCAAGCTGTTTTTACTTAATAAAAATGTGGTGAGAGTATTGTACGATTTACTATCCAATGTCTCAGTTTTGTCTCACAGAATGATTTAACGTATATAAAGCCCAGGAGTCAGATTTCACTCCAATTCCATACACTTTCGGATTCTAGTCCAGACATGTTATATCCTGGATTAACTTTGAAAAGTTTTATTGAGGAACAGAGCAAAGAATTAACTTCTTAAGGGTCACTTAGACACAGAAATTCACATTATTGGAAAAAAAACAATGGACTTAAAGAGCTTCAGGAAAAAGGTAGAGAAGAAGTTTCACCCACTTTCAAGAAATGTTTCCTTCATTTTTAACGCTTCCTTCTCTCCCTTCCACCTCAACCTCAATGCATGTGAAGGGAATAAAAGCTCTTAATGGGTCAGCATTTTGAGGAAGAGAGAAATGGCTGTCTTATGGACACATCATGTGAGACGGTGAGACAAACAGGTGAATGGGAACCAGAGCCATAAACTGAACGCACATGAGTGATGCCAGCTTTGTTTACCCAAAGCTGCATGCTATGTACAACAGAATGAATAATTCAGAAATTAATGTACTTCCCATCATGATGAGAACTATTCCCAACAAGCAGACGGAAACAGTGTTATAAAAATGTTGTTACTGTTATCAGAATTCAGACATTATATACAGACACATTTATTTATATATTATATATATATATAAAAGATTATCCAGATAATCTTACGTCTACTGTGAGTCCAACTTGGACTCATGGTCCAGACCAGCCTGAAGCTGGTTACAAGAGCAGGAACTCTGAAATTCGGCCTTGTTTGCTGCCACAGAAAAATGCTCTCACGTGAACTCAAATACGTCAAAGGCAATCAAGAGAAGTAAGTCTTCAAAGATGCAGAACAGACACAAACTTATTAACCACTTATTAACCACAAATCTGAAATCCTAGCAAGTCTGAGACCTACCAACACCTTTTCATGTTNCACAGAAAAATGCTCTCACGTGAACTCAAATACGTCAAAGGCAATCAAGAGAAGTAAGTCTTCAAAGATGCAGAACAGACACAAACTTATTAACCACTTATTAACCACAAATCTGAAATCCTAGCAAGTCTGAGACCTACCAACACCTTTTCATGTTTCCTGGTTGGCACGAAGATGAGTAAACATAATGTACATTTACTAGTAGCAAGTAAACTACTAAAATCTCAAGTATTGCAGTTATTCTTCAGAGACTCCTGAAGCAACTTCATACAAATTATACTCAAGTTCTGGCATTCTTTTTATATCTACCTTTATGTATGTATAACGTTCTCATATAAGAAAAATTTAGTAGTATTTTATAAGCATAATACATTTTAATAAGCACAAAACTTTTGGAAATTATAAGAAATGTTAAGACATTTCTAAGTTTTTGAGTTGTTTATTCAATTTTAATGAAAAACAGTTAAGTCTACAAAAAAGACAAACCTTCCCTCTTCCGAGTATCCAAGCTCATCTGCTTTATAAATTTCAGAATTTATGTTAAAAAAAAAGAGAGGAAATGAAACTATTTTGTGTAGTTTTTAAGAGGTTTTTTCTTATATAGTTAAAACTAAAAGGAGAAACTTCAAAAAACATATTACTCTCTACATTTTAACAATTTCTGCAACTGTGCTTTTATGGAAGTTATGACATACTAATTATAATCTACACATTGTATTCCAGATTGAAGCTGACTTACTTATAACAAATCAATTTGAAAAACCAGTGATCACAGACCTCCACCAAAACAAAAGGTGAACACAGATTTTTAAATTTACTAAATGGAACTTCATAGATTGAAAACCATCTTCCTGCTGATTTCACAATGTAGGATCTCATCTCAGAACTTTACAAGTAGTAGTTACCTTTGAGACAAAACATGAACAGGCTGCTCCCTCCAGGGCAATCCTAACAAGGTTTTCTAAAGAGTCAAAGTTTAAAACTTGGGCTATGTTTCCAACTAAGAATGTTTTCTAGGAAGTCCCGAACCCTTACTCTGTTGGCACACATCCCTTAACAAACAGCAAAGAGGACAGAGCTCTAGAGACTAAAGTTAACCTGTACAACACTTCTAAAGAAGGTTCCAGTCTGAGCAGTAATTTGTTACACTTTTCCTTTAAGTAAGCAGCACTTCAGAATGTATTTGTTTAACCGATCTGTCTTCCTTGAAGGTTTCGTAAATAAAACACACACACAAAATTACAGTACCAACGCCCATGTCCTTGAATGCACTCAAAGTTCAAAATGTTTACAAGCACGACGGTGTGGAAACAAAGGCAAGAGCCCGTCAGAAGCACCATATAGTATTTTTGAAGGCAACTAGAACTCCCATTCACATCAAATGATACCACCGTGGTAGTGGGAATGCAACCTCCACAGAATGGGCTGTTAGCTGTGAGCAAATAAGGATAGATTTACGAAGCAGAACGATCACGAGTGAACCAAACTTGGCTTTCCTTCTTGCTGAAACTCATTTGGTGGAAAGACTGAGGTTAAGAGGAGGAAAATGAGAAGGGATTTGGTAGACGGGGAAGAAACCACCTTAATTCTCCTAACGAACACCAGCTGACAGCCCGGGGCCCGACCAGGAAGGAGGAAAACTTCTTACTTACTGAGGCTCCCGTCGGGGCGCAGGCCGGAGCCCAGAGTCCGCCCGGATCCGTCTCGGGCGTCGGCTGATATCGGCAGCGGCCGGCGCGCGCCGCCTCCTCCTCCCGGGCCAATCCCCGGAGAGGCCGCCGCCGCGCCCGCCCCGCCCCGCGGCCAGCCGAGCCGGGTTCCCACCGAGCGGCGCCCCTTCCCAGCCACACCCCTGGCCCCCACNCTCAGCAGTTAAACAATGTACGAACCAGTCCCGACACAGCCTGCAATTCAAATGGCTTTGAGAACAAAGACAATCATAGCTGTGGCAATTTTTCTTCTAATTTACAGAATGTGAAGACTTTCTCTCATTGCTCACTGTACTTAAAAAAAAAAAAGCTTAGCCTCTAGTGTACATGCCACTTCACAAGGATATTAGCTTGTCTATGGAAAAACACTAGACCATGCCCTCCCGTTACAACAAAGACAAAAAAAAAAAAAAAAAGGAAAAACACCATTTCCAAAAAATGAATATTGAACTTGTGAGTTTAGTCTCTCCTGCAAAACATTCATAAATGTTCCTGGATGATGTACAAAGATATGGGAGGGCTATTTTCTTTTCAGTTTACAGATTATGTGAATAAAAGGAAAAACTACCCAGGGCATCTTTCTAGTAAACAATCTGCATAATGCTTAATTAGTCCTGGTGGAACTGATTAGGCCTATCTTCCCCAGAAATTAATAGTCCCCAGAAATTGATAGTCCATTCACAGTTCTGAGTATTAATTTCTTCAGTCCAGTTTGAGATGTACAGGGGATATTTCAGGAAGAGGAAAATTATAACCATAAAACATGTGCTTAGAAAAATTAAAAACAAAAAACACTCCAGAAAAGCCTTTCTCTACTTCCTTTTCCAGTTCTGGTTTGATCTTTAAAGCAATCTGCATCCATTTTAGAATTACTGAACAATCTAGAAATTAAGTTAATGTGAAATACTATAGAAAAATAATAAAAACAACCGCCTCAAAAACATTGCATAAAATAGGTTGTATGACCCATGTCTTCCCCTTTAAATATATTTCAAAAACATTTTCATTTTTTCAAAATTTCAGGTAACCATGGTTTTCAGTCCCACTTCATGCATTTACTAGGTATGTTCTAAAATTTCTCCATTTTTAAATGAAGAAATCTTAATTGCCACACTATGGAAAATTAGTACTTTGTTACAAAATGCTACATTTGTTTAGCAGCTAAATTTGCCTCTCTAAATATTAATGGCAGGTATCTGAACACAACTCTATAAATTTTAGTTTCACTGCAGTAACCACCTTGAAAGTTAATCTCTTTTAATAACAAAAGCAACTAATTTCAAGTTAAAACAAGTAGAAAATAAAAAACAAAACCAAATGCAAACAATTTCAAATAAGAAACAAAACCAAATGCAGACACTTTCAAATGCTAATGTGTCTATAACACCTAAAACTTTAAAGCCCTGAAAATAACAGAACATTCCTAAATACTTAAACCAAGAAAACCAGGTGTCTGGGAAATAAAAACTTTAAAAGGATTGCCAAACACTTGTGCAGATAAAATAAACACAATGAGCAACTGAGGACATAAGAAAGCTCCTTCAGGAAAGAGCTTATATTCCCCCAAATTTATCTTTTCCAAAATTCTCCACCTGTGTGCAACACAGGACACCGCTCTTTAAATGTTAGGAACATTAGTAAGTTTGAGGCATATATTCAAATGTATCACAACATTAAAATTAGTCAATTTTTCAAATGAATTTTTTCAGTTTGGAAAATGCATGATAGCCACCTTCAGATAATCAACAAATATTCTTCAGTAAGACAAGAATTTTTTAAAAAGTTACAAAATATACCAAAATGTTCTTGCAAAAGTAAACATCTAATAGGCAAGCACCATGAAGGGAGGGCGGTTTAGGGAATCTCATGTGACTCCAGCCCCAAATTTATTTCAGAATTTACCTTTAAAAGGAAAAAGCTGTAGCTGATAAAGCTGTCGGTCTGCAATTCTGCTTTAAGTTCAAAAGGTAGAGAGCAAGAGATAAGATAAAAATCACATACCACATACTGTCCTCAGTGTATCTCCACCTAAGACAAGGGTTCTCACCATCATCAGATTTCAGTACTCACTGATTCCAATACTATTTGTTCAAGCTCTTTTTATAAATACCATTTCCCCCTTTGCAAGCCAAACCAATAGCCCTATCCCATGAAATTTTTGTCTTTTGAAAGAATCCCTATCTGGGGAACGTTTCCCCCCTTTCCTAAGCAGAGCACAATCGTTTGCCGGCCAACACTGCTGGAGCCACCTGTGCCGCACACCCACCTCCCAGTGCCCTTCAACATGGAGGCGGGTGACTCCTTTCCAAGGCAAGTCCCCAAATGCCACTACCAACTCGGCAGAGCCGGCTGACTAGCTGGGCTTGCCCTAAATCCTTGCACTTCTTGCTTCCCGCTGCTCTCAACTAACTTAATCTAAGTTTAATTACGAAGGTTGACATCTGTCCTCGGAGCCTATTCCTCTCTCAAAGCAAGGAATGATCCAAATTAGAAGCATGAGGACAATGGATTATTAATGAAAGAAACTAAAATCCAAGTATCCTGGTTTCAGTGGAGCTGCGGCTGTGGTGCAGCAACCGTGGAACTCTCTTGGTTCCAGAGCCGAGGTTCCGGTGAGTGCGCGGGATCCCTCACTACGGACAGAAGCCCTGAGTTCTTCGCCAGAGGACAGAGCCACCAGCGTCCACCGGGAAGGGGCAGCAAGTCTCCGCGGGGAAGAAATGGGGTATGTTTGGGGGCGGAGGGGGGCGCCTG